>LPNX011128394.1:235114-299478 GCA_001517045.1 Pseudotsuga menziesii | reverse complement strand
ACCCACAAAACCCTAAACCCTGGATTTAAACCATGGGCTTATTACAAACAGAAAGGGTTTTGACTTACCCCGACACCCCTAAGACTATTTTGACCCATCACTCCACTTATAAATTAACCGCGGAGTTACCCCCTATGGAGTATACGCTCCAACAATAGGTGTTGTTAGTAAGTACATGGCAAATCCAAGAAAAGAACATTGGAATGCAGTGAAATGAGTGCATCGGTACTTAAGAGGCACAAGTGATTATTGTATCACCTTTAATAATAACAGTGATTCTATATGTGGTTTTGTTGATCTAGATTTCACAGGTGATTTGGACAAGAGAAGGTCTACTTCAGGTTATGTCTTTACTCTTGCAGGTGGAGTTATAAGTTGGATGTCAAAGCTTCAAGAAACAATTGCTCTATTCACTACAGTGGCTGAATACATTGTTGCCTCACATGCTTGCAAAGAGGAAATTTGGTTGAGAGGTTTGCTTAGAGAAATTGGAAGGTTGCAGAACAGTGTGCATGTCTTCTATGACAGTCAAAGTGCTATTCATTTGGCTACAAATTGTGTTTATCATAGTAAGACCAAACATATTGATGTAAAATATCATTTTGTAAGACAAGCCATTAGTGAAGGTGGAGTAGATCTAAAAAAGGTCCATACTCGAGAAAATTGTGTAAATATGTTCACAAAACCTGTATTGTTTGAGAAGTTACGATGGTGTGTAGCTTCTCTTGGTTTGAAAAAAATGTGATAAGTAGTCTTGCGCAAAGTATTTATAAAGTTTTTGGTCAAGATGGAGATTGTTAAATGACAACTAAATTAATGTGTTTATGGGAGGTTTCTCATTACAGTTGTTTACGGGAAGTTTCTCATAACGGGCATAACAAGCAATGGTTTACTCATGTAACTTATTTCATGAAGTATATAGTGCATAGTTGGGATACCTAATGGTGTGAGTTGTCTGTGAGGATGAGACTCGTCTTGTAATCTCTCTTTCTTCATAAATGAGCTTCAATACTTTTCCTGTGTGGATGTTTCCCCTTTGTGTTTTACGACATGAAATCCTGGTGTCATGTATGATGTTGTTTATTGTATGATTGTCTAATGTGTCTTTGATTATTAGCAGAGAGAAGAGTCTCTGTACTACCAAGCGAATGGATTTAGAGCGTGCCTACGAGCCAAGCATAAATTAATACAAGCATAGATGTGAGCTTACTCATGCTCAATTTGATGTCAAAGAGGGAAGAGTTTTACTTGAGTGGAAGAGGGTATCTCCTAGAGGAAACATTGGGTACAATCACCTTCAATGTGAAAAAAAGTCACGACCTTCTCCCAAGGGAAGAATAAAATATAACAATACATGACTCATTGTTGAGAGTCTCTTCGTAAAAAAATACAACGAAAGAACAATCACATGAGAGCTGTGAAGATCTAGAAGAAGAAGTAAATTGCTTGAACAAACTCATCATGGACAATGACAAGGAAGTTGCGCAAATCTAGGAAAATTACGATGGAAAAGAGTAAGAAACCTTCCAATGTCGGCAATAGATAAAAGAACACATAGAGATGACATTAAAAAAATGCATAAGTTGGAGATCACAAAAATCATTAAAACATTATCAATCAATATTGAAGAAATCTTCCAACTCGAAAAGCATAACAAGATGTTAGTTACGAAAATAAGGAAGTTAAATATTTCTCGAAAAATAGAGCAAGCCAATTAAGACATGGAACGAAAGCTACTAGAAACACAAGAAAAAATCACCTCCTTACCAATCACAATCAAGAGTTGACTGAACAAATAAAAAAATTAAAAGTTGAGAAGCTAGAAAAATGCTCAGTAAAACTTGTCGAAACCATGGAAATAGAAACAATGATCGAAACCATTGAATTAGCCACATCATCAATACAAATTCAAATGCCAGAAAAAAATCAGTACAAAGACAATCAATGTTCAAATTTCGGAAAATGGTTCTATTGAAAATGTATTAATTAATAGGTCGTTAGAAGCAACAAAAGTTGAAGTCTCTACAAACATTCCTCAAGTAACTCAAAAAATTTATCGTCATTCACATCACAAAAGTCGTTACAACAAGCATCAAAGTCATGAGGAAAATAAACAATACTCTTCTTACAGGCAACCCAACTACAACATTAAAGAAGTGCGAAGTCAAAATCAACAACTTATAGGGAAGCCTACAATGAGAAGTTATATCCAAAGAATTGATCATCAAATGATTCCAACAAAGGTAGATTTTGGATGGATCGATCCGTCTACATTTCGAAATTGTGTGCATCACTTAGAATTTGTTATCGACGCATTTCATCAACTACGATGATCATACAATAAAAATCGGAATCTAGATTAAGTGGCATAAATATCCGTGGTCAAATCTTTTCAAATGACGAATGCTTTGTAATAAACTTAATTGCTTATTACTATTATTAATTATTAACCTATTAATTATTACTGTATTAGGTTAAGGGTTATTGGCCATCTCGAAGAGATGCCAACCTTTCACATTCATGCATATATATTCAATGTAATGCCTCCATTGTAAATCATCATTCAATCATTTAACTATTTCATATATTCAATAAATATTTCAAACATGTAAGCTTAGTAGCTTACAAATGGGCAGTTCATGGTAGACAACCCATTTAACTAGAAAAAAACGAAAACAAGTAATATATCCTATTAGTGTTCACCAGCCACAAGTTAAGTGGTTATGCTTGTTAAATATATAACTTGACATGCTACACGATAGTCCTATCGATTCAGAAAACATTGAAACTATGGGAAAGAAGAGTCCTTGTCATTATAATCACTTCGATGTTGTGTTCCCTCACTATAATTGGTTTACATTGTCCATATGTTAGTACATCATGTTATTTCAAGGGTTGATTTACTCATGTTTGATATAAGAGAAAGACAACACTTTACATTGTTTTAAATTTCAATACGAGAGACACGAGAATTTTTGAATGGCAGTGTGTGAACTATGTTGTTATGTTAAGCTTTAATTTAACCAGGAAAAAATAATAATGGTCACTAAAACAATCCTATCTAAAGTATGCAAAGTCCAATTGAGTATGAATAGTGCCATTGGAAGTTCTTGGCATAAGTTTGTGATAATTCCATACTTTACAAAAACAGAAATTAAAAATTATAGATGTCCAATTATCACTTGTGGGTCTTCGCTCTCGAGGTGAATGTGAAAATAGAAAGTTAGAGAAGATTGGACATTTTCTTTGAATGTCCAATTCGAGGGATTGCGAAGAAGAGATAACATGATGTTATCCGCTGAGTTTTCAGATTTGTAGGCATATTAGTCTTTGTCCTTTGAAATACATCCACTACAATGTCGACTTGTAAAGCGGTTTTGGAATTCGGTAAGGTCTTTTAAGTTTACATTAGCGTAACATAAAATTGGAGGGTCAAAATTCAGATTTCAAAGCATATTAGTCTAGTCTCAACTTCCAAAGCAGCTTTGGAATGCGAGCCTTTAGAGGTCTTTTAACTTTACATTATCCTAACATGACATTGGAAGGTCCAATTGACATGATTCAAAGGTATTTGGAAAACGCAAGTAAATGTCAATATATATTGATAAAAGGTGTTGGACAATGGGATAATTATGGAAGGTTGTAAATTTAGAAGTTAAGGGATGGTAAGTGTTAAAAGAAAAAGGTTATGTAAAAATATAAAGTTTTATTAGTCATAAAAAATGATATGAAGATAAGGGATGGTAAATGTTTAAAGAAAGGTTAATGTAATATTTGATTAGTCATAAAATGGTATGGAAAGAATATTGGTGAATTTATTATAAAGTATATATTAAGGGTTTTTGTGTTTAGGGAGATGTTTTAAATTAGAGGGATATTTTTTTAGTTGAGGTGTTTAATTATATATATTAGTTGGTAATAGTTTATAAGACATTATCAGAGAGTGATATGGCATATGATAAGAAGAAATGAACAAAGAAAGATGGATTTAAAGGAAAAAAAAGAAGTATTTTAGGAGTTATATTTGGAAATATAAATTACTTGACATACCATGAGTTTTAGATATTTTGAAAAAAAAAACATTCTTTAAACATGCTAAGAGATTAAAATAAGAAATAAACTTATCAAAATAGGGAAAAAATAAAGGTTGTAAAAAGAACTATCAAAAGTCTTGAATATGAAATTTTAAAGAATGTCCCAGAAGCTTCAAACACAGAAGAAACTTTGTTGTTACCACAACATCTTTAGTTGCAAAGTTCCTCATCCCTAGATATGTACATATTTGGTCTACACATACACTTTGTGAGATATGTACATATTTGGTCTACACATACACTTTGTTTCAGAGACTCCTTTCCCTAAATCTTTCTGTTGTACTGTTTTGCTGGAACCTCTCTTTCTTCTATACTCTCTTATGTAACATCATCTGGTGCTACGGCATCACATCCCTATAGCTTTATGTTGTTGCAAGACCATTCTCTTCTCCATCAATTCTCCTTTTGTAACATCACTCACTACCGCGACCTCAATTCTTTTGCAACTTGATTTTCACAATCCCTTCCACAACCTTCTTTGGCATGATTTATTCACAATCACAACCTTCATCTTCAAACAACAACTTCCTCTAACTTCTCCTCCACATCTTTTTTACTTCTCTCACATATGAGGGTTGTTTGCAATCCTCATCAATGCTATCGTTCCCAAGCGCACATCAATGGAAGGCCGATTTCATGACATTTAACATATTCTTCATATTTTCCATTAACAAATTTTTACAACCTACTTATCTAGTGACTACTTCTACTCCATTTTCATTTAGCCTTCTCCATGGCTCTATTTTGTGAAAACATCTCTTGCATTTCCTTTTTGGTCTTAAAAATTCTTGACACTAATATATCTTATACAACAAAACATATACATTGACATGAATTTTTTTCCTACTGGGAGCTGTCTATTTCTCCTCTTGAAATATAGATTAAATCACCTTTACATTCTATTTGCATTATCTGTGTCTCCTCCATAGAAAGACCCATACTATTTTCAACACATTCTTATCTTTTGCAATTTTCTTTATTTGGTAAATATCATCCACTATTATACTCAGGATTAACTCATTTCCTTTGTGAGAAGTCCATTGGGCATTAGTCTATTCATTAAAACTCTCCTAATTCCTAGGGATTCTACTTTCTTTGAGACTTTCTACTTTCTTTGAGAGAAGATGGAGTAAGGTTGTAACTCCTTGCTATATCACACACATTGGAACTTGTACACAAACTTTATGAACAAAATTCAATTCCAATTCTATGACTAAAATTCAATTCCAAGGCAGCCACAATTTGCAATTCAATTGGTAACAAGCATAAATACACAACAACATAAGTAAAATGTGTCAATAACAAATGCAATAAAAATGTCTACTCCCTGAGAGTTTCTAATTAGTTCAAACACAATGAACGTATTCCTCTTCATTTTCAATATCTATTATCTTTTATTAAATAATGGCTGTAATGTTTAAGACTTGATACAACAAATAATAATAAAAACTACTAAAATCTCTAAACAATCAACCACCACTTCAACTACTCTTAAAGCAAATCCTCTCACCAACTACAAACTAAAGGCCCAAGTTTGGAAATTGGCCAGTTCCTTTAGTGAGTACAACCACTAAAAACTAAGTGGAATTTCATTGAGAGATCAAAAGAAAAAAAAGTGGAATTTCATTGAGAGATCAAAGGCGCTTTGCTTATTTACGGGTAGGAGTTTACACAAATTTAGGAATATGAACTGTCTGAATCGTTACCACTCGCGCATCTAATGGGTTTGCATTCAATATCATGGCCACAAAGGCGGTTTGCTTATTTTCGGATAGATTTTACACACAAGTTTAGGAATGTGAGCGGTCTAAACCGGTGCCACTGTCATCTCTTGGGTTTGCATTCAATACCATAGTTTATTCCCTTAATTCATATTCACATGGCCGATGGCCAAATGTCATGATATCTCATGGTGTATTGGAATATGAGCTGTCTAAACCGTTACTATTGTTATCTTGGGGTTCTTATGCATTTTAGAGCTGCTGTCTATAGATTATGTGAAAAGGTTAAAGTCAAAATCAGAACTTCGGCTGGTATTTCTAAAAGTTTCATGAGAGATATTGGGTTCAAGCAGGGGTGCCCATTGTCCCCTACATTGTTTGGCTTATATATTGACAAACTTGAAGAGTGGTTAAACTTCCATGATGGGGAAGGTGCTCTTCTGGGCGAGTTTGTCATAACGCTTCTTTTGTATGCAGATGACCTGCACTTACTTTCCCTTGGGCACTTTTGTAGAGCAGTGGGGATGCAAGTTAATACTAGCAAGACAAAAGTAGTAGGCTTCTCTAGCAAGAGAAAACATAACCAACATGAGTTCTACTTTGAAAACTCTTGAAGAAGTGGTAGATTACAAATATCTTGGGATTGACTTCGACAAAAATTTAAGTTGGGAAGGTTGTAGAAAGGAAAGAACTTAGAGAGGTTGGAAAGCATTATACGCCTTTCAAAATAGATGCAGAGAAGCAGAGCTATGGGATTGGAAGGCTACGCAAACTCTTTTTGGGCTGTTAGTTATCCCGGTTGTTCTCTATGGGTGTGAAGTGTGTGCCAGCAGTACCTTTGACTTACAGTGGCAACGAATTAAGAAGATTAAAAACGCTTGATTATCAACAAGTTCAAAATTTAAAGCTCAGTCCCCTATGATATCATGCTTAGTGAAGTGGGGGCAGCCCCCATTGAAGCAATTGCTATGGTGCGACTCATAAGATATCTAAAAAAGATTGAGCAAATGGAAGACGACAGATGGCCTAAGGTGGTCTTCAATGACATATAATGCAAAAGAAAGAAGACTTGCCTAAGGTGGTCTTCAATGACATCTAATGCAAAAGAAAGAAGACTTGGATGCCACAAAACAACAAATGGCTTAGTAAATAGGATATTTACGTGAACACATGTCCTACAAACAATAAAAAGATAAAGGCCTTTGTTATCAACAAGTTCCACAAGCAAATTTGGGGCAAAGGGTTAGGGAGAAAGAAAAAATAATATATTGAAGAGTTTAATCCCACCTACAACCATCATCAAAAAGATTATATAGGGGCTAATATATCATATTGGAGGGCCAAAATGCTTATTGCTCAACTAAGAACCAATTCCCACCAAGTGGGTTGTGAAACTGGGAGCTGGAAAAGACCAAAGGAAGCTTGGGAAGAAAGAGTGTGTACTTTTTGCATCTCCGGAAAAGTGGAAACAGAAAAGCATTTCAATTTAGAGTGCGAGGCCTTCAAGGACAGCGGGGACAGTTATGTGAATATTTTGACAACTAGTTCTTGGGTTAATTTATTCAATAAAAGAACGATGGTGAAATTAGGGAAACTCAAGCCGAACAGGAAAATGATGAAAATGCAAAAAACAAAGGACAAAACAGTCTATCCCATAAGCTATAAGCTATTTTTAGCCTCCTTCTTCTTCAATAACATAGTCCTTATTTCGTTCACACTGCCGATGGCCAAACGTCATGATATCCATGGCCTATAGGTTATTCTGCTTATTTCATTGATGTGGCCTAAGGCCAAGCGTTATGATATTCCATGGTCGTCCAAGTTGGAACCTTCCACACTCCACTACTCCTTCGACCTTGTCGGACCAGAGTAAGTCTATTCAACAATGAAGCTCGTCATTCCCAAATCTGCACGGTGTAAATGAACACGACCATGGGTAAGATGACAAACGGTGTAAATGAACACGTCCATCGGTAAGATGACAAATGGTGTAAATATGTTGTACATGTCATGTTTTTTTTTAATATAAATAGATGAAATATTAAAAAAAGTTACAGTTGTAAATATTTTTGGTGGGTAGTTTCTACACAAAGTTACAGTTGTAAATATTTTTGGTGGGTAGTTTCTACACGAGGGATACCGTTGCATTAAAGGTTGATCAAGCGACTTAAAAAAAATAGAAAATCCGACGACAAAGAACACTGAGAAACATCACATACTGTAATATAGAACAAAATTCGGACAAAGATATAGAATCAAAATAACATAATATATAACATAAATAAATAACTGTCACAAACCCAAAACATTCCACAAAACATAACACCCAAGGAACCAACCACTACGGATGATATGGAAGAGCATCTGTACGATCTCAAGCAACGCTAATATCGACTCATGATGAAACGAACGAAAATTACAAGTTGCATCACCACTTTATAACAAGCACGATGGACCTACACTATCGCCCTACACTAGTGCACACCTACAGTTATATATCCATGTTATATATGCCTGTAATTGATATAATGAACGCACCAACGGTCACGGAAAAATTGACATTGGAAGAATGTATTCTAGCTCATTTTTGTACCAATACGTACCCTTTGTCACGTGAAGGAAGTCGAAAAGATTACAGAATCAGGGTTTGGTCGGCATTAATTAATATATGTTTGCCACCGTGGTCAGCAGAGTATGTTTGTGCGGGACAGAGGCTCAGCCTCGTAGGACATTGAGGGGCTATGGAAAGAATATGTGTGAAACTGTAGTCGGGTCCCAGGGCCCGTACTTAGACGGGATAGGCTCAGATATTGCTTGCCTTTTATCAGTTTTTTCGTATAGGATTGAACAAGTATTCGTCGTCTTCGTACGAGGGACTGGGAGCATGATACTGTATTCTGTTTTTGGAGTGTCTGGGTTATCTTTGGAAGCCACTACTAGACCTCAATTTGGCCCAATTTTATGTCCTGTCGTTTTCTACTGGGTGATTTATCTCTCCCCTGATCTAAGAATGCGTGGTTTGGAGGTAAATAAGGAGCGCAATAAAAAGGAGAGGAGGAGAATGGTAAGGGGAAAGACCCAGATGACGAAGATCGAGAACCCGACCAGCAGGCAGGTTACGTTTTCTAAGCGCAGGAATGGGTTGCTAAAGAAAGCTTACGAGCTGTCGGTGCTCTGCGATGCCCAGGTGGGACTTATTGTCTTCTCCCAGAGAGGGAAGGTCTACGAATTCTCCAGCGACAGGTATTTATGGTTAATCTAAATTTGTCTTACAAGGTTCGACTGCTCTGTCTATCTTTTCACACGAAGGCTTATATACAATTGTCAATAAAACGTTTTGGGAATAGTTGTCTGGAATCTGGATGTCGACTGCTGAATGGTCAGGCCATATTGCTGCAGTTATTTTGGTTTTTGGAAGTCTAGGGTTTTTGATAGATGCTACAGTTCTCAAAATAAACTTTCTAGTTCTTTAGGGCCAACAGTTTGCTTTCTTAATATGCTAGTTGGGCAAAATGTTTGACTTCTCTCTGCATCTTTTCACACGTCCTTGATATAGAATAATCAGTGAAACCTGTTGGAACAACTCTCTGCATGTTGACCTTTGAATGGTCTGGCCATAATCGGCAGTTATTTTGGATTTTGGTAATCTAGGGTTTCTTGTGGATGCTTCTCTGTTCGAAAAGGGATCACATGATGTCATTTATTTATTCCTTTTCAGCATTTTTCTCAATTTTTTAAATATTTAAAAAAAATTCACATTCTAAATTCTAAATTCTGTTTTATATTTATTTTTCATTTTTTCCACCAACAAAAGGAGGAATGTATTCAAACCCCGTTAGTCTCGGGGATTTACAAGGTTAACTTCGATTTCTTTATATATTTATTTTTCAGTTTTCCCCGTTAGTCTCGAGGATTTAGAAGGTTAACTTCGATAATCCGGATTCAGAAAGTTTAATTCCATTTCTTTAATTTCAAATATTAAAAATCATTGGTTTAGGCTATTTTTTATTTTTGAAATTCAAGTTTATTTATTAATTATTATAATTATCTTACAAACCCAAACAACCCCCTTTTATGTATTCCAAATATACTAATTATTTTTAAACTTCTTTATTAAATATCATTAAATTTTACAAACAACATGCTATCCAATATAATTACGAGATTGAACTTATTGTGACCAATAATGTTTAACAATGGATGTGAACATCCTTAATAGAATGCCTATACTCCAATTATTGTACCTGAAATGTTAACCATAAAAAATTGTTCTAAAACTTTAGTTGAGTAATACACTTATATAGTAAGTGAAATTCTGGTTGAGTAAACAGTCGAGGGATTTCGTTTGCTTGGCGACCCAGGATCAAAACCTGCTGCTCTTGGAAGGTGACATTTAAATCCAACCATGCTAAGGGTTGGTGCGGCCAGGCTGGGTGCGATCCCCGGGTGATTTTGACGGCTTAGATGCCCCTAGATTGTGGTTTCTCAGACCAAAGGTTTGCCCAACAAGTCACAAGGCATTTAACCAACAAAAAAAAATACACTTATATAGTAGAAAATAGTTGAGTAATAGTAGAAAATATAAGTATGGAGTGGTAGGGGGGGCGGGGTTATCTTCAACCCGGATGGAAAAATGGAAATCAATTTCTCTTGGGGGCTCGAAACGGAATCAAACAATATTGTTGAGGCTTTAGCCCTTTGGCAAGGTGTCTTGATTACCAAGAACCAAAGAATTACAAGGCTATCAATCTTGGGAGACTCGAGAATAGTTATTCAAGCTCTAGTCGAGGGCTCCCTCCCAAACCATCAGCATCTTAGTCAACTGATAAAAAAGATCCAATCTCTTGCATGTTCTTTTCACAAAATTGATTTTTTTCATGTGCTCAGGACCCACAACAAAGATGCAAACCTAGCGGCGAATAGGGGAAACTCGCTAAGTGTTGGCTCTCTCCTGATCAATGGCTCTTATTCCTTGTACCCCATTCCATAGAACCGTGGCTGTGAGTATGGGGATCTCTAGGTGCTTCGACTCTTATCTCCCCATGTGCCTGCCTCTTGGTGAAGCACGCGGCCATGTGCCGGCACGTGGGCTTTCATGGCATCGTATGGAAGCTGTTAAATATGGTACAATGAAGGACAGTAACCAAGCACGTTGAAGGTTATCAATCTAGTCGACGTATTGTGAATTGGGTGAGGTGACGCCTGTTTTAATGAGCAGCATGATGATTTCAGGTGGTTTGAGAGTTTGGTTTGTGAGGAGCAGAGATATTAATACTCGTAAGGAGAAAGGGAGAGGAAGCTTGATCTGGTTGGTTTGCAGGAGAGACGAGGACGTAAGTTGGGTATTCTGCTGGAGGAGATTGAGCGCGGTGGAGTTGAGCATGGCCATTATCTCTGGTGTTTTCGCTGAAGTTGGAATCTCTGCAATTATGGCAGCTTCTGAATCTTCGAGTTCATCCCCGCCGGCAGTAATATTGGGCTATGATATCAAGGAGCTTAAGAGGGATTTGGAGAACCTGAAAAACACAGTGGACACTATTGATATTGAGGGAGGAAGATGCCTGGAAAATGTGGAAAGAGACCTCTTGTTTCTAAGAAAAGAATTCAAGCGTGCAGTCAAGAGATCAGAAGGTGTTGTTATCAAGCTAATGGTCTAGCTGGAGGTGAAGGTTGAAAAACTTGCTCTGAGGGTGGTAAAAATGGAAAGCAAACTTTTAAGCCGGGTTCGTCGATCCGTCCTGACGAGAAAAATAATTAATTATGGGCTGAATCTTTGTTGAATTGCTGTCTGTATATGTCTTCTGCTCTAGTCCTGTTGAATTGTCGTCTGTACATGTCTATACATCTCGAATCAATAGTATATTCGGCTAAGTGTTTAAAGTTGTAATGGTATCTATTAGTGAACTGGATTTCCTAAAACATATATATAGTTTCCAGAGATATACTGTTCTCGTTTGTCGCTTCCATAAGGGCGTATTTTGACTTTTGTCGCTACCATAAGGGCGTGATTTGAGAACTGCTGACCTGCTTTGCCGCTTCCATAAGGGCGTTTTGTAAGTGGTCATTGTTTTTGTGGTTATACCACATTTCTATTATACTATAACCATTTATGTCAAGAAAAATAGTAGAAAATATAAGTAGTTAAATTGTTAGAAAAGAGTTTTTTTTTTAAATATTTTTTATACTTATGAGAGATTTGTTTAACTACCTCTATAAGTATTTATATCTTAGAATTTTGGAGTGGAATACTATCTATGTTTTTCTTAGCTTGTAGGAGAATAGGGCAAGTGTATTGTTGAGATTGATTATATGGTTGTAGTTCATAATTAGTAATAAACAATTATAAAAAATTAGAAAATAGCCCATGTGATAACTGCACTTAGTGGCATGATAATGTGCAGTCCTTGTGAGAGTCGAACTCCATTTGGGAGTTTGTAGTCTAGCTAATGTGTAGTTAGTGTAACAATCGAACTTGTTAAAAGTACAACATCATGAGTCATTCTCTAGGAGACTTGTGTTGTATCAAGTTCAAAAACTTATGTTGTATTAAGTTCAGGAACTTATGTTGTATTAAGTTCAGGAAGCTTGTGTTGTATCAAGCTAGCACATTGTGTTGTATTAAGTCCTATCCATAAAATATGCTTGTACTGTGATCTTGTGTTGTATGAAGATCAAGATATTGTATTGTATCAAGGTCGAGATCTATCTTGTTGTATCAATATTGAAGTCTTGTGTTGTATCAAGACCATATAGCTTGTGTTGTATTAAGATATGACTTGTGTTGTATCAAGTCATGTTAATATGGTATGTGGTGTATTGTTAGTCATGGTCGTTGGGTGCTATAAATCTCCTCTAAGGCTTAGCTACCCCTAGAGTGAATTACTTTATCATATGACTATATGACCCGGAGTAATACATATGATCATTAGTATGGAACAATTCTTCTGAGTATGATATGATAAAGATGATTAATTAATTAAACGCATATGGACCATGCAAAATTTAATTAATTACGTCGATAGGCGTATATATCTTAGAATTCTGTGGTGGACTACCATCTATGCTTTTTCATCTATGGACGAGAATGAGACAAGTGTACTATCTAGATTGATTATATGGGCTTCGTCCAAAATTCATAATTAACAATTTCAAAAAATTAAAAAATAGCTTAGTTAACATGTGATAAGTAACTTCAACTTCAACTATTTGATTATTAGATACAACTATTCAATTATTAGATACAACTATGAGCTTAACTCCATTGGTTATACTGTATACAACTATTAACTTAACTTCAACTCCAATCATGAATTTTACTTCAAGTGCAATTGTTGATATACTAACTTTTAAATTAACTATTAGATACAACTATTAGCTCAACTCCAATGATTCTACAACTATTAGCTTAACTTCAACTCTAATCACGGTTATATTGGATAACTCTTAGCTTAACTATTGAATACAACTATTAGCTTAACTCCAATGATTATACAACTATTAAGTTAACTTCAACTCTAATTGCGGTTGTATTGGATAACTATTAGATTAATTATAAGATAACTATTACGTTAACTCCAGTAGTGATACAACTATTAAATTAAATTTAGATGAACGCGGTAATTAAAACGTGGTAATAAAAAACTATTAGATGAACGTGTAGTTGTACTCCAACGACTCCATCTCTTAGCCTCAGAAGTCGATCTTCATTGCAGTGAAACCATACACTTCCTAATAAGGTTTCCATTTGGCAGCGTAACATCAAGATAACAATCAATTAGGTAATGTGTTCGAGGGTGATAGGCTCAGTGCAAACTATAAATATGAATAAGAAGGGGTGAGGGTTCTCAAAAGTTTTTGTTTCAACCAAGATTCCATTCCATTAAACCGTGTATTAGTAATTTATGCCTCTCCACGTATTCTGAACATATTAATCTTATTAATATGGTTGTTTCTATTGATAAATGAGATCAGCACAGGGATAGAGTGATTATTTGAATTGCCCATGCCAGACTTCTAGTGAACTGAATTGCAAAGACATCAGTTAAGTCTAAGTTGTGGAAAACAAGTTTAGTTAAGGAATCTACTCCTTGATTTATGCAAAGTGTTTGTTGTGGATGGCATTGATTGTGAAGCACTAAAGACATTCAGTTAAACTCATAACTAATTGTCAAGCAGTTAGTTGATTAGTTCACATTCAGTTAAAGGTAGTTAACACTTGGTGAATTAATGGAGGACACATATCTTCAGTGTGGGAGAAAGTTTTGAGTTAACAACTTGGAAGCAAGTCAAGGAAGGTGCAAAAGGTTAATGTGTGTATAGTGCACAGAGTGCCCACAGTGTTCACAATGCCCAAAAGGCATGCAACCATTCGCTACCTCTCTTTGTATGACTGAATAAGCTTGTTATTAAAGTGCTATGCTCTTGGCAAGGCTGAGATAGTGTTCTGAGTGATCTCTATTCCCTACTGCTGCTTTGATATCTCTTATTAGGCGATCTTTGAGTGTTGTAAAATCATTCTCTGCAATTATCTCATACTCAAAGGATTGTTGGGTTTTTTCATCCTCCAGATTTGGAGGGGTTCTCTGAGGGTACATCTTGTGTCTTATGGATTGAATGATTTTGTGCTTGAACTGTTTATGAGATCTACATGCACTGGATTTGTTTATCAAAAGTTTTAAAGTTCAAGTATCTTCAATTTCGATCAAACATTGATAGAACTCCCAAAAAAATCCTCCAAACCCATAAAATATGTCAATTATATGCCTATCATCATATTTGAACATATTAATATTATTAATATGGATTTTTTTTATCAGATCCTGTTTATTTAAGGAGTCAATGCAGATATTGAAATTTGTCAAGGGCCTGTTGTAATACAATCTTGGCCGGACTCGAACCTAGGTGTGTTGAAATATAATATTTCGCGCATCCGTTACACCACCTCCATCGAGACATTAATATGGTTGTTGCGAGTACTTCTTATATTATAGCAACAATGGAAGAAAGTTTGAAACCAAAGTTTGATAAGAAAAATATGGTTTTTATTTTTTTAATTGTAAAATAAGTTTTATATTTATAAAAAATATTTAGAAATTAAAAATTTGTTATGGGATTATTTTATAAAGAAATTTATGGTATAATTTATTAGGGATTAGAGTAATTTTCACAATAATTTTATTTCAATTCTATTTAAAATTTGTTTTCTAAGTGTTGTTAAACAAGGTAGTTATTTTGGTCTTATTTTATCATGCTCAAGGTTTGATGTAATCAAAGGATTGGAAAGATTTATGTTTGATCAATTTTAAGAAAAAAGGGAAAAAAGTATGTTTGTTTTTAATTAAAAAAAATATTTCAAAGAAATTAAAATAACATTTGAGTAATCATTTGAGATTCAATTTTTTAGTTTTTTATTTTTAAGAAAAAGATTCTAAATAACTATTTACTCAATCTTTTAACTATTTTTTAAGTTTTAAATAACAACCTATGTACATTTTATTTTTATAATTCACAAAATGAAAATAACTAAATCTTATTTCAAAAACATATTTACACCAAAACCTTCGAAAAACAAATAATATTGAAACATTTTAAATAACTTACCAAAGCTTGAAAATTACCCAACAAAATTGCTCCTCAAAATAGCATCCCTTATAAAATCCCTACACGCTTAATAAACTTCCAACAAAACTCAGTGTTGTACTCTTTCCAACTGAAAGAGGAGGCAAAGGCAAAGTCTATTTGTGAAACCACTTTTTGATAATAGTGCTTTGATAAAAGTACACCCATACTTAAATTCTTGTTTTTTTAAAATGATACAACCATTAAGTTTAATTTTTAAAAAATTGAAAAGAAAATATTTTTTCCAAATATTTTAATTCTTTTATAAGAGTTAATGTTTTTTATATTTTAAAATAGATGGTGTAGTAAGTATGTTTTTCTCAAAATTATAGGAGGATGAGACACTTCCAGATTGATTTTATGGACATCTTAATATATATATTATAAAAAACAAGTAGCTCATGCATAGAAAATGGATGACAACAAGCATGAGTTGTAGACACCGTATGATTATAACTATACATGGAAAACAAGTAATAAATAACTTTTTTACAACACTTGTAACTTATCGGTATTTACAAGCCATATATGTATAAATATAATATTATTAAAAAATTTAATATTAAATAACTTATTAAAATAAAAACATAAACAAATAATTATGTAAACCTTGTAAAATAATGTATGATGTTTTGAAAACTGCACTCTACCAAATTAATATGTATCTTATAATCCTGAAACCTTCTTTAAATATTTTCAAAGTATCTATTGGAGTGATAAATGCATGAGACTTAAGCTAATTAGTTGGACCGCTCCGCGTCAAAGGTTCTCTCCAACTTTAGTTTGTTGAAGATATCTAGCCTCATGAAAAGGGTTGCAAAATGTGTGCCGTCCCTCTTTATTAAGTATTTGATAGGAAGAGGGATCTCAACCTTTGACCCATAGATGGAGAAGCACCATTCCTCGTTTGGGATTTAAACAATGTCGTATCTTTTATAAGTAAATTGCATTATTATATGTTTAAATATTAAAAGATTCTTTGGTAAGAAAAATCAAATCTTATTAAAGGAAATGTCAAACTTAAAACAATGATTCGTTAAAAACAAAAATAATAGACATAACAAACTTTTCCTTAACAAAGAAATTATTTTTCAACATTTATAAAATCTTTACTGTATAATATTACAGTGCTCGAAGTGACAATGGATTTTGATGAAAATATATTACCAGCAAAAAATTGCTAGAGAAGGGTTTT
Source organism: Pseudotsuga menziesii (assembly GCA_001517045.1). Lineage (NCBI taxonomy): Eukaryota > Viridiplantae > Streptophyta > Pinopsida > Pinales > Pinaceae > Pseudotsuga > Pseudotsuga menziesii. The sequence goes on along the minus strand of LPNX011128394.1, from coordinate 282,850 downwards.
CAACATAGAAAGAGTTTGACAATTTTAAAGGCCTATGATAAATCTTACCATAAATAAATTATATGAGTGATACTATTATATTGAAGTTGTATCGTCCAGCTTGCTCTCTTATTATTTATATATATAAAAGGTCATAACTTTTTCAAAGAGATAAATATTTAACCAAAATTAGAATGTTCTAAAGAAAGAAAAAATTGTGTATAGGGTTGATTTTTTTTATTATCAATATTAAGGAATTTTTTTTTTGTTGTCAAAAACTAATGGCTAACTTTATCCTAACTTCATCCTTTCACATAGAACAAAAGGAAGATAGTGAACTTACCTCACCAAAAAAAATGTCTTATAATTAATTTTCCATAAAATAAATAAAGTTGATATTTTAAAAACGATGCCAAAACCTTGCAAGTGCAGGGAAAATTTGAGTGCAGCAAGGACCAAAGATGATGGATTGGCAACAAACTTTTTCCGAAGGAAACCATGAGCATTGATTTTCAAAAAACTTGCAGCATTGCTTGGCATCCTAATAATTCCAAAAGATGTGCTTCATTGTCTCATAACGTTGACAAACATAAGAGAGGCTATTATTTCCTAGATTTTGCAGACATGTGGGATTTCAATGACTATTGCAGAGAGACATCATTGAGATATAACATGCAGCTCATAAGGCTTCGTCATTGACAAAATCAACATGTTATGCAAAGCAATGAATTAAAAAATCGCACTGTGGGAAAACTGTGTAGGTTTATAAAAGAAAACCTGTGCGACATCAAAAGGAAAATCCCTCAAACCCACATGGATCTACCAACATGGAATCCATTAACTTATGCAATGCATTTGAGGATTTGCAACCACATTTTTGGGCCCAGGTAATTCAAATTGTCCTTCTTCACATGCTCGGGGAGTCAATGCTCCATACTTGTATCTTGAAGTCACTTCATAAGAGGGATCATTCACATGAAGGACTAGTTGTTTGTGGACCACCATTTGGCCAATAAAAGCAAGCCATGAGCATGCAATTCATAAGGAGAATAAAGTTATATCGTAAGAATCAATTTGAGAGAATCACCTTTCATCCTTATTCTCACCATCCATTGGCATTTCAAGCTCACTTGGCTTCTTCCTCAAGAAGCAAGTCTTTTCTCTTCATCTTTCCAAGTTAGTTAGCAACTGATTTGAGAGAGAGGGATTGTTGGCTACCATTTGCAAGAAATATTCTCATAGGTGGCACCATTTCACTCAAACTTTTCCATTGGATATAAACGATTGAAACTCATCTCCTTGTGTTTTTATGTTATTTTTGCAAGTTTTATCTTCTGAGTAGCCTTTATATGTGTTGTTACTCGTTTAATAGCTTTAGCATTGTTTATTGGAGTTACTAACCATCCACTTAACATATTTCCTTGATTGCAACTTGCAAAGGAAGGAATAATCGTTCAAACACAGACCATTTTTCTCACAACAGGATTGGCAACTTCAATTTGTGTTTTTCTTATTTTGCATGTATATAGGTTGTCTTGTTGTTTATTAACTGATTCTGGGCTCTTGTAAGATCATAATCTTGTTGTCCATACCCCTAACCAATGAGCCTTACATATTGAAGTCCAAGTTTTCTTCATTTCTTAGGCCTTGTGGATCCTGGCGTCTTTTTTGCACAAGACTGTGTAGCTTTTTCTTTGGCAGTTGCACTGTTGCATGGGCTAAGAGTGATATTCCCCTCATTGATTGGGCTAAGAGTTAACTCCTAGATCACACAATAGTGCTATTGTAATTGATTGGTCGAAAACCCGCATGATTGATTCTAATTTGTGTTTTTCAACTTGCCTTGGTTCACAATTGCAATCCACATGAATGTTCACACTACTTGAAGAAATAAAATCAATCACAATCTATTTTTACCTCCATAGCCATTCAAAATCACATAGTTTAAGTAGGGGGGAAGCCATATTTTGCAACTTCATTTTTCTTAGGATTGAGCTTAGAGGTCTTCAACAATCTCCTCTCTTACACTAGAGTAGATTTTCACAATCTTCATTGCTTTCAAGTAGTAAGAAGTGATTAGTCTAGACATATGAGTTAACTTGCAATAGTTTACATTCTAGTTGTTTGGATATTTCTTTTTTTTACGAAATTTAGATGAAACCCACACTTCACACAAACAAGGGACCTAAACATTCTTAGAATCCTAGTATGCTTTTTTTTGTGTGCTCATAAAGCGACCTTGGCAAATCATAAAAGGCCACACGAGTGAAACACCTTCCTTTTTACATTTCCTTTAATTATTTTTGCAATTCAACTACACTTGAAGAATTCATTTAGGAGTAAGAAACCACATATGTTCATGTATTTTCGTTGAACAGTTGTTTATAAGTTATTTACAAAACATTTACTTAAAGAAGTTTCAATTGCATAGGTTTTTTTCCACTTCAATCACACACCAAGGGGACCTAGGGACCCTCCTCATCTAAGTATGCTCTTTATCTTATGCCCATAAACTGATCTCGATGAATCCAAAAAATTGAGAGGCTTGAAATACCTCCTTTATCACACCTAAATTCAAATTGGACTCTTTAAAATCAACCCATAGCTTAAACTAACGTAATTTCCTCTACCAAGTTGTCACAAAACAATTTATAGTTTAAGTTATGATTGTTGGGATAGACATCCAAACAACGTCTTTCAATTTTTTTTTCATATGAAACATTAGTGGTTGTTGACTTTTAGAGGATTTTTAAATCCCGCTATAGCATGTGTGATTAAACTCAGATAAGAATTTGCAATGCCCAAGGATGCTAAAGTTGAGGTCATGTTGTTCTTGTTCGCTACATCAAGCCATCCAACTCTTTGTGGGGATGACACTTGACCAGTGAAGGCCGAACCTCTTATCCACACGACATTGGTATCTTAGTGGCCAAAACTAGGATGTTCACCAGGTTGAATTTGTGAGATTTACTTGCACCTTAGTTAGATTTTGTTGGCTATTGGAAATGATCATAGTGCTTTAGGAACATATCTCCAATATGTCTCATTATAATTGATCATACCTTCAGTAGTCATCTTCGATGGGTTCATAACCATCTAATAAGAGATCTATTGGAAGGCTCAATTGCTACTTTGAGAGGAAGGATTCTAAGTCAGATAGGATCACGCCTTTGTTTCTCTAAATTACAAAGAACTCTACATAATCGACATTGCATACTTTAAAATCCACATTAATGCTCCTTTGATACACTCTTGCACCATTTTTTCATTTGATATTTGCATAATCATATTGTTACATTTGTATATTTTTGGTTAGTTCCTATTTTCATATATTTTCCTCATATCTAACATCATGGCAGACCTACCACTTTCTAGGAATTCTTTGAGGCTTCAAAGCCTTTCTCCCATAAGAGGAAGAGTTCCTGCTACACCTTCCCCTCATCCTTGAAGCACGAGGCCAGTACTCAACACGGGCACACAACATTAGTGATCATATATGTTGTTCTTGGACGTACCTTGCTCAACACTCTCCCTCACACATTAGGTGTGAGCCTTCACGTGTCAAGTAGAGGTGATCCCTTGCCCCAAACAATGTTGGGGAATGCTTCAACCCATTTACCATTCATGGATAGTTTAAATATTTTTGATTTATCTAAGCTCATTAACGACCATAACTTGCATGACTCAACTTGGCCTAACGAGTCAGTTAAGTCACTCTTGGAAATTCCAAAGTTTGAAGGAAAAAATGGAGACGATCCAACAAATTATGTGATGTCATTTCACCTATGGTGTTCTTCCAATAGCATAGTCAAAGACACCATTCATCTTAGGCTATTTCACATGACTCTCATAGGGACAACATCTAAACGGTATGTCAATTTGCTATTGGGCACACATGCACATTCAAATCTACAACTTTTTTCTTGACCTATTATCAACATCGAGTTTGCCACAACCTTGGATTGGAGATTCTTTCAAAATTTGAAGAAACACATCTATGCACATTGTACACCACATTCACTAATGGTATCAATAGCACATAATGTATAAAATAAAAAACCCAACTCGAATTCTTATTGGATTTGTTCCTTTAGTCTCTCCTACCCATGCTCGTTGAATACTTCATGACAACCATGATACAAATTGAAGATGAGGCAATCCTCAAAGCCCAAAATTTTGATTTGATATATATCTAGTTAAGGAGTCTACACACAATCATACCTAAAGCCCCTCATCATCTGTCGTTTGATCATAGCTTCCTTGGCATGGCAGACATTGCCTATAGGATGGTTGGGGTGGTTTCTCATTAAGGGAACACCTCTGCCCATATAGGTATTTTATGCCCTATTTTTCATAGGGTAGTCCTCAATCTCCGATTGTCAGTATTCCTCAAAGCAAAACCAATCTTCCTTTTCATACAGTGGTGCATGGACTATACAGTCTGAATTTTTCCAACATGGGGGCAAAACTAGTTGTTGTGCATCTTGCGCCTTCAATGCTTCAACCACCAACCTAGATTTTATAAAAGACATCTAATCCTTATGGACCCATGCCCTTGCAAAATCAATACTTTCCATTTTTTGAACCCTGTGGTTCTCACCTTGTGGCACATGATGAGGTGAATTTTGTTTAACTTTCTCTCATTCAATAGTTTGAAAACCCGAATGCAATAAATCCTCCTAAGCCACCAATTCAAGGGAAGAAGAATGGCAAAAACAAAATTAAAATAAGCTCTAGGGAAGCCCCCTAACTAGCCAAATTATAATTACAGTAGCCAAAACTAGAACATTGGTACTAATAACCCGCGAAAGTAGGGAACTAATCATAATATGTGAACTAACTTTGCTTGCGCCACGTGTGGTGAGTATGGCCATTACAATCGCCATTGTCCATTGATCCTGGAGTGTTAAGATATGTTGGAGGACCAGAAGAAATCCCACGCAAATATCCCACAAGGAAATATCGCCACTCCCCCTCAACAAGATGTGTTGCAACCCCCCTTTGCCAATTAAGGAGCTTTTTCTCACTAGCAAGAGGCATGGCCACCAACATATCTATCATACTTGTAATCGATCATACGGTTCCTCAGAAAACTCGTCCACACAGTGTGAGGATTCCCCATCTTCCACCATTGGGTCTTAACAAATTCCACGTCCTACAAGTGACCCTATCTGTAGGATAGCAAATCCATCTCTATATCTTACTTCTCATAATCCTCATATAAGAGGCATATAATTACAATATTGTATATGATTTGGTCCACTCCCTTTCCGCTATGTCTACACTTGAGCTTCTTCAATCCCACCCTCTCAAAAGAAGGCTATACCAACAACATTAGGTTCAATCGGTCGTTCAGATTCATGCTTAATGACTTTCGACTTCCACAACAGGAAACCACGGTTGTCATTGTCAATTACCTTCCAAATACTTGCCACAATTAAGAACACCATCATTCATCGATGCATAGTCAATGAAGGTGCGTTCACTTGTGTCACGTCCACAAATGTTTGGAAATAGCTGGGATCCCTAGATTTCATCCTTTCTGCTATCACCGTTAAGGATCATGTTGGTTGTCCTTCACAACCAGATGGCCTCTACGAGAACGTTCGTAATGAATAAGGGGTCAAAAAATGGTTTTGCTTGATGTTGAAGTCATTGACACAATTAGACTAATATGTCCTCTTAGGATGTAGTTACATCTATGCCATGATGTTCCCCTATAATGGGAAAGTGGTCATGCTTGACTAACTTATGCACTATGAGAAGCACTGCACTACCAACTCACATAGCATTTTTCCTTTGTTGGCATTGAGTCTCTCCCATCTCTCACAAAATAGGACTAGGAGTATATAAAGATTCCTCCATGTTGGGGGCATATGCTAGATCTACACTAGTCATACCATTGGCCATGGACGACCTCATGTGCACTACCTTCTTCTCTATAGATCAACATGTAATATCCCTTCCATATTGTCTCTATGATACTACTATTCATATAACCCCCTACTGACTCTAGCCTAGGAGGGGTTAGTTTTGATAAATAATAAGTGTTATTGTATGCAATTTTTAGTCTTAGGATACAAATTTTATATTTTAATTATTAAATATTATGAATATACTTAATTTACCTAGTGGATGTGCTGGGTGGCCAAGGTGGGCACATGAGGCCTTGTGGACCCAACGAGTTGTCACACAGAAAGGAAACTAGGAGAAATTAGAGAAAGATGCAAAAAGTTGGGAAACAGAAAGAAGGCAACACAAAGAAATAAATCAGAAAAGCAAGGACAAAGAAGGAAAGTGTAGGAAAAGCAAGAAACTTTAGGAAATCAAGGAGGGCGTAGTTTCCAAAAAGGAAGAAAGGCATATCAGTCTGAAAAGCAAAAAGGGAGGGCGCGGTTTCTAAAGGTAGAAAAGCATGTTAGTTGGAAAGGCAAGAAAGCAAGGAAGATAAAGCAAATGACTTTCTATTCAAATCATGAGGGCGCAATGGTCAAGGAATCTTGGTAAAGAAGCCATGTTTCCTATAAAAGAATGATAGCGCACCGCTCACACATCTTTTGTTAGTCTAAGCTTGTGAATGAGTAAGCTCTGATGCTTCTCTAGGCTTTGGAGATGTGCCCATAGCCGGCTGTGGGAAATGTGCTCCATAGTAATTGTTCTAGTCTTTTCTTATAATTCAAACTCAGTCTGTGTAACCATGGAATTTTGATTTGTAGTTCTGATCCATCCCATTCCATGAAGGATTTGAGCCTCCAAGGTTGATGGGAAATGTTCTCCATAGTAATTGTTCTAGTCTTTTCTTATAATTCAAACTCAGTCTGTGTAACCATGGAATTTTGATTTGTAGTTCTGATCCATCCCATTCCATGAAGGATTTGAGCCTCCAAGGTTGATGCTTAGAATTGTGTAGCTTTGTGGTGATCCAGAGGAGTTTCTGCTAGGAGGAATAAGTAGATTGGTTGCACTCTTCCTGTGTGTAATATCCCTGATCTAAATTAGATATGAAATATTAACTCTTAATACTATGATAAACAAAATTAGAGAGCTAGTTGACAGGTGGGAAAATTTCTTTGTAAAAATTGAAAATTTTGTTGGGGATTGCATGAGGGTTAATGGGAGAAACCAAAATACAGATACGGAGACTGAAAGTTCATATAACTAAGAACTTGGATGTTGGGCCCTTTTAGGTTTCAAGCATCAGCGAGGTTTAAGTCTACTACCAGGCTTTTGGATGTCCCAACCAGTGTAAACTGAGATTTGAACAGTCAATTCCAAGAAACCAAGGCAATGGAAGGATTAGGTGGGTTATGTCTCTGTTTTGGAATAAAATATCATTTAAGCAGGTTAAGAACAATTCTGTAATAGTTTGGAAGAGTTTGAGGGTGTTTGGAAAAAAAACTAGGAATTTGGCCTAGAGATTTCCTACACAAAGGAGGCTTTCAAAACACTATTCAAACTTAATCAAATCAGGTTATGTGAGTTGAATTGGGTTGTTGTCTGAATGTATGACCTGCTACAACTTACAGAATCGAATTTGAGCATACTGAACAATCATGGCATTGAAAACGGTAAAACTAGTCAAATTTGACTAGCTAATGAGCATAGGTAAGCAAATTAAGAAGAAATTCGACTTTGTACTTTATCAACTCTGCAAATAAATATTATAAGAGGTTTATCATACTCTAATAATCAGAAGAAAACTTAGATAACATTATTATGGCCATCATGTATCATTGTCAATCATAGCTACCAGATTTGGCCCTAGGCCTAACCGCACCTGAATTGGATTCTTCATCGGATTCTTCCACCTCGTTTTGACTATTATAAATTTGTTTACATAGGATAATTAAGGTTAATTAGGGTTACGGTTCCGAATCCCCAATTCCTAATTTTGGGATGAGTGTCGCACCTGTATCGGATTCTTTAGTTGATTCTGATCGCACCCACGGTTTGTGTAACCTTGCTGTCAATGCATAAAAATTAAAAAAAATGCTCATGAAATGAGAATTGGAATGTCTCTCTTACAAATATTTTGCCATTGTGACCCCATGGATTTGAAAGCTTGTTGTATAACAGAGATCATAAATATGAGAATAAGATGGGAATCTTAGAAAGAGCTTGTAGGAGCTGATCTCCCTCAATGGTGCCAAAAACTGAAGATTTGAGGCTTCAACCCAACACTCGACACCAATCTCATAATCTTGAGAGCATAAGTGAAGTCTCCTTCATTGGAGCTCGACTTGCAAGGCTGAATGGGTGATCTATGAACTTGATCTTGGTCTTCAATGGCTTCTCCTTGACTCTCTTTGGTTGCACTGAAGTATAGAAGAGAGAAAAGAAGAGACTAGGAAGGTTTGGGGCGCATCACCCAAGGTAGATGAGGCACATCACTTAGACAAGAAGTTATGCTTCACTCAACATCAAAATAATAATGATCAAAAGTTGTGAAATGGAGTTGGAAGCATTCTTTTATAGACCGAATGACTTGTTGAGCAAGTCATCTAACTTGTTGAGCAAGTTACCCACTTGCAAACCCTAACCCTAATCCATGAATGCCCCCTCTTTGAAGAAATTAACAAGTTTGTACACAAGGTAAAGTTTCCTTTCTTTGCATTCTTCAACCAATTTGGAAACTGCGCCCTCTTGGATCAAACGTTTCCTGCTTTATGACTGGTTGCATTTCCTGCACTTTCCTTCTTTCAAAACTGCCTTGCTTTTCCTTGCTTTTTGCAGTTGCCATATTTTTTATGATAGATTGATTTTGCCTGCTTTTGCACTGTTGCCATTTTTCATTCTAGGCAAGTTGGCTTGCCTAATACGCCCTGTCTTTACAACTCATTTACACATGTTATTATTTTCACAATAATTAATGAATTACATACCAATAACCAGAATTAGGAAATTAAACTAATACATGCCTCTAAAGTATTAGTTAATCAAAATTCCCTAAGAAGATTTTATTTAATTCATTTTAAACCCCCCTAGGCACTTGACATTGTCAACACTTAATGTCCTTCAAGGGAGGGACATGATAGTCCTCCCCTCCCATGTCTGTTTGTCCTCAAGCAGAAGCCACAGTGCTACAAAATTTGTTCACCCTCCCAAGTGGCATCTTCACTAGGAAAGCCTTTCCACTACACAAGATATTCCTTAATGGTCTTGTTCCTTGGCCTTCTTTCATTGGTCTGCAAAACGTTTTCTAGAACCAAGACCAAATGGCCTTCATCATCAAGAGGTGGAAGTTCTTCTGACACAATTATATGTTGGCCTACTGCTTTCTTCAGGCAAGATACATGAAATACATCTTGGATCTTTCTCTCCAGTGGCAGCTCCAATTCATAGGCCACTTCACCAATCTTCCTCAAAAATTTGTAAGGCCCATAGAACCGAGGTCGGAGTTTCTCAGGTCCCTTTGTCTTCAAATATGTCGGCCTATAAGGTTGCAACCTCAAGTAGACTAAGTCTCCTTCTTGGAAGACTCTCTCAATCCCGTGCTTATCAACGTTCATTTTCTGTTGGTTTTGTGCAACTTGCAAATTTCTTTGAGTGCCCTTAGTATGTATTGATTCTCCTGAATCCAATCTTTGGCTTTTTGCGCTCTATAGTCCCAAAGATCATATTTGCAAAAGATGGGGCCTCATATCTATACAAAGCCATGAATGGAGTCATCCTAACAGTGAGGTGAAAAGTGGTGTTATAGCAGAATTCTCCCAGGTGGAGCCATGTGGCCCAAAGCTTTTTGTTGTCCTGTGACATAGTTGTGGAGGTAGCCTTCAATCCATTGATTCAATCTCTCAGTTTGACCATCAGTTTGAGGGTGATAGCTTGTGCTCAGATTCAGATTTGTTCCCACTAGTTCTAACAGAGCATGCCAAAAAGCACTGGTGAACTTGCTGTCTCGGTCACTGATTATAGGCTTGAGTAAACCATGCAGTCTGAAAGCATCTTTGAAAAATAATGCAGCAACTTCACTAGCTGATATAGTGGAGGCGACTGCAAATAAATGTGTAGACTTGGTCAACCTATCAACTACCACATATATGCTATCTTTTCCTTGCAATTTTCGGCAGCCCGATGATGAGATCCATGGAGACAGTTTCCCATTTATGTTCTGGAACAGGAAGGGCCTGAAGAAGTCCAACAGGGTGTGTGTGCTCCACTTTGTTCTGCTACGATGCGGTACACTCCCTCACATGCCTTAGAACATCTTCCTTTGAGGCCCTTCGGGGTGAACCTCTCTCATACCTTCCGGTAAGTCTTAAAAAAACCAGGGTGGCCAGCCACTAGTGCATTATGTGCAGCTTCTAGGATCCTCTTCTTTAGTTCTGATCCGGGTACTAATAAAATTCTATCTTTGTAATAAATGAGGTCATTGTGTAGTTTGTATGCCTCATTCTGTATTACCCCATCCAAAATCCCACATGCAAAGTGATTTTTTGAGTGTTCGGTTCCCAACTATACCTTCGATTCAGTGAGCATTTGCAGCAAAGAAAGTGTGGGTTTGCGGGAAAGTGTATCAACCTCCACATTCATATTTCTCTTCTTGTATTCAATGTCAAAGTCATAGGATTGGACTTTTCTTACCCATTTTTGCTATCTGTCATTAAGCTCTTTTTGGGTAAGGAAGTGCCTTAGATTGTTGTGATCAGTCTTCACTATGAACTTGCTTCCCTCCAGATAATGCCTAAACTTGGCCATTGCATGCATGATGGAAAACATATCCTTGTCATAAATAGAATACAGCCTTTCATGGAGCTGCAATTTTCTTTTCTCATAGGCAATGGGACGCCTTTCTTGCATCAAAAAACTCCAATGCCTTCCCTTGAGGCATCACACTCCAGCACAAAAGGCTTGGTGAATTAGGAAATGCTAGTACCAAACAATTGCTCATTATTTCCTTCATCTTATGAAAAGCTTGTTCTGCTTCCCCATTCCAACTGAATGCACCCTTCTTGGTCAGATCTCTCAAAGGTGTAGTAAAGTTGGAGTAACCTTTGACAAATTTCTGGTGATAGTTGTAAAGGCCAATGAAGCCGCTCAACTTAGTGAGGTTTTTTGGGCTTGGCCAATTCAATATGGCCTTGATTTTCTCTTGGTGCACCTTCACCCCTTCTTGGCAGATCAAATGGCCGAGATAGAGCAGCTCAGTCATGCCAAACTCACACTTGGACAACTTAGCATAAAAGGACTGATCTGCAAGTATAGTTAGCACAACATATAAATGGAGCAGGTGCTCTTCCCATGTCATACTATAAATCAAAATGTCATAAAAAAACAATGACAAACTTATAGAGATGCTCATTGAACACCTTGTTCATGCAAGATTGGAAGGTTGCCGAAGCATTAGTCAAGCCAAATGGCATGACCAAAATTTCAAAGTGACCAAAGTGACCAAAGTGACAACAAAAGGTTGTATTATGTATGCCATGCTCGCTCTTCCTAGTTTGGTGGTATCCCGATTGAAGATCTATCTTGGAGAAGAATTTTGATCCATGCAGCTCATCCATCAACTCATCAATCCTAGAGATTGGGTACCGATTCTTTATGGTTTTTTGATTGAGAGTCCGGTAGTCTATGCACATTCTAAGTGTTCCATCCTTCTTCTTCACCAGGACCACCGAAGAAGCAAAGGGGCTGGAACTTGGTCTAATGAGACCCAAATCAAGGAGTTCTTTGATGGCCTTCTCAATTGCGTCCTTGAATTTCTTTGGATGCTTGTAGGGGTGAATTTTTATGGGAAGTGATCCAACTTCCACCTCAATTCTGTCCTCAATGCCACGGTCCGGTGGCCTGCCAATTGCGAGATCTAAATTGTGCAACAATGTTTTTGTGTCTTTGGGATTGTAGGAAGCATTGAAAAAAGTTCCCTTAGTGGTTATCTGGCACTCAACAACCCATTCAATGTCTTTATGTTTCAAGATAGCTCTCATGCCGTGGGAAGAGACCAACTGCTTTGGGTAGGTGTTCATAGCTGTCAAAACCACTTGTTTTCCCTCAAAACCTCGAAACTTCATTTTTGAGACTTGATAGTTCACAGAATGTTCACCAATGGAAAATAACCATTGGACTCCCAACACTACATTGGTGTCAGCCACATTCACCAGATAGAAGGTATCAGTCACTTTATAGTTCGCAATGGTCACTTGCAGCTTGGGAATCCATTTTGTGCAGTCCATGGATTGATTCCCAGGGGTTATGACAGTGAATCCATCAAAGGATTTTGTGGTTAGCTTTCTTTTCTATGCCATTGCAATGTCAATGAAATTGTGGGTGGATCCTCCATCCATCGAAGCAGTAGCTTTTTGCTTTTGGACTACTCCATTGAATTAGAGAGTATGAAATCTAGGAACTCTGGACATAACAACAAATTTTATTGAGTCTGGTTGTGGTTGCTCCTCCTCTTCAACTGATTCAAAATTTTCTTCTACTTCTATGGGTTGGTCATCATGCTTTCCTTCATCATCATCTTTAGAGAAGACTTCAATATAGTGTGGTTTCCCCTAAGCACATTTATGGCCCGGAATCCAAGGTTCTTGGTAGGAAAAACAAAGCTTCTTCCTCCTTAGTTCATCCCGATCCTTGTAAGAGTAATCCTTCTTGCTAGGGGCAGGAAAGTTCCTCACCGGAGGTCTTTGATTCTGAAATTTATGGGGCATGGGAGTCTTGGGAGGATACTTGGTCCTTGGAATGACATCTTGTAGATCTCTAGTTTTGCTCACCATTTCTTGCAAGGTTGAGAGACGGTAAGATTTCACCATCCCTTTCAAAGGTTTTGTTAATACTTTTGTGAACAAAATGATCAACCTAGCCTCTAAGATGTCTGTGAGCATCACTGCTAATCTTTGGAATTCATATATGAATGCTTCAGGAGTTCCAACTGGTTTGAAATGTGCCAATTCTCGGAAAGAGATATCAGGATGTCTCCAGTCAAACCTCTCCACCAATCTCCGGGTCATTTATTCATAAGTAACCACTTGATAATGGCCCAAAGTTTTCATGCCATGAAACCACGAGTCACTGGCTTTCCCACGAAGATATAGGGTTGCCATCTTGATGGCATCCCTTTCAACCATAGGATTCAGTTGGAAGTAAGTGTCCAATTTATGAATCCAAGAGTTTACAGTTCACTTAGAAGTGCCATCAAAGTAAGGTAAAGTGATCTTGTCAATGGCATGTCTCAGCTCAAAATTATTTTGGCAGCCTCTAAAATCCTTGAGGCTTCCCTCTATACTGAGCTTCACAAAAATATTTGAAAGGTAGTTTCCTTCTACACTCCTCACTCAAGGTTTGATAGGCAACATTCTTCTCCTCCCATGAAGCAACTGATTCAGTATGCACTTCATGGTCTTCTTTAGAATCCTCCATGAACTTGGGCATGGTGGGTCGGGGCTACAACTTAGGTTCATCTTTGAACTCATGTGGCCTATTATGTGGCCCTATCTTGGAGAAGATAGATCCACTCATGATCTTCCTATCTTCAGGCTAGGAGCCAATGCTGCTCTCTTCTCCATCTTTTACACCTAACTGCTTGGATAAGAACTATCTGGTTTTTTGACCATACCGAATGATATTGTTCAAAATATCTTGCAGCCCTTTCAACATACTATGCACAAAAAGTTCGAACTCATCCTTCTAATCCATGTCCCCGTGGAATCTCCCTTCCACATAATCAACTTCCTCTTCTTTGGAGGTCTTCCTTTAAGAATCTGAATTGAATTTTGGACTCATTAATGATTATCAAGAGAAGGTATGGAGGACCAAGCTTTGACTCATATCTGAATCATATCTTAAATATTAACGCTTACTGCTATGATAAGCAAAATCAAAGAACTAGTTGACAGGTGGGGAAATTTCTTTGTAAAAATTGAGAATTTTGGTGGGGCTTGCAGAAGGGTTAATGTGAGAAACCAAAAGACAGATATGGAGACTGAAAGTTCAAATCCTTAAGCACCTGTATGTTGGGGCCTTATAGGTTTCGAGCATCAGTGAGGTTGAAGTATGCTACCAGGAGTCTTGGTGTCCCAACCGGTGCAAACTGAGATTTGAATAGTCATTTCCAATAAACTAAGGCTATGGAAGGATTATGTGAGTTATCAGTCTCTATTTAGGAAGAAAATATCATTTAAGCAGGTTCATACTAGTTCTGGAACAGTTTGGAAGAATTTGAGGGTGTTCGGAAAAAAAACTAGGAGTTTGTCCTAGAGATCGCCTGCGCAAAGGAGGCTTTCAAAGCACTATCCAAACTTAATCAAATAAGGTTCTGTGAGTTGTATTGGGTTTTTGGGTGAATGTATGACCTAGTACAACTTACAGAATCGAATTTGAGCATACAAAATAGTCATGGAATTGAAAACAGTAAAACTAGTCAAATTTGACTAGCTAATGGGCACAGGTAAGCAAATAAAGAAGAAATTTGACTCTCTACTTTATTAGCTCTGCAAATAAATATTATCAGAGGTTTATTAAACTCTGATAAGCAACAACAAACTCAAATAACATTATTATGGCCATATTATCACTGTCAGTGCATAAAACTTACAAAAAGGCTCATGAAATGAGCATTGTAATGCATCTCTTACAGAAATTTTGGCATTATGAACCCCATGGATCAGAAATCTTGTTGTATAACAGAGATCAGAATGATGAGAAGAAGATGAGAAGCTCAGAAAGAGCTTGGAGGAGATGATTTCACTCAATGGTGCCCAAAACTGAATATTTGAGGCTTGAACCCAACACTTGACACGAATCTCACAATCCTGAGAGCGTAAGTGAAGTCTCCTTCGTTGGAGCTCGACTTCCAAGGCTGAATGGATGATCTCTGAGCTTGATATTTGTCTTGAATGGCTTCTTCTTCACACTCTTTGGTTGCACTAAAGAATAAAAGAGAGAAGATAAGAGACTAGGAAGGCTTGGGGTGCATCACCCAAGGTAGCTGAGGCACATCACTCAGACAAGAAGCTATATTTCACTCAACATCAATAGAATAATGATCAAAAGTTGTGAAATGGAGTTGGAAGCATTTTTTGTAGACTGAATGACTTGTTGAGAAAGTCACCTAACTTGTTGAGCAAGTTATCCACTTGCAAACCCTAACCCTAATCCATGAATCTGCCCTCTTTGAGGAAATTACCAAGTCTGTGCACAAGGTAAAGTTTCCTTGCTTTGCATCCTTCAACCAATTTGGAAACTGTGCCCTCCTTGACCAAAAGTTGTTTTCTTTATGACTGACTGTTTTTCCTGCATTTTCCTTCTTTCAAAATTGCCTTGTTTTTCCTTGCTTTTGACAGTTGCCATCTTTTTTACGACAGATTGCTTTTGCCTGCTTTGGCACTGTTGCCGTTTTTCATTTTAGGCAAGTTGGCTTGCCTAATGTGCCCTGTCTTGACAACTCATTTCCACATATTATTTTTCATAATAATTAATGAATTACATACCAATAACCAAAACTAGGAAATAAAACTAATACATGCCTCTAAAGTATTAGTTAATCAAAATTCCCTATGAAGACTTTATTTAATTCATTTTAAAACCCCCTAGGCACTTGACATGGTCAGCACTTAAATGTCCTTCAAGGGAGGGACATGACTCTGTGTTCATCTGAAGTAGTGGTTCACATGGGCTATCTGATGTTCGACATTTACATCTAGTTCTGATCAATCATTCCCATCTCTTCTACTTTCTCTCATTGAAGTGTTTGGTTCCTCGGATGTAATGATCCTAGAGTGAGTTTTCTTGTAAATCCTCGATCAGAAACAATGTTATTGTTGCTATAATTCAAAGATGGATTCTTGATGCTATTCTGTGTAATGTATATCATCTCTAATACATGTCTCATTTTGAATTTGTGAGCCTCTGTGGAAGTTTCAGAGTTTTCTTTTACAAGACTAGCCCTTTATGCATATTTTATTGACTAGTTATACAGTAATTGATGTTAGAAGCCACCCTTGAGCCCAAATTTGAATCTCCCAATTGTTGAACACTTCAATGACGATATCCCAAGCCTTGCATTCAAAATTCGATACCCTTAAACAGTGTTTGGGAAGCTCTGAATCCTAGGTAAATGTGTAGTCCCGAAAATTAGTCTTGCTAGTTCCCAAATTGAGCCTAGTTGTCCCCAAACCTCTGGATTCGAACCTTGTTAAGATCAGGGATCTAGTATGCATATGTTGGGGCGCCCAGAAGCCTTGGAGTAGACTTCATTCTCGTTGATGTTCGAAACGTAAATGGTCCCAGTACATTGTGCATAGGATTCTTGAGGTTATGCATTCCAGTGGCTATTTTTCTATGGAGTCTGAATTGATGTGTCTCTGATGTGTTTGTGTAGAACCTTTACCTGAACCTTTGTGAAATGTGAGAAGCCCCACTGTGTTTTGAGATCGACAAATTCTAGTTTCATTTCTAGCACCTAGTTTATTTTATGAATTGATTCTAAAGTTTGATCATGCTTAACTGGGTGAACCTAAACATCCCTTAGGTTTACTACACAAAAATGATTTTTAACTGTCGAGAACCTCTACATTGAAGAGGGCACCATTCCGTTCCCTCCTTTAGCAACACCAATTGCTGAAGGGAGTACCATACCGTCCCCTTTTTCGGTGGTGCATGTCGTAAAATTTTCTTCCCCGTCCAATTGTATACAAAGTCAAGGCCACCCTCATTCTGCTTGGGCTCACCCTAGGAATCCTCGTATGTTATTTCAAACCTCTATACCCATGAGTGTCCCCAAACCATATGCACAAATCGACTTCACGCCATTTTCTTTGGTCATTGTCTCACCATCCAAGATTCCACGACCAATAGCATTTCACGACACAACCATTGGTTCCAATTAGTTCCATAGCTGGGGGCATCAAGTCCCAAGTGAAAAAAGTCATAGCCTCCCCCAAGTAAGCCACCTTCATAAGTTCCTCTACCATGTGCTCCGTGCTACACACTAGGCTATCCTAGGAACCTCTGGCTAGCTTTGCCTGAGCTTAGGAACCTACTATCCACACCTACAAACATGCTCCCTGTTTCAAACTCATTAACGATGGGCATACACTCTGCTCCAAAAGTAGAGCCTCTCAAACTGAAGAATCTCAGTGCACGATCTATTCTCAGATTTGTCATTACGTGTACATCTTTCTGAACCTCCCTAGGTTCCAAACTAATCTTTCTGTTACACGATCTATTCTCAGATTTGTCATTACATGTACATCTTTCTGAACCTCCCTAGGTTCTAAACTAATTTCGCTGTTATTCGTCAAAAACCCAGAACAATCGCTTTTAGGGTTCTTACGAAGGAAAATAACAAACTATGTCGTTGTATCCATATGCATACGTCCTTCAAAATATTCTTTATCATTTATTTGCAAGGAAAAATTTAAATTCATCTAAGTGCAACAACTGCTAAATAGTAGAATTTCAAGAATTAGAGGGAATTCTCAACTTTCCTTGCAATGTGTTAATTCCTTAGAATTGCCTTGTGAGGCAACTTTCACCTCCTTTGTACCGCCACTGGCCAAAACAGGGGCTTTAGGAGATGGGACAGAAGGATCTTGCCGCCTAGCATTCAACTCCAAATTATGACTAGTGCTCACCATTGGCTCATCCTCACCGGTGACCAATTTTTCTTCAGATGGAAGAGGAGGCTTCTCTTCTGAAGCTTTCGAGGCACCAAGAGTCAAGATCCTTGAGGATTTAGTATTCAAAGAGCATACTATGACTTTCACCGAACCGTTAGTAGCAGAGTTGTTCAAGGCCTTATAGTCTGACAGAGTACTTTCACTATATTTATCATTCTGCTGGTAAACATTGTCCTTGTCTCCAATATAAAGCTTCGGATCTTGCATTTAAGAAATTGCTTCGCTTGATAACCTTTAACCCAAGGTTTAAGGTGAATTGAAATCCCTGACTATCATCTGAACAAAACTGATGTTGTTGATTTTATACACATCCACAACGACTCAATCAGTAATACCTCTAAAATCTCGAGCACCTTTCAAATCCTTTCTGCACTGAAAGATACCTCAGTACCTGCAATTATAGAAGCAAAACTAGTGCCCAGTCCATCCATACTCTTGCAAGCAACTAGATCTGTACACTATGGCATCACCAAGGCTTGTACAACCGTCCCTTACACTGATTGCATGTCCACACAACGATCTAAATGGCCATCGCCCTTCTTGCCATCAAGTTTATTTTCCTATCCCTATCGTGGCTAACTATGTTAGTTTACTTCAATAGATTTACATAATATATACAATTAAGCTTCTTATTGAGCAATCTCCCTCTTCACAATCACAGAATCATACAAGTTTCTCTCTTTCTTTATTGACACTTACATCATCCTATAGATATTGCATCAGGTGTCTCCTCTCCGACTTCTTGCTACAATTTTTTGAATTCTCTACATTTTTGAGTCACTAATTGCTTCAACACTCGAATATTTGAATTGCCAAATTCTCTCAGATCCCCAATCAAATTACAAAAGTTTTTAAAATTCCTTCCTTAACCCTGGGGATTCGAACTCTCAATAAATTCCTTCCTTAACCCTGGGGATTCGAACTCTCAATAAGAAATTATTGTTTGTTTTTGTTACCCAATCCACAGCCTCCTTTGATGGATTGGGATTAAACATTTTATTTTAAACTACAGCCTCCTTTGATTGATTGAGATACCAAACTACAGTCTCATAGAGAACGAAATTTTTTTGGTATATAACTTCTGAATTTTAGTTTTTGGTTATTGGAACTGAAAAATTTTGTATGCTAACTTTTAAATGTTGTCTGGATGTGTGTATATGAAATTATTAAAATATCCTATATATTGGGCCGTCAGGATTTAAAATTGCCTTTTTAAAATAATATTCTCGGATTAAAATCACCCAGAAATTTCGGAATAAAAAATACCTCATTTTCTCTCCATTTGTCAGTCGAGCTATTGTCTGTTGACTTAGGTCATCTTATGCATATATGTTGTTTGCACTTTGCTGTCTGTGTTTTCCACATTGATCTCTAGGCGGAGTCGCTTTGGCAGCTCTAATATCAAGAATTTATTGAGCCCAATTTATGTTTTTGTCTCTGTAGACGATGGGCGGACATTTTTTCTTAAAAGATTTAATTCTGTAGTATGGCTTCACTATACGGGATTCTATCCAACGATAATTATGGCCAAGCACAATGGAAAATGTTATTATTGTGGAACACAAACAAAAAGACTTCAGGAACGTGTTAAAAAAGCGTCCAAAAGCATGGAAATTTGAACGTCATACACTAATCCCTACATAACTCGGAGCCGTACCATAATGACAAAGGGTATAATTTAAAAATGAGATTCATTTTACCACTCGAAATTTGCGACTACAGAAGATTTATTTCTCCTCGTCCTACTGTCAAAAAATATCTGCATTGATAAGTACATCCACGACTGTTAGGACAGGAAGGGTTTCCGTAAGAGCTTAAAGGGGAGAGCTAAGATCTATTTCTGTAACAATTAACCTGGTTTCAGGAACATTTAGGGTTGCAGCACATCCTTTACCAACATCTTTATATTTATATACAACAGCTACTTTACAGTGATCCGGTGTTCAGTTTTATTCATGACGTATTCCAGGATTCCGTCATGGATTTTCACTGTTATCCATGATGTATTTCGGGATTCCGTCATGAATTTTCGTGAGTGAACAATCTGAATCACTAATCATGTTTCCTTTTTTGGTTCAGTATAATCCATTACTTTTTAATATCAGTATGTTCATTTTCATTATTATCCGTCTACGTTTTTTTTTCCTTTTTCTGTCGAAAAACCCAACAAACTATACTGATAAAAGAAAAAATTCGTTATAATGAATGTTTCAGAATAGCAATAAAAAGTCAGTATATTATCATTTAAGGCATTTTTTATACAAAGAACATTATAATTATAAATGTAAATCTTTGTAATTCTTAATATCATACACGTTGTTCAAAGAATATTTGATGCAGAAAGAGGAGTACAATGGAAAGAGGAGATCTACAATGGGGAAATGAGGACCATGGTGACTTAGATGGTAATGTGACATGCAATCATTGTGGATTGAAGGGGTAGGTTGTATGGGACTTGGTGTTACCATATAGTGTGTTGCTATTCAGCCTATTGGTTATTAGTTTTTATGGTTCAAACATTCCTTCCACATAATAAGTGTAATGGTAAGATTAATAATGCAAGAGCATTTAGCCGTAGGCCAGGTGCTTGGACTTAAGGTGCCATTTTAGACATAGATAATGAGTTTCAGACATCTACTCGCAGAAGTGTTGGGTCCATCGCAGTCATTTGCATACTTGGCACAGAGAAGTTGGATGCATTGAGAAGTTCCAAGAAGAAACAATCTGAGTCATTCGTGGAGATATGGGACATAGTGTAAACCGTCCGATGAGATTATCACGGGAGCAAATGATCAGAGTTGTGTTGGAAATATTAATTACTGGCTGATCTGTATTAGACCTCAGTGGACTCTGCCAGAATCTGTATCAGTTCGGTTTTCGGTAGACAGTCTAACAAGATGAAGATTTGAGGTCTCATATATAAACTATTCCAATTAAATTTCTGAAGCTAAGTTTTTAGGTGGATAGTTATTACAGTCTTTAATGTTACGTCAATAGGTTTTTACGGAGAAACAATTTTTAGTTTGGCTATATATAGAAGAAGAAGATTGTACATCAAAGAGAGAATTTTGAGAGAATAGAGTGGAAGCTCAAGCTTATGTATGTTTGAAAGTGTCGAGAGCAGAAGTTCTGTAAAAGGTGAAACATCCTTGTAAATTTTCAAGTTTGTATTTCTCTGAAGTTTTATAAATCCATTGTTATGGTTAAATGCATGTTTTATTTATCAGCACATTCTCTCCATAATTACTTGTGTAAATGTTGTTTACATTTACAGGTTAAGTGAAAGACTCATAGAATCCATAAAACCGACCAGTTAGTATTTTCGAGGTAAAAAGGTGTCGGGTCGAAAGTCCGACCAAAAGTAGTCTATTAAAAAAAACTTGTCGGTTGCAGTAAAAAACTTGTCGAAGTATTTTGGTCAAATTTAACTTGTCGAAATTCGATTTGTCTAGTCGAAATTCGACTTGTCTAGTTGGAGTTAGACAAGGTTTACCCAAACAGTAAAAAGAGGTCAAGTCTTGACAAGAAATTTAAATTCTATGACCGAGTGGTAACTCAAGCTTAGCCGTCTTAGTTTGAGTCTCCGAAGAAGTTGTTCTCTTAAAGGCGACCTATTGGGATTTGCACCCGAGAAGAGATGAGAGAAGGTCGACAGTGTTATGGCCACTTCCGTTAGCAAACGTGGGGTTCCCTCGGCACTTAAAGAAACGCCCATTGGGCCACACGGAGATGGGCACTTGATCAAGAAAATGACTAAGTGTTGGACTTCGCGGGGGTCATGGGCACTACTCGATGGTTTGTTTGACGGTTGGGTAGGGGCGTCGGTCAAAACGGCGCCCATGTTGGTTAAGTGCTCCAATATTGGGCGTTTGGGCAAGTCGGCTAAGTGGGCACGACGGTCCACATGAGAAGAGCGCCCAACCATATAAAAACGACAAACGGAGACTAGCCAAGGCATATAAGTGGAAACGGAGATGTCACTTGGAGTTGGACTGAGGCGCTCCCTTAGGGGAGATGCTCCGCAGAGCGCTCGGGAGAGACGCGTTGCCATAGTTTCGTGGCTAGCAAACTTGGCAAGCGCATCGCAGATGGGCATTTGGTAGGCGTGCTCCATAGACGAGCGCCCCGGACAGAGCGCTCCGCAGGTTCAGGAGTGCGGCAAGTGCGCTATGTGTGGCAAGTGCGCCAAGCTGGTTCCGGGAGTGCGCTAAGGAAGCGTGCTGCAACAACGCGCTAGACAATGTGCTTAGGTGCGCTAAGGGTTAACGCCAACCAGACGGCACGTTCGGCAGATGAGCTCTCGTAGGCAAACGACATGCGCTCAACAGAGGTGTGTTTTGGCAAGTCTTGACAGGTTCCAGAAAGACAAACGACGTGCGCTGAGTAAAGCTGCGTTTTGGAAGGCTTTGACAGGCGTAGGTAGAAGTGCCCCAAGGAGCGCTCAACAGAGGCGCATTTTGGCAGGATTCAACGGAGCGCTCGCAGAAGCGCCCAAGTGCGCTAAGGGTTAGTGCCCACTAGGTGGTGCGTAGACAGACGGAGTTTTGGCAAGCTTAGACGAGGCGCGCTTAGAAGAGCGCCCTAGTAAAGTGCTTAGCAGAGGCGTGTTTGGTGGTTGGCACGACGTCTGGTAGCGGCGCCCGAGGTGCGTTTTAGGAGGCGCTTGGCAGTGCGCTTCTACAGAGCACTAAGGAGAAGCGCTCAGGTGTGCTCAAGCCTCACATAGAGCGCCCACCTAGAGATGCGTTTGACATAGTCAGTGAAGCGCTCACATGAGGCAAGCTTGGGGAGCACTCCGCCACAACGAGCTCCGGCATGCTTCGACAAAGGTCGACTGAGGCATCCAAGGTGCGCTCAACAAATAGGAGTTTCAGCAGATGTGTTTGGGAGTGCATTCGATAGGAAGTGCTCCAAACCAGCAGAGCACCCATGGAGGTGCGTTTCAACAAAGACGAGTCTATGAGGTGTTTTGGAAAATGCCTAAGTCAGAGATGTGGCAGCGTTGGGAGTTCTTGGGAATGCTTTTGGCATCGAAGAGTCAGGAAGGATTTGTTGACGGTGGTAGCGTGTGGCATGAGGGTCGTTCAGGGAGTAGCATTGGTAGGAGCAGTGGCGATGACGGGTGTGCTCAACATCTCAGACGATTCGGCAGCAGTGCACTCATGTAGAGTGCACATCGGCAAATGGATGCCCATTGGAAGGTGTCCAGCAGTTAACCAATTTGGCTAAGTCGAAGTGCGACGAGTATATAGACTTTGGCAAGTCAAGCGGTGGCTTGGCAAGGTGGCTCAATGGAGGAGTTTGACAGCGACGTTGGTTGGGCACAGCGACAGAGCGACGAAGTGAGCTTCAACAGGTTGCGAGAGGTTGCGACTTGTGGATGAGATTTGGCATGGTCTTAGCGAGTAGACAGACGTGCGCATGCAACGGTGACAACTAGGTGGTTGGTTTGGTTGTATCTTGAGTGTAGCCGGTTTTGGCGAGATCTCAGATGAGTTGCCAGGATGTGGCATTCTTCGTCGTTGTAACAAGTCTTATCATATTTGGGTATTAGGAACCGTCAAGTTAAGACGGTCTGCCCACCTACATTTGTCTCTTGTGTTGTAATTGGATTATTGTACTGTAGGAGTGCATATTTGTAAAAATGGCTAAGTATGGAGATGAGTGTTAGGAGTTTTGTAGGTTAGGCGTAGTCTGTCGGAGAGCTCCTCGGGTTGGTCATGCCCCCAGGTGGCTTCCGAGCAGTGTCGCATGGTCCCGTGAAAAGCGAAAAATTGAGTCTGTCAGCGAGGTCCGTGACAGATAGGTGGAAAACTAATAGTGTATCAAGCATGCTTTATCAGAATTACTGTACTAGGAAAATGTTGTGAAGGTGCTAGAGAAGAATCCCGAAAATAAGAATACTCTCGGGAGCGATGCTTAGGGGATGACATATCAGAAAAATTGTATCGAAGGTCGCAGCCTGATATCGGATCCATAATATAACATTAGAGTTACACCACGAAGGAGTGTTCAAAGAAACCTGATGGACAAGGTTTGATGTATCAGGCTTGCAAGTTCAAAAGTGTCTTATTTGGGGTGGACCATAGAATAAAATGTTCGATGAAGGATGAAAGGCACAAACAAAAAGCCAATAAGTGAAATCCAACATGGAAAAGTCCAATAGCATATGGGGGAAAATGATTGTCAGGAGCGTGACATTAGAGAATTGTTGTGGAAGCATGCATGGGGAGAATTGATAGGTAAGGTCCAATTGCATAATGGATCGACAAGCACATGCGGTGTTTCGAATGGATGGGAACAAATGTATTGGATTTGATTGATCGACTCATAAAGGAGATAGGGAACCCAATGGAGGGGATCTAATAGCATGGAGAAGGCACAAGGTTGTGTTGATAAATCACAAGACACTATTGAATAGGGAGATGATGGATCAGAGTCGATCGATATGCTTGCAGGTGGAATAGAGGTTGTCGATAAAGTTAAGGAGGCTGATAAGAGTAGTCCTATTGGAGTAGGAAGATTGCAGTAGTTGAATAATTTAATTAGTTAAGAATGGCGCCTCATCACACCTGATTATGGTTATAATAGACCACTATATCATCCATGATTGCATGTGATATGGAAGTGTGCCACACATCCCTTCATACGTTCGAGTGTTAGGTGGAAAGGTCACTGTTGGTATATTACAGATATAAAAGAAGCGATGAAAGGAGAAAACTTGGCGGTCATCAATTAATATTCGATGAGTTGCCAAAATTTTGATAAAGTTACATAGGGATCGATGACATTTTGATTTTCTTCTCTCTCTTTCTTCATTGTAACAAAATAAAAAGGTTAATTTTCTTAAAGAAAGGAAATAGTCTCAGGGATGCGATCATTGGGTCCCCCTTGATATGTTTACTGATGTACTGAAGAAATAAATAGATTGTTATTGAACTGAGGCCAGGGCCAAGCTGAGTTTCCATTGGTTTTTAAGGAAATGATCTCTCATATGTGTTATCGATTTCTCTCCATGGTTGAATGTTTTCATTTCATTGTATGAATCTATGGATCCACATTTATTGTGTCCACTTCATTTTGTATGTGTCATAAATACATTTAATGGAAACATTATCAATTCTTTGTTGTTGACTGTACTTGTGGCACTTCATCTTCCAAAGAAATAAATTATATGAAGGCCCATCTATAGTAGTATTTCATTTGATTTGCGTTGCTCCATATCTTGGATCCTCCACACTCAAAATATTGTTCAAAAGTCACTCCTCACTAGCACATAGAACTGACTCTATGCATCACATGTTTTAGCTGCAAACACATTCAATGAAATTGAAAGCATATATGAATCCATAGGAACCCTAGTTTGACAAACTACGGAAACTTTCCTCCCAAAGTTAGGGTACCTTCCCTTAACCCAAGGACTGGCTTGACGATCTGAAGTGGTGCAAGGTACATCCTTCACAACCCTCCTCGGCCTTGCAACCCTTTTTCAGAATTAATTATTTCTTGATTTGAGACCTATCCATGCCTTGAGAAGAAGAGAAAGACTTATCGCTTGACAGGTACAACTTAAGGAACAACAGAGCCAAGTGAGAAAAGGAAGAGATCATAGAGCTTGGGAACCATCATTTTTTGTAAATGAATAGCAAGTATTTATAACACCTATCGAAATCATGTTGCAAAAAAGATCCATCGAGTCATTGGCAGTTTGAATTTATAATGCCTTACTCTCTTAAGAAGACTTAGCAAAAACTTATAACTGGTGACTCCACTCTCGAGACTGAATCTACTGGAGAAGAAGCCTCCATTCAATAAGAAAATATGGATCTAAGATCCATCTTAACCAGATCCCAGGATAACAGAAGACTCACCCTACCCCTACTAGACCCAAAGCAAGTATCGAAGAAGGAAACAAAAACTCATAATTAAGCTAGTGTCAGGTTTCCAAATTTCCATACCCTTTCACCTTCCATTATTGAGGGCACTAAGTGTCCTCCAATAATCGTCCAACCAATGCGTATTGCCTCTTCTTGTCAGTCAAAATGCATTTCTACTTTCCAAGATTCATGACCTTTCACAAACCTCTCTCTCTTTCAACCATGTGGAAAGCTCAAAACTCCATATCCACATTATTCTCCCCTCTAAGAAAAATACCCATTTCCTCCTCCATCTTTTCCCCCATAATCCTTCACCTTTTCCCAAGTGTTAGTCGTGCCTACTCTGTAAGTTTTTGTACATCATATTACTTAGCCTACTACTCCTAACTGCAGTGAAGTACTGACCCCAATTCAAAACCCTACTAAGGCAGGCCAAAACACTCCAAAGCCTTAGTCGGTGGCTAGATTTAAACCCTTAGAATTGTGTCCAACATATCAGCTAGGGGACTTACTTGAAAGATACCTTAAAGTGCTTACTAAATTCAATGGAGATAATGGGATGACTGTTGAATATCACCTCACTTCCTTTGAATATTGCACTAATAATTTTTCAGTTGAGGCTAATGATGTGATCTCTAGACAGTCTTCTCAGTCACTAGAGGGAGACGCCATAAAGTTGTACAAAAACCTCCCTAACAATTCCAAAAATTATTGAGAATAATTCATAGAAAAGTTCACCAAGAAATGGGGAGCAAAGAAGGATAATAGAATTATCTAATAGAGTTAAAGTCTCTAAAGAGAAACAATGGGAAAACGATACTAGAGTTCACTAGTTGAGTTCGCCCTTCACATGAGAGGAAGGAGGTATGCGGACTTAAAGACTCTTTTCAATGATGCAAAGGATTTGGAGGGAAATACGAAGGCAACTAGTATTTCGTTAAAAACCATGCAAGATCCACATGATGGTAGATAATATCCAAACTGAAGAAAAGGGAAAGAACTTGAGACATCCTTCTCTAGTAAGGATGCCATGATCTTAGAAGATGTTATCAATCTTCTTAAGGAAATGGTGAATGGCCTCTCTAAGGTCAAGCTGGGACAAACAACCAACTCTTTTGTTGGTGCTACTCATAGAAAAGTTCCCCAAGAAATGGGGAGTAAAGAAGGATAATAGATATTATCTAATAGAGTTAAAGTCTCTAAAGAGAAACAATGGGAAAAAGGTACTAGAGTTCACTGGTTGAGTTCTCCCTTCACATGAGAGGAAGGAGGTATGCGGACTTAAAGACTCTTTTCAATGATGCAAAGGATTTGGACGGAAATATGAAGGAAACTAGTATTTCATTAGAAACCATGCAAGATCCACATGATGGTAGATAATACCCAAACTGAAGAAAAGAGAAAGAACTTGAGACATCCTCCTCTATTAAGGATGCCATGATCTTAGAAGATGTTATCAAACTTCTTAAGGAAATGGTGAATGGCCTCACTAAGGTCAACTTGGGACAAGCAACCAACTCTTTTGTTGGTGCTACTCATAGAAAAGTTCACCAAGAAATGGGGAATAAAGAAGGATAATAGATATTATCTAATAGAGTTAAAGTCTCTAAAGAGAAACAATGGGATAATGGTACTAGATTTCACTTGTTGAGTTCTCCCTTAACATGAGAGGAAGCAGGTCTACGGACTTAGAGACTCTTTTCAATGATGTAAAAGATTTGGAGCGGAACATGAAGGAAACTAGTATTTTGTTAAAAACTATGCAAGATCCACGTGATGGTAGATAATACCCAAACTGAAGAAAAGGGAAAGAACTTGAGACATCCTCCTTTAGTAAGGATGCAATGATCTTAGAAGAAGTTATCAAACTTCTTAAGGAAATGGTGAATGACCTCACTAAGGTCAAGCAGGGACAAGCAACCAACGCTTTTGTTGGTGCTACTTCTAGGGCCTGAAATCAACCCATTAGGGGTCATTAATAGTATAGAAGAGCCCCTCTACTTGTATCCTAAAGAGAGATAAGGAAAGAAGAGGTAAATCCACGACAATTCTCCAGAGCTCAGGATAACATGATGCCCCCCTAGAGTTCATGGCTATGAAGGTTACTATGAACCCATGGAGAAATAACTGCATGAGCCATCTTTAGGTTTGAACATGCTTTTCCATCTAGATGATTTTGAGCGTCGGCTTAGAAGGACTGATCCTGGTAGGAGAAGAAGAGTAAATTCAAGAGGAGGAGGTTACCCACCAGAAGAAGGCCTACCTAACCTACCCCTTTCTCAATTGTAAATGGTTATTCACAATATTATCACTGGGGTGAGGAGGAATTATGATATGAGGCTAAGTCCTAATGCTCCGAATTTCAGATGAGATGAACCCTATATGTAATATAATGATAATAGAAGGGAAGGTAGTAGGCCTACACAGTAGCCGAAGAGGGATACAATCTTAAAAACAATAGATGTCAAATATTTTGTGGTCCCTATCAATCAATATGTAAAGGTGCACGAGCCAAACAAGGCTCATAATGATTTTATTCAATTACCCATAATATTGTTTCTTTTCGCAAAAGTCATTGAATTAGGTCCTCCTTTACTCCCTACCTTTGATATGAAGCAAGAGTTAAGTAAAATCAAAATTCCCATGCCCCTTTATAAGACCCTGAAATACCCTGCTCATAAGAAAGAAATTTTAGCTTACTTGGGTCTTGAGGGATCCACTTGTGCCTCAAATCCGTAGTTTCCTTCGCGAGAGAAACTTGCCTCCTCATCCCCTAATGTGATGATCTTAAATGACGAAACCCCTAACCAATGTTGTTGCATATTATCTCATCAAGTGACTTCAGGAGGATCCCAAACCTTCGATGATGTTACACTTGGAAACAAGATACATTGTAGTATAAAGGTTACCTTTTTCTGGCACCTAAATCTACTTTCAAAAAGAGGATATTAATAGAATTACATTCATCTCGTCTTGTAGATCATTTGGGATTTCAAATTTTTTTTGCACGTAGGTGCTCCTTCTTCTGGGAAGGAATGAAAAAGGACATGGTTACTTTTGTATCAAAATGTGTCACTTGCCAAAAGAACAAGGGGGAGACAATGAAGACACTTGGGGTATTGCAACCATTGTTAATACCAATCACTATTTGGACAGGCATTTCCATGAATTTAATTTTTGCTCCTTTGAAAGTCGGTAAAAAATCAATAATCATGGTGGTAGTTGATCATCTTTCCAAATATGCTCACTTTTGTGCTCTCCAACGCCCCTTTACCCTTGCAATGATGGACTAAATTTTTCTTCAATATATTTTTAAAATCCATGGTATGCCTACCTCCATGGTGTCAAATTGTGATCCCACATTCACTAACGAATTTTGGAAAGAACTATTTAAACTATAGGGCATTGAGTTGCAAGTGAACACATCTTATAATCCCAAACCAAATGACCGGATAGAAGCACTCACTAAGTGTCTTATGACCTATTTGTGATGTTTTGCATTTGAAAAGAAACACGAATTTGACACAGTGGTTACCTTTGTTAGACTCGTGGTATAATACCACTTATCATGATGTTACAAAAATTACACCATATGAAGTAGTATATGGCCAATAACCAATCTTTGTGGTTTGTTATTTACCAAGTACAACCAAATTATACAAAGTAGATAATCTGCTTCATAATTGTGATGTCATTCTTTGTACACTTAGGGTAAATTTTGCAATTTCTTAATATCACAAACAAGTGGGGCTAACATTGCTCAATAATCTGTAGAGGGAAACTAGGTATTCCTTTAACTCCAACCCTATAAGAAAACCTCTCTCAAAGTTAAAGGTCATTAGAAGCTCGTGTTGCCGCCTTTCACACACCTGGGTCACGTGGCAGAAATCTTCAAGCCACTCGGTGTGTCCTTGGGGGCAAGTCTCTAGTCAAGGCTGTCACCTTGTTCTTGACTCCTCCGTTTAGGCTCAACTCCTAATGAAGCCAAGGGGGGTAGACCTTCTTAAGTTACTAAAGCTAATTACTTAGTATAGTGATGTTAAACTGAATGAATTACTTAGGAGTTTGAAATTTAACCATAAACAACCATAGATGACAAGATACAAAATGAGCGCATGAAAGCACAATGTTGAGACACAATATATATATATATATATATATATATATAGCAGGAAAATGACCAGTGCTTTAATGGAGTCAAAAAGGAATCAATATACTTGCATGTGCTTGGAGTGAATGTTTTGCAATTGCCTCTTGGTACGTTTTAAGTTAATGTGAAATATGAGTTGATTAAATTAGGCGGAGGGGCGGACTCCAGATATGCCCGAGAGTACTTAGAGTATGTCCAAAACTAAACCTTCACGGCTACCCGCAAGGAATATGTGGGCTGAATGGACTATTTGGGGCTATTGTTCATAACGCACCCGTTAGGGTGTGACAGAGATTGGCGCCTCGAGGTCACTTTTCAGGAGTTCATGCTTCCTTTGGGTATTTTGCCACCGTAATGGTTTGATCTAGGTGTTGGATTTTCACCTGATGGTTTGTCAATTTGGGAGAGTGAATCCTAGTTATACTAGTCACTCAAGTACTTTTGATACAGCTTGACTGATCGGATGAACCGCAGCCAAGTGCAGAGCATACACACCGGAGTCTTGTCAGTTTTAGTAAATTTTGAGATGGATGTTCTTGTTAAAAAGGAAAACCCTCCAAGAACCTCTTTCGGTCCAAGTGGACCTCAATCGGGGAATCAAGGAGGGGTTGATTTTATTATGGTTACTGAAACAAATGATGATAGCAAATGAAACATAAAATGATAAGCAAACCGCAATTTTCTAATTAGACTAGCACGAACCTTTCTTCACCTTTCGGCTCAAAAGGATGTTCGTGGGGTAAGTATTAAAGTTACTTTGAAACCAATAGAAATGGAATATGGAATTGAATTTAAATCAAAGTATACTACCCTACAAATTAGTACTACGCTAGAATGAAAAAAGATGAACGAAAAGCAAAATATGACACGGACGCAAATCCCCCCAGGGGGGATGGGGAATGGGCTCGAAAGAGCCTATTCAGAATTATTTTTATTACTAGCAGTTACAATATCAGCAAACTGATATGATGCCTTTTGATTCTTATACAGAATGAAACCAAGAGCTTACAAAGTGCAAAAATTAAAGATTTCAGTCAAAAAGGGACACCCCTGGGGGGATGGGAAGGCCCAAAAGTCACTTTCGAACAGCAGCTCCTCATCTTTTCTGTTATACCTGCTAAAAACCAGCAAGCTTATTAGACTGAAATATGCCCAAAAGCACTCTGAAAGTACCTTTGGGTCAGCTTACTTTTAACCAAAAAAAGCTAAGTTAAAACTAATTAAAAAAGGTAAAAAGGGAACCAAGGAAAGCAAGCTTTCCTTGGCTTTCCTTGGTATCTTGGCTTGCCTTTTAGGCAACCAATATGATGTGCACTAATTGCTAGATTTATCTTTTATAACAGAAGACAGAAATCTAATGCATGCAAACTACAAATTCTCTTTAAATTTCCATGCAAAAAGAACGATTTCCCTAAAGCTAGATCTAGAATGCTTATGAAACCTTTTAAGAACAAGATCTAGATTATGGGCTTTGAGAAGATAGATCTATGTTAAATTTAATTTAAGATAATAGATCTAAACAATATCAAAGCTGTGAACAAAGTAATCGGGTAAAAGAATTGATTTTGAAGGAGGAAGAGGAGGAGAGAAATGCTAGTAGCCTTGAAGATCCACCATGGAGCTTTCAGGTGGAATGTCGAGGGACTATGCCTTTGGAAGGTTTTGGAGAGAGTGAAGAAGCAAACTAGATCAGCACCCTCTCCAATATAGGAACCTGCAGCTCAGATGAAATCAAAAAACTTGCCGAAATGCTTGTGAGATCCGATTAGTACATACACAGAGATTCAT
The DNA here is from genome assembly GCA_001517045.1 of Pseudotsuga menziesii. Taxonomy (NCBI): domain Eukaryota; kingdom Viridiplantae; phylum Streptophyta; class Pinopsida; order Pinales; family Pinaceae; genus Pseudotsuga; species Pseudotsuga menziesii. Next base: position 251,432 of record LPNX011128394.1, on the reverse strand, counting down.
AATAACATGCATATAAACTTATAAAACATGATGAATCTAGATCTCTAAACATGCATCAAAGGAAAGAGATGGCCAATAAACTTATTGAAAAACACTTTTCCTATCAAGATTATAATAAGCTTATTATCAATCTTAGCAATGAATCCACAAGCAATCAGCAAATTATGAACATAGATACAGGTTACCTCAGTAAAAAATGGCAATGATCATCCACACATACAATGGCATAACACCGTCTTGCCTCCAAAGATTCTCTTTATTTCAAATGAACAATAACAACAGTACAATAGCAGCAGCACCTCAATCCCAGTTCTAACTAGCTTGGAAGAGGCAGCTTGTGCTTTATGTATACAAAAACCAGGAGATCCATCCCAGGGGGGCGCAAATCCCAAGGAGATAGACCACTGTAGCTGAAGGAGAGTCCATCAATGCCTGATCTGTGTCTAACTGAGCCAGATCTGAGTCTCATTGAGTGCAATTGTCAATCGGAGAGCTGATCTGATTGACACCTCAACCTGTTGACTGAAGCATCCACCAAAACTCATCCAGATGAGCCAAAACGTGTGGAGGAGAGAGGGAGGGCGAAATTCCCCATAAAGGATGCTGAAGATCAACTCTGGATCTAATTTGATCACCTCCTTCAGTCAAGGATTTGACAGATCTAGTCAATCTGGTTCAGGTCTGACTGATTTTAATCAAATCGGCTGAGAATCCACTGATCTATGATTCTGGATTTGCTCCATTATTCATCAATTTATTAATTAAAATAATCAATAATTGATTTTTGGGGCTTTCTGACCCGAGTGATGGAAAATCACTCAAAACTAGGAAATAGTGGGTCCATGGGTTTACATGGTGCTCTTAGCTTGAAAATGAGTACCTGCATGACTGAAACTGATTATTTGGCCCACTTTTATGACAAAATCAATTTTTCCAATTAAACTATTAAAAAATAGCCTAAGTTTTGGAAAAATTAAATTTTAATGAAAAACACTGAAAAAATTAAAAAATTGAGGGGGACTTAGACATGTTCATATGACTCGATCATGATGTCTAGCATGTTTATACATTGACACAGACTCTAATAACCTCAATAGGCCTAAATGCCAAGCCGACCACCCCAACTTTGGAGGTATGGAGTGAAAAACTCAGAAATTATCAGTCGTTTATTCAACAACCAATAATAACCAAGGGAAAAAACACCCTGGGATGATTAGATTGACAAAAAAAGTCTAAGAGACCAAGTCTTTTACAGACACTATCATGCTAGAACATTTATTACAACTCCCCCATGGGGTATGAACATGTGATATAGTACAACAAGCACTTCCCAGAAGTACTTCCAAAGGTCTTCTGAAGTCCGAACAAAAAATCTTTGTCCAGTTCACCAGGCTCACTTGACAAAAAACCACCAAGTACAACTTAGGTGGTAACAACTCGCACCAAAGTTTTATAGCCCATATCAAATTGTTAAATACATTGGTTAGGTGGATTACAAATTAGTACTCCCAACACACTCCAGGATTCGCTTAGTATTTCATGTGTCTTGTTTGAAGAAAGTTATGGGTTATAATTGTTGAGTTCAAACTACATTACTTGCACTAGGTGGAGAAGGATCCATTTGGATCCAGCCAAAAGCAGTATGAGACACTAGGGAATGTCATATATGTGAACACTCTATCTGTGAAGGTTTCATTCAATGGAAGGATACCTCACCAGGATATGCTACTTGGGAATCGTCAACCATTTGTAGTAGTTTCTCTGTTTCCAACCTTGATGACAATATTGCATTCGGAGAGGGCATGTTTGGGTCCTAAGCTAACCCCCCCACTTTATCAATGTATAAGGTCATATAACCCATAGATAGTTAGTGGGTAGTGACTTAACATAAAATCACCATCTTTATTGAGTAAAGGAACTAGGTTGTTAATCCTCATTCATAACACGATTGCAAGTAGTTAGGTAGTTAGGGCTTTGTCTATTGAAGCTTTGTAATGCTTTGTCAATAATTCTTATTGTATTTGGATATTTTCGTGGAGGTTGCCCCTTGAAGAGGAATATGAATATAACACTCTATTTTGAAAACAAGATACATTTTTCATGGTTATCTATTTTCTCATGTTTTCTTAGTTTTGCTCCAAAGTTATGGGGTTAAGTACTACATTACATGATATATAGATTCATTGATTGCATAGTATTTGATTAGATATAGTTTCTTATAAGTTGATAGTTTTTGTATGGTGATTTATTAGGGTGTTCCATCCAAGGCTAGGCTGGCTTAGAGCAAGATTTTTGATGGACTATGACCCTATTAGTTAGCCATTTGAGACAATGCATGACATATTTTGGGAGTGTTAATATGCCACCGATGTTGGGGAGGCTTGTTAATGATAATTTCCCATGGGGGATTTAGGGTATTGTTTGTTGGCAATCTATTTTATTTGGTGATTGGTACAATCGGGTTTCATTTTCACATGTAGGGATTTGGCATTGTTTGAGGATGACAACTTTAAATATTATGCAGAAGATTAGGTATTTTCTAGTTTTTTATCATGATATTAGATCACTGTCTTCCTTTTGTTCTCTGTGGTAGATGAAGTTCATGTTTATTTTTATCACTTTCAGATCTGATAATTATTTCTCTTATGGGTTTTATGGATTTTATGCAATAGATTCTTCATAAAATAATTATACACTGGGAGATTCAACCATAAATGAATGGTTGATAAGAAAATGTTGAGTACAATACAATACATGCACCATTAAATAGGTCTCGTCGTGCCTTTTCGAATGTAAAAGGCACATCCTTTTACTCTTTATTTAGATTCTTAAATAATTAATTATTATATCATATTTTTATTATTGCATCTCCCATGGTTTCAAAAACCATGGTATTTGCTTATGGTATTGGTCCATGGTATTTTATTTCCCTATCTTTTCATTTTCTCTTATTTATATTATTTATCTTTATTTATTTGCACATACCCTCAACTTATTTTTTAATGTACGTAACAAGATCTAGAAATTTGGTCTTCATAGCCTAAGAAGGATTTCAATGAGCATGTTTCATATGCACGTCCATCCATGTTAGAATATATCTAGTGTGTGTGTACCTACACTAGGGTAGACTTGATCATTCCAACAAGTGTAGCTATTACCAAAAAATGGGCAAGTCAAATCCATTCTATCATAACAAGGAATATCAGATACATGTAGGCATGTGATGGGAAACCCAAGTCCTATATCACTCCATAAATGATCAAGAAGAGCCATATTAGGGACCGCTAGAACCAAGGAGTAGGTCTACAAGCATCCTAGCCTTCTACCACTTGACCAAGCATCATGACCAAGGAAGGCTTCATCCAGGGGCCTCATATACACTTGTGAGTGAACCATCATCATCCTCCATAGGTCAAATCACCATGGCCCATAAAGCCAAGCACCATGGCTACGTCCAAGAGGATGTGTGCCCACAGTTGCCCCAAACATCAACAGTTCACCATCAACTTTTCGATAAAGGGGCTCTGTTGAAAAAAGATACTAGCTGTTTGGACCTAGATAGGTATTTTGACTTTCTTCGGTTCTTGTTTCTATATGAAGGGGTTATGATCTCACATGTACATATCCTTCTCTCCTTTTTTTTTAATAATTTTTTGTAAATATTTTTCTCTAAGTATATGATGTGTTTTAGCAAAAACAAATTATAGATCTTACATAGTAATCATGAACCCAAAATTAAATTTTGTGTTCTATTTTATTATATTATTGTGTTTATTTTCCTTCAAAATAATGAACTCCATTTTAATTTATTAGCCTATATCCATCTTAATCTCATATTTATTAAGATTTGAGAATAATAAAATCTCTGAGGTGAAAACCTAATAGATCTCGAGTTAAGATGGATCTAGGTTGGTTCCAATCATAATCTTCTTTGTATATATTGAATCAATGAATACCCATTCATCATTTTTTTTGCAATTTTAAATATAAAATATTAGATCTTACAAAGTCTCATTTAGAGAAACCAAGGAGGAAACTAGCAGAGCACAAAGGCTCGCTCAAACACACAGGAGGAGAAACACTCAACTCAATTGTTTTCAATAATAGAGGTTACATATATAGTAAAGTGAAACCTAATCTAGATCCAATAAATGTGGATCAGATTTACCAGCTTAGAAGCTTGTTGAACAAGAACAAACGAATATAGAAAACACATGAAGATATTTCCGCATTAAATCTAACAGCGTCCCTTAATGCAGAAATGGATTTTTGAAAACACCTAATTTCTTCCTAAGATCCTCAAAATGGATCCTTCCAACTGGTTTAGTAAACACATCAGCAACATTTTCACTTGTGTTACAATAGATGAGTTCAATTTCTTGAGACTCAATCGTTTCTCTGACAAAGTGATGCTGTAGCTCAATATGTTTAGATCTGGCATTATAGACTGGACTGTGTGCTAGCTTAATTGAGCTTTGATTGTCACATTGGATTCCGATAGCTTGTTTTTGTTGTATTCCAATTTCTTCAAGAATTCGCCTCAACCAAATGGCTTCACAAGTAGCGCTGATTAACGCTTTGTATTCAGCTTCTGTGGATGACAAAAAAACAATTGGTTGTTTCTTACTGCTCCATGATATGATTCCCGAACCAATGTTAAAGGCATATCCAGAAGTGGATTTCCTGTTATCGGTATTTCCTGCCCTGTCAGAGTCAGAGTAACCTGCCAACTGAACATCAGATACATCAGTAAATAAAAGACCATAATCAACAGTTCCTTTTAAATATCTTAGGACTTGCTTTGCAGCTTTCCAATGTGTTTTGCATGGCTTAGCCAAGGACTGACTAAGGATGCTAACAGAGTATGATAGGTCTGGCCTTGTAGTGGTGAGGTAGTTAACACTATCCACTAGTTGACGATACAAAGTACCATCAGTTTCTTTAGATCCATCACTGTTGTATAATTTGACATTTTGATCCAAAGGATTGGATACAGATTTGCATTCACTCATTTAAAACTTGTCAAGTATCTCCCTTGCATATTTGCTTTGAGTGATGAATGTTTTACCAGATTATCTCCAAAAAGCAATGCCTAAACAATAATGCAAGTCACCTAGGTCTTTCATTTCAAATTTCTGTGACAAATTACTTTTAATATCTGCAATTAATTGATATGCTCCACCTGTAATGATAAGATCATCCACATATAGGGATATCAAGCAAATATTTCCCTGTTTATCTGATTTTATATATAAACTTGAATAATTTTTACTTTTGAGAAATCCTTGTTGTTTGAAGAAGGTGTCAATCTTGATATACCATGATCTAGGAGCTTGTTTCAGTCCATAGATCGCTTTCTTTAACCTACACACAAGCTTCTCTTGTCCTTTCTGAACAAAACCTTCAGGCTGCACTAAGTATACTTCCTCTCTTAAATCACCATTTAAAAATGTAGATTTGACATCTAACTGGTGTATTCTCCAGTTATGTTTAGTAGCTAGTGCAACTAACAATCTGATAGTGTTTAACTTAGCTACTGGTGTATATGTTTCTTCAAAGTCAATCCCCTCTTGCTGAGAATAACCCTTTGCAACTAATCTTGTCTTGAACTTGTCAATACTACCATCTGGTTTAAGTTTAGATTTGAATAGCCATTTTGATCCTATGGGTACTTTATCTTTGGGTAATTCTACTAAATAACAAGTTTTGTTTCGCATAATAGAATTATATTCTTCATTCATTGCAGTTACCCATTCTTCCTTCTCTTTGGCTTGTTCATAATTTAATGGCTCTATGACATTCATTATACTAGTCATCAAGGCATAATCTCTAAACTTTAATGGAGGATGAGTTTGATGAGATGACCTTTTAGGTACTACAGTACTTGTTGGGGTTCCATCCATAATTCTTCTGTCTTCTGTTGTTTCATCATCTGAGGAGGTATCACTCATGCTTGATTCATGTTCCTGAATCTGCTGTTGTTCCTGCACTTTTTGAAGAATTTTATCTATTCTTCCATGCTCATCTGGGATTAGTTCTTCATCAACATTATTCATCCTGCTAGACATATCTGTATTTTCATGAAATACAACATCTCTACTAGGAATCAATTTGTGCGAACTAGGATGAAAGAGTTTACATGCTTTCTGATCATCACAGTAACTAACAAAGATACATTCTATGGATTTTGCATCCAATTTCCTTCTGTCATCTTTAGGTATGTGTGCAAAAGCCCTAGAACCAAAGATTCTTAAATGACTAATTACAGGTTTATAGCCATAAAAGACTTTAAATGGGGTTTGAAGTTCTAGTTTCTTTGTTGGACTTCTATTCTTTAAGTACACACAATGTTTATTGCCTCAACCCAAAAGCCATTCCACCAATGTTCTGTTTTTCCTTTCAGCAATACCATTTTGTTGAGGTGTATCTGTGACTGTGAATTGTTGTTGGATTCCATTTTCTCTACAGTATCTTCTGAAAGCTCTAGAAGTGTACTCACCACCTTGGTCTAATCTGAGGATTTTAATGTATTTACTTGTTTGCTTCTCAACTTTGATTCTGAGTTCCTTGAAGTATTCAAATACATCGCTTTTCCTTCTGATGAAGTAAGCCCATGTGAACGTGGATCTGTCATCAACAAATATCAGAAAGTACCATGCACCACCAAGTGATCTGGTTTGCATAGGTCCACATACATTAGTGTGTATTAGCTCAAGGAGTTCAGTCTGTCTCTTCTCGTCATGGTTATGAAATTCATTTTGGTGTTGTTTCCCAAGTGCACAAGCAGCACATTCAAATGGATCATTTTTTATAACAGGAAGACCCTCAATCATCGACGTTTTCTGTAATAATTTGAGATCATTCTGATTAAGGTGTCCATACCTTTGATGCCAAAATTCGACATCTGAAATAGGTGATGCTGCTAGTGCCTGATGATTGCCCTTGATTGCATCCAGTTTGCACAATCCACCAAGTCTGGATCCTATCGCTATTACCCTGTAATGATCTTGGACATCTTTCACATGGCACTTGTATTTATCAAATTCAACTTTCATATCATTATCGGTGATAGCAGAAACAGATATTAAGTTCTTTTTGATGCTAGGAACATACATCACATTATGTATCTGTTTGAACTATCCATCAGGTAGGTTAACGCTTATCGCTCCATAACCTAGGACTTTGTGAGACCTGTTATCACCTAGATAGATGTGTGTTCCATCAGACTTTTCATAATACTCATCATACCAATTTTTATTACAGGACATGTGGGCAGATGCACCTGAATCTATGAACCATGCATTTTCATCTTTTGTCCCAGCAGACAAAGCATGTTCAGATATAAACAGTTTTAGGTTTTTAAATCCATTTACATCTGGGGTGTCTTTTCTAACATAATTTCCATTATGTTTTTTGTATCTGTTATTAGAATCATTGTTTATCTTCTTAAAACAATCTCTAGCTATGTGACCTGATTTGCCACAATAATGGCAAACAACATCTTTACTAGCACTAGAGTCATTGCGTGACATACCTTTCTGTCTTGCACGAAACTTGCCTCTGTGTGGATTCCAGTGATTGCCTCTTTGTGGGTATCTGCCTCTTGCCATCAACGCCTGATCTGAAGTCTGAGATTGAGGCTCGTACATCTTCATTCTTTCTTCTTCTTGTATCAGTATTCCAACAAGCTCTGTACATGTAGGAGGGGTCTGTCTTGCTGCAAGTGATGAGATGAATATTTTGTAATCTGGCAACATACCCTTTAATGTGATAGATACCATATCAGTACTAGATACTTCTTCACCTATGTCACCCAGATTATCTCGAAGGTCTTTGATGCGAGATAGATATTTATTCATGGTTTCATTCACATCCCATCTTGATAGACAATAATTTGGTCTTTAAAAAAAAATTCTATTAGAGTCAGATGTCTCATACAGACCTTTCAGCTTGTCCCATGTGTCTTTGGATGTCTTTGAATGTCTGATGTGAGGTATGATGTTGTCTTTTACAGACATGTGAATCAAAACCTTTGCTTGAGTTTCCTTGGAGTTCCAATCTGGGAGAGACAAAGGATCTGCAGGCTTCTGTTCATCCCCTTTCACAATCGACCATAAATCAAGAGTTTCAAGTATAGTGATTAGCTTGAATTTCTAATTTACATAATTTTCCCCATTAAATTTTGATGCTTTGGTAATATATAAGTTGGCCAATGACACGTCCACCTTTTTTACTGAAGTGAGAGGCAAATAATTTCATTGAGACAAGGAGAATTTTTTTTTTCTCACCTCTTTGATAAACTTCACTGCAATATCCTGGCGCTCACTACCTGGTAAATTCCGCGTCGGCACGAAAATGGTGTTAGGACACCCTCTGCGGTGCTTTTCTATGCCGAATGACAGGCGCGAATGAAAAAAATATATTAAATAGAGCGATTTCTCCACGAAAAAATATTAAGGAGGCGCAATTTCTCCACGTGATATCCTGGCAGCTATTTCTCCTAGCAGTCTAGCCAGCTAGACATTCACACATACGTCCAGCACTTCAGCTAGCTCGTAGGTCAGAATTAACATTCAACAATCTTATTCTTCAACACAAACATGCAATCAGCCAAGGGGCTCCTCCACACAGGCACACTCATAGTATTTTCCTGGTTCCCTCACAGTAGCCTACAACTTGGCTCTGATACCAATTTAGAGAAACCAAGGAGGAAACCAGCAGAGCACAAAGGCTCGCTCAAACACACAGGAGGAGAAACACTCAACTCAATTGTATTCAGTAATAGAGGTTACATATATAGTGAAGTGAAACCCAATCTAGATCCAATAAATGTGGATAAGATCCACCAGCTTAAGAGCTTGTTAAACAAGAACAAACGAATATAGAAAACACATGAATATATTTCTCCATTAAATCTAACAGTCTCTTGGGATGATAATTATAAATTTTCTATTTTATTCTATTTTTATATGTTCTTCTTTTTCTTTGAAACAATAACCCTGTTTTAATTTATTAGTCTAGATTCATCTTAACTCCAAATCTATCAAGTACTTAAAAAGAATACAATTATATCAAATAAAACCCTACACATTTGTTGTTAAGATAAATCTAAAATGGTTCTTGTGATAGTTACCATGTAAAAAATATGCTATATAAAAATAAAAGCATGTAAAAAATATGCTCTATAGAAATAAAAGTATGTCGGGTGCTTAAATAATGTCATCCAAAATAATTATATTGTCCATGCTAAGACCATAGCCATTTGTATGTGGAGGAGGATAGTTTATACTTGTATAAAATTCAGGACTCTTTTTACATGTACAAGACAATAATTTTTCTTTAAATTACCGTCGAATTATTTACAATACTTTTTATTTCGTGAGGGAGATGTGGAGTAATGTTGTAGTATATCTTAACAATATAAGGAATATTTCTCAATAAAAAAAAATAAAGTGTCTAATAGAAATAAGTATGATCACTATTGTATATGGATTTTGTTTTAGAATGTTTACAACCCATGTATGTGTTGTTAAGAGTACTTTAGTTATAGGTTTAAGGGTAAAACTTGGTTAGTTAGTCACTATGGAGGATGGAGTATTTCAGTAGGACTTTACTAGTCAAGTTGTATATGAGTAGATATATTATTTAATAATGAATATATAAGTGTATATGTGCGATGGAGTATTTCAGTAGGACTTTGCTAGTCAAGTTGTATATGAATAGATATATCATTTAATAATGAATATATAAGTGCATATATGCATGTGTTATTTTTAGATTACTCCATTTCTCACTCTTGTTTTTTGATCATACTATTAAAGTTAGTTAGGTCTTGACTTCCACATGGGAGGGATGAGGAAGTTAGATCTCATAGGTAGTTTGGTCTTGACTTCCTTATGTTAGGGTTTAGGGTTTAGGAAATTGAAAGTGTGTGTTTTCTTATTTGGGTAGAATTAAAGGATAGTTTATGGAGGATAGTTGTATATAAGTTGTGAGTAAATTGCAGAGTATTTTTCTTATGGTAGATCATTGCTTATGTTAAATGAAGATTAGTTATTTTTTAATAGTGAAAGGTCATGACAAGGTATGAAAATCCCATGTATAAGTTGTTTTGGCATAGGTATATAAGTATTTACATGGAAAACCTGATTTAGAAGTTTGATGAGAAGAGGATAGGCAGCATTAGAAAATTCCACCATAAGAGAAATGCAATAACCCATGAATGCCATACAAAATCATGGGAATAATAATTGCTTAGTTTCCAGTAGTTGTTTAGAATTAGAGTACCATCAATATTTGTTGTTGTTGTTAGTTTCTTTGTGCAAAAAGTGTATAGACAATGCAAGCATAACATTAGGGATAGATGCACTGCACTATGCTCAAACACTTTGTGGAACCCATGTAGGGAGGAGTTAGAGCATAAAATTGAATCCTGATAATAGTGTTAGGGATGACGATGTGTTGTAATCTGTTAGTTTTTCAACATTAAGCTAGCATATCGTTAGGATCTTAAATTGAGAGAACAAGAAGCACAACAATCAAACACAATAGACAATGAACACAGTGTTTTTCCTCGAGGAAACCATAAATGCATAAAACCCCGCAATTTCCTCTGAGATAGAATCAGCACCAAAGTGAAACCCAAAACAATAAGACAATCTCCCAACAGCAGTAAGCTCTTTCCTCTTGCCCCAGTGTCTTTCTCTTCCTCAACTATGCACTACACTTGAGTGTGTATGAAATGTGTTCTAATTAGAGAGTCCAACTCTCTATTTATACTAATCTCGACATGACTAAAACCCTACTAGGGCCGACCTCACTAGGAGAGTCTAATAACCCTAGTGCCCTGGAATTGCGGGGGCTTTAACCCTTACACAATAGGAGGGTTACCTACAATGACTTGACATGACTTGTTTACATTATTGATTCTCCCGATCGGAACATCGGGGCATGACATGACACAAGAACATCCCAGAATAAACATTGGGTTACAATAGATGAGAAATACAAGTGAATACATTCCGAAGTTACAATTACATTAACATAATCAACCTCTCAACTTCTAGTGTTGAGGGAGTTTGAGAATGAATTAAAGGAGTTCAAGGATTTTATTTAGGTTCCTGTAGGTCTCATTTTGAAATAGATTTTCCACTTGGTTGTATGGATTCATTTAGAATCATATATCGTCTTGCCTCAAGTTGTCATTGTCTCCCATCCTTTCGATGTTTGCAAGTGATTTGTTGATGGGGGATTTCATTGGATATTAGGGGTTCAGATGATGTTGAAATCTCAAAATCCAAATCCAAGCATAAAGAAGAATTATTAAATCGCCAACCCCAAGGATAAGCAAGTAGAAGAAATGACAAGTTTAGAGGATGCTATGGCGGCCTAGGTGGATTCGAATTTAGTTGTCCTTAAGACATGATGTTTAGTTTTATATATGATTTTTTATATTTGTGTTATTGTTTTTGAGGCACTTTATTTACCACAACTATCTGGGACTTTGTTAGTAAGAGCAACATAAGTTGTTTTGAATTTGAATGGGCTTTTTTATTAAGAGATGCTTCTTTTATTTACAAGGCCATATTTACCATCATACCCACTCACTTAATTTAACCCAACTCTCCACCTTTAATGTGATTATTTTTAATTTGATGGTTGCACCATGCATTCTACAACCCATTTGGGGAACGTGTAAGTCCTTTCGAGCTCATCCCGGAGTTGACACGTGTCCTATATAACAAATAATAAAATATTATAAAAAATAACATGTCAACTCAAATTAGATGTCAAATTGGAAGCTTAAGTTGATCCCATATTAGTTGGTTATATATATGTTTACACACTCTTTTTTAGAGCCTAAATGTTTAGGAAGGGTTTGTACCATCAAAGATTTGATCCCTCTCAATACTTGATAGATCCCCTTTTAAAATGGATCTGTTCTGGTTTTAACGCGTTTAATTTTTTGATTTATAACTATGAGGTTATACTACAACCCCTATTATACACAATCTAACACTAGGTTTTACGATAACCTATATTATACAAAATCTAATTGTTATTATTATTGTTATTATAAAGTACTTTTATCATGGTTAATAAAATTCTACTGTAAATTACTAAAATTTAAAATGTGTTAATCCATTTATTAAAATTAATTTTTTCATTTATATACATTTAACTAAAATAACACATTAAATTTATAACTGAATTAAATATGTAATAAATAATGATAAATTAATAATTATTTTTATTACTAATTAATAATGATAATAATTCATTAATTATTATCATTAAATATAATAATGATAAATTAATTATTACTAAGTAAATATACCATCTCGAATATAATAATATAATGAAATAATAATTATTTTATTAGATTTGTTAAAGAGTATGTATTTTTAACAGTTAATATGCTTTTTCTTTCCGTGCATAAAATTTATGTTAATCTTAAATCACAAATATAATGATATATTAAATATTTTAATAGATTTGTTTAATAATCATTGATTTTTAACAATTAACATGTTTTTTCTTTCCTTGCATTTTAATTAAGATTCATTATGATATTTATAATGGCTAAACATTTAAGATTTTTTATAAACGTTATTTTGTTGATTTTGAAAAGGTTAATGATATTTTTATGTATACATGTAATGCGAAGCATGCAGAAGATGTTAGAAAGATACGAAAAATGTTCGGAGGAAGGTGACACAAGGAATACAAACAAAGAGCACGATAAGCAGGTGATTCTTCCATTTTATATATTTGTTTAAAATTTAAAAAAAAAAAAAAAATCCTTCTCTTTGTCAATTTGAAAAGTAATAAATTTATCATTAATAAGTCAGTTAGTAAATATGAAGATGCTTTTTGTTTGAACTCTTGTACTAATTGATCTTATTTTTAAATTAGATTGATTTTCATTATTTTATAAGTAGGTGCAAGAAATTATGTTCAAATGGTCCAAAGTCTAAATACGTGCAAGAAATTATGTTCAAATTGTGGAAAGTCTAAATAAGTTATTAAGCGTTTATGAATTTATTAGTTATTAAGCATTTACATATGAGTACATATTAGAGATAAGCATGTCCCAATTCGAATACTAAGATACGGCATAATTATTCCTGGGCAAATAAATGACCAAGCGTTAGGAATCCGCGAGGGGAAAGGTCAACTCCAACCAACAAAGAGTCACAAGGGTCGGTATTGTAGGGACTTACAATTGCTCCTGTAAAATGTGTCCAGATAAAGACAAAGCCTTATCCACTGAATCCTGCTCATGATGCATGTACTAAGTACCCCAACCTCAAAGCATCTACAGCCAACACATACAAGTACAATGCCAAGGAAACCCGTTTCTAATAGAATGATGCAGAGAAATATGGCCACATGTTCACCATGCCAACACATTGTGAGCAAAACTACAAACATTTCAACATCTCTGTTCACCATGCTAACCCATTGTGAGCAAAACAACAAACATTTCAACATCTCTGCAATGAAAAACTAATCCACCCATAAACTTTATCAAAATGAATGTGCGGCATCGTAACTTGTCTATGTGGCCCACTCCATGACCTCCCGAACGAAAACTACGATATCCAGATTAAAACTCTCATGCACATAACCTATCTTGTCCTACTGCACAACATACCTACCAAATGTTGGCATCCTCATAGCCAAATACTTCACCATAATATTGTATGGTGCATAGAGACAAGAAATAGTCTTAAGGTCGCAGGTTTCCCTTTCCTTTATATTAAATATTTAACCATTTATGGATCATTAAAACATTTAACCATTTACATACATCATAGAATTTATTGAACGATGGCCTCTTAACTACCAATGGCTAGACAACTTGAGTAGAGGTGTGGAGCGAGGGTTTCACAACAGTTCTAGGGTTTCCTTGCTACCTGGTTGACGGCCGCGCTGGGCTTCTACATTGTTTTGGTGCTCTGTGTCTACACTGCGGTTTATGGTTGGGTACATGACAGGGGGTTATTTCTCTATTGATTTTGGGTTTGCTGCTGGTCGTAACCAGTTTATTCCTTGGACTGGCTACCACCCCGAAGGCCTTTCCATGCACGTCATGCCCTCCTGATTTTGCACAGTACTTCGCCACCTTTTTTGGACCTGGACGAACTATCACCTCGGATTGTTCGGTGGAGTCTCTCGTGGTCTGCGTTGGGGAGCTCATCATTTGTTTTGCTTGCGGATTTGATGGGTCTTGTGTTAACTGGTTGACTTTAGCGACGACGGACAGGATCACGGGTTCTGTAGCTTTGCAGTGACCAGGTATTTTTCGACATTGCTGTTTATTTTTTTTTTCTGTATCGGGTCTTGGGGTTGGTATAAGCTCCTCTACGTAGAGTTTATAGGTATTTCAATATACCAGCCACCCCACTTGAAGTTCACTCTCTACCCTGAGAGTTAGTACCAACCATGTGCAAAAAAGTGGGAACCTGTTAAGCTCGGTCGAGTGTGCTGGCGGGACTCTCCGTCTTTAGCCGGCTCGGTTTTGCCGTTACCTCCTTTGTTCTGGTCTTGTATTGTTTTTCTGGCGACCTTTTCTTTAGGTGTCTTCCTCTGTTGTGGGCGTCTTCCTTGGATGAGGGCGTACCTAACTTGAGTTAGGCTCTGGTGGGGGGCTCCTGATTTTTGTTTTGAACCCTTGTCTTGATTATTGATTGAACCGTCGGGCCCTTTACCCGGGCTGCTTTGTTGGGGGGTTTTAGTGATGTCAACCTTTGGAAACCCTATTGCCCCGTTGGTGGGTGGCGCAGGCTCCAAGTTCTCTCGCTTTCTTCTCTCGGGTTGTGCTCGCCGGAAGGCAAAGGCCCTTAAGGCACTGGAGGAGAAACACAAATTTGTATTGGGGCATGACGTCTTCTTTGACAAGGTAGAAACCCTTTGTCGCAGAGCCTTGATTGGGAGATTGGAGTATGCTTTGATGTCAAAAGAAGAATGGGTGTTGTGGGCGACTGCCCATTGGAAACCCATTATCAACTATGTGCCCACTATCAGCCTCCTTGCAAATAATTGACTGGTCATTGTTTTCATAGAAGAATTTAATGCTACTCGTATCCTTGAGACTCTGTGGACCATACAGTAGGGTTCCTTGGTCATTCGCCGTTGGCATTCGGGGTTTGACCCCCTCAAATAAAGAGCCATTATTTGCCACCTTTGGGTTCTTCTACCATCCCTACCCTTTCGCCTGTGGAATAAAGATATTCTTACAGGGTTAACAAACTCCATTGGGTGTTTTGCGGCACTAGAAAAGAATTTTCACTCGATCTTCGACAAGAGGGTTGCGAAGGTGCTGGTTGAATTGGAAATATCAAAGGGTCTTCTCCCTGAAATTGACATTGTCTGTGGGAATAGGGTCATTACTCAGAAACTTGACTACCTAAACATGCGTTTCGATTGTAACTACTGTCATGAGACCGGTCATTTACGCAGTTCATGTACTCTTCTCCATAGGGGCTGTCTGATTGAGAAAGGTTTTGACCTTAGATCTGGTTATGATTCACCTTTCCCTGAAGGCTGCTCTTCCCCTGGAGAGCCCTTAGAGCCCATTCCTGAAGCTATTTATGTGTCCTCGTCCCCTACACCCTATGAAGGACTATCTAAGGGAGAACTAAAGTATATTGAAGATATTGAGGTTTGTGCTCTACTCTCTCTTCCGTTGGCTTCAGTCTCTCCTCATCCCTTTCCTATTCCTCATCCCCTAGTTGATGCCCAGCTTGTGATGGGACCACCTCCCTTCACACTGGAACACTATCCTGCTCTCCCTACCCCATCAGCCACCCCTCTTGATACTTCACCTTTTTTCGAGTCTGTCACCCAACTTACAGGCATCTAGTCCTACAGATGAACCTACTTTCCAGGACCCGTCTCTCCTAAATTCCCTCTCCATCTTTTCCGATAAAGAGCCTATGTCTCCTTCCACTCTCCCTCTAGACTCCATCCGTTATAAAAATGTAACGATCCGCAAAGCTAAGAAGAATCCTACCAAGACTCCCTCTGAGTCGGGTAAAATTTTGGTCCTACACACCTATCTCTACCAGGTTAAAGAATGCAGCAAGACAGTCTCAATCCCCTCCCTCCTCTTCACATGTACTTAGAACAAGCACACCTGTAATGAAAGGTTACCCATGAATATATGAGGTTTTGGAGGGCTTTCCAAACAAAAAGCCCTCAGCTCTCTGTTCTCTGACTTGAACCCTGATATGATTCTACTACAAGAAACTATGTGTACTTCTTACCAATCCCTCTTTATGTTCTCCAGATTCAAACCGGGGTGGGAGTTTTG
>LPNX011128394.1:204341-234651 GCA_001517045.1 Pseudotsuga menziesii | reverse complement strand
CTTGGAGGCCTTCTTGCCCTACCTAATTTGCTCCTGGATGGTGACCTAAATTTTACCTTATCCTCCTCTGAAATCTGGGGACAAAAAGCTAGAATTGATCCCTTGGTTTCCGACTTCTCCCAGCTGATTACTAACAATAATTTAGTTGATCTCAGCATGAACTTCCCCGGCTCTACTTGGAGGAATGGTTGGGTTGGGGAGGAAGGAATCGGTAAAAGACTACATCGTTTCTTATCATCATCCTTTCTTCTTCCTAGTCTTTCCTACTTCAGGTCGTGGGCTTCTCCTTCTGATGTTTTAGACCATTACCCTATTTTTTTGGAGTGGGGTCTGTTGGAGACATTTACCATCATACACACTCTGTTTGGTCAAATTGGCCTAGTTAAACCACTATCCTAAGTATAATTGACATTAATTGACATCAGTGGAGCATTAATTGCCATCATCCAGTCACACCCATGCCTACCTACAGTTAAGGAGGCTAACTTAGCCTTCTCCTACAGTCAAGGAGGCTAACTGGGGCACTCCGGGGGTGATCTGAGTGATATTACTGCACCTAATTGCTAAATGGGGCACTCCGGGGGTGATCTGAGTGATATTACTGCACCTAATTGCTAACTGGGGCACTCCGGGGGTGATCTGAGTGATATTACTGCACCTAATTGCTAACTGGTGGTTACAATCAGTTCAACCAGTCAGTTAAGGCGCCTCCTCTCATTAAATATATTATTTAATGATTATTTATTATTTTTTAATGATCTGGAGTCAACAGGGCGCCTCCACCAACTTCTGATGATCAGTTCAGCTTCAGTTAACCTCATTGGGGTTCATTGAAGTTATGGAGCACTAACACTTGATGGTTGGCTTGCTATGACATGTGTTTGATCTCCTTCAATTGAGATTCAGTCATTTATTGCACTCCGACTTCAGTTAGGGTTTGGTGAGTCAATTAGGGTTTTGGTCAAGTGGTTAACTGAGTGTGATTGAATGGCTAAGAGTCAGTTAAGCCAGACTCGCTCATGATTTTGAATTGCCTCCTTAGGTATTCAAATTTCTCATGGATTCAAGCTATTGCTTGACATTGGTATTGTAACCATTCATTTGTTTATTGAATATACAGAGAGGAAACCATTCTGGTTCTGATTAACACCATTTCATGAGTATTTGTTGATTATACTTTGATGAGATTGATGCTTTGTTCTTAGATCAATGTGCAAGATTAATATGGTCTCAAGGCATATGACGGGACGAAGATCTTTCTCTCAAAAACAAGCTTTTTGACAAATTTCTCCATGAAATTTGAGCAATAGCTCAAAAATCCAGCACTGCACCAGAAGCCAAGGCTTACCACTTAATACCCCATGTAAAGAACTTGTTGATCAAGCTTGCTTGATTGACTATGCTGGGTGTGATGAAAGCCTAAAATGTGCAGGTTGTCCGACCTTACGGTGCCCCTTTTGTTTTGATTTGCAGATTTTAACAGGTACAACTTCGAATGGACTCATCAATCCCTCTTCTCACCCCATTCACAAGCTATTCAGAATGGAAGTTGAAGATGATTGCATCTCTGAAGAGACGAGGTCTCTATGAGGTGTCTATTGGACTTGGAAAAGAGTCTTATGAGAATGAGAATGACTAGCTAAATGACGGTGATAGAGCTTTTGAAGCAATATGTTTGGCTCTTTCTCCTAGCTTGTACTACCTTATTGGTTCTACTGAATACCCAAAGGATTTCTGGACAATATTGGACAGAACCTTTAGCAAGCACAATGAGGATCATAATAGTACTTTGGAGATCACATCCAGCACCACAAGAGTTCTTTACTCAAAATTCTCGGCCTCTACTCTCTCTGATGAAGTTGTTCAAGATGAAGATGAAGCAGAATCTTCTACACATTCAATTCAAATTGAAGAAAGTCTCCATGTAGTGACTCCTTCTTCTGATGCTCCGAAAGTTTATGAGATCTCTGATATCTCATATCCTCATATTGCTGAAACAGAAGAAGACATTTGAATCTCTGATATTGAAGAAAAATACTGCTGCACTTCCATGCAAACATTCACCTGTGATTTTCCTTTGAATTCTGTGCAAAATTTACCCGTAATTGCTTCCGAAAGTGAAGAGAAATTTGATTTTTCTCCCTCAAATGTTGCTGCTGGTGTGCAAATATGTAAAAACTTGAATATTTTGGAAGAAATATCAGATTATAAGAGTGACACATTCGCTCCCCATGATCTAGATGTTTCAGCAAAATCCTGCAGGATTGCATGCACCAAAATTCAGAATTTTGAAGAAAAAGACAACTGTGCATCCACCGTCTCGGTTGACCATACTTTTGGATCTGATATGAACCTTATTGGATCTGATATGATCTTATTTGGATCTGATCTGATATTGCTTGGTTCAAAATTTCAGGTTCATAAACCTTCAGTGCTGCTTGTAGCTGTTCTCATCAACGGTGTGAAGAAACAAGTACCGCAAGTCTCCTACAAAACTGCTGCTGGGGATTTGATTTCATTTCATAGTTTTGGATTTGTTGTGAACTTATTTAGATTTGATTTAATTTCTAATATGATATTATTTGGTTCATATTTTAAAATCCAAGAGCTTCCAGTCATGCTTGTAGCTGCTCTCACCACTTCCGGTGTGAAAAATCAAGTACCGCAGTTCTTCTTCAATTTTGCTGATGGGGATTTGGTGTTAGTTTCCTCTTATGAGGTTGCTGATATTTTATTTTGTGATTCATTAGCTATTTCAGAATCTATATCAGATTATGGAACTCAAGCATTCACTCTCCAGAGTCCCAGGGATTCTCTGCCTTCGGTCACATGCTCATCTCCTCACGAAACAAGTAAAAAGGAAGACATTCTGCATCTGCTTGGACACTTGCTCCTAAGATTTGGGGCTGATTTTACCACTCATGGTTTGTCGTTCAAGGCTGCAACATATCAGTTTCTTGAGTGTTCCACACATGGTTCGAATCCTCAAGAACTTTTTCTCTCTCTTCAGATGATTTCAGCTACTCTACATGGGTCCAGTTTTCATCGTGCAGCTGTTTATATTTCTGATTCAGTTGAGTGCATTGTTCTTTTTCCAAAGTGGAAGATTCCTTCAGACATATTCATTTAGTTTGGATTCAGAGGTTCACATGCACAGTCTCAGGATGCTGCTGCATAGAAGAACCAATTCTTGATTTACTGCTTAGTTTGAGGGGGGGTATTTTTCCCATGAGGTTTTCCCCGTTTCCTTGGTTATATTAAGCAGTTATTTTATTGTACAGGGTGACCTATGGCCTTAGTTGCCGGGGCCCTAACATTTTTATGCATCTATGTTTTCTAACTCTTTCTGAGTATAGCTTAAGGGGGGGTGTTGGAGACATTTACCATCATACACACTCTTTTTGGTCAAATTGGCCTAGTTAAACCACTATCCTACGTATAATTGACATTAATTGACATCAGTGGAGCATTAATTGCCCTCATCCAGTCACACCCACGCCTACCTACAGTCAAAGAGGCTAACTTAGCCTTCTCCTACAGTCAAGGAGGCTAACTGGAGCACTCCGGGGGTGATCTAAGTGATATTAATGCACCTAATTGCTAACTGGTGGTTACAATCAGTTCAACCAGTCAGTTAAGGCGCCTCCTCTCATTAAATATATTATTTAATGATTATTTATTATTATTTAATGATCTGGAGTCAACAGGGCGCCTCCACCAACTTCTGATGATCAGTTCAGCTTCAGTTAACCTCATCGGGGTTCATTGAAGTCATGGAGCACTAACACTTGATGGTTGGCTTGCTATGACATGTGTTTGATCTCCTTCAATTGAGATTCAGTCATTTATTGAACTCCAACTTCAGTTAGGGTTTGGTGAGTCAATTAGGGTTTTGGTCAAGTGGTTAACTGAGTGTGATTGAATGGCCAAGAGTTAGTTAAGCCAAACTCACTCATGATTTCGAATTGCCTCCTTAGGTATTCGAATTTCTCACGGATTCAAGCTATTGCTTGACATTGGTATTGTAACCATTCATTTGTTTATTGAATATACAGAGAGGAAACCATTCCGGTTCCGATTAACACCATTTCATGAGTATTTGTTGATTATTTTTTGATGAGATTGATTCCTTGTTCCTAGATCAATGTGCAAGATTAATAGGGTCAAATACTTGTTCTACAATGGTACCCCTCCAAATTTAATAAAGCTTGGCTCATGGAAGATGACTTCTCCCCTCTGGTGGAGTCATCCTGGAAGGATCCCTTGGATTTTGGACCTACAAACCCTTTGGATTCTCTCTTCGGGAAGTTAAAACGACTCAAAGTTTTGGTTAAAGGCTGGGAGAGGAAGAAAAATTGTGAAAGGAAACAATTGCTTCTGGACTTAAATGAAGAGATCACACATATCCTATTGAAGGACTCCGGGATTCTGTCAGCTGTAGATGCTAGCAGACTGAAAGATTTGCATCATAAAAAGGGCAATATCTTGGCTCATGAGGTTACAACCCAAAGACTCAAAAGCCGAGTCCTCTGGCTAAAAGAAGGTGATGCCAACACAAAATTCTTTAATGCTGATGCTTAAGCAAGAAGGAATTCAAATGCTATATGGTCCCTTAATGATATAAATGGTAACCTAGCATCTGAAGATGAAGCCCTAAAGAAGATGGGGAAAAACACTTGAGTGATGTTTTCATGGATGATAAGTCTACAAATATTGATGATCAACTTAAGGTAATAAGGCAATTTTTGACCTTTACTCAGGTTGAGGAGGTAAACTGCTTCTTTGAGCCCATAACTATACAGGAAGTAGAAGCTTCGCTGAAGGGATTCAAGAAAGACAAAATCCCTGCACTTGATGGCTGGCCGGTTGAGTTTTTCTTGGCCTTTTTTGACATGATTGGCGAGGAGCTTACCTCTGCAGCAGAACAAGCAAGAGTTGAGGGGTATGTCTCGGGTTCTGTTAACTCCACTTTTTTGACCTTGATACCTAAGTGTGAAAATCCCTCCACCTTTGCAGACTTTTGTCCTATATCCTTATGTAACCGTATCTATAAGGTTATTTCTAAAATTGCTGCGACCCGCCTAAACCCTATATTGAATAGGGCTATCTCCTCTCAACAATTTGGTTTTTTAAAGGACCGTCAGATCACTGAACCAGTAGGCATTACCCAGAAATTTTTACACTCCATCAAAGCCAAAAATTGAAGTGTCCTTGTACTAAAGCTGGATTTAGTCAAAGCCTTTGATAGAGTCAATTGGACCTTTCTGAGACTCTTGCTCCTACAGATAGGTATCTCTTTGATTGGTGTTAACTAGATAATGGGATGTGTCACAAACTCTTGTTTTGTTGTTTTAATCAATGGGACACCATCAGATTTTTTCTCTGCCATAAGGGGAATTCGGTAGGGTTGTCCCCTATCACCACTATTATTCATACTGATTATTGAGAACCTCAGCAGACTCATTATTGATGCCCAATAGAAAGGACTTATTAAAGGTTTCTAGTACTCTCCTTGCCTGTCAATCTTTTTGTTTATGATGTAATTCTTTTTGGAATTGGAACTGTCCAAGAATGGGGGGCATACAAAGATGTTCTGGACTTGTTTTGTTCAGCCACCGCTATGACTGTCAATATGGAAAAATCCTCTTTTCTGTATCATAACGTGGATGAAGAGACTAGAAGCCAAATTACTTATCTTCTCCCATACAGTATGGCCCCTATTGACTCAGGGTTTAAATACCTGGGTATAGATTAAAACCTCTAGGATATTGGGCTTCAGATTGGCAATGGATGGTGGTGATGTTTGAAAATAAGGTAAACAACTGGACTTTTAGATTGCTCTCCTTGGGAGGCCGACTAATTCTCATCAAATTTGTTCTTACAGGGATTGGTGTGTACTGGTTTGCTCTAGCAAGATGCCCCAGCTCTATACTGAATGCCTTGAGATGATTAATTTTTAGCTTCTTGTGGGGAAGAATAGATGGTCATCATCGTTATCATTTGGCAAATTGGAAATCAATCTCTGTTCCTGTTGAATATGGTGGATGGGACATTAAGAACCTAGAATGGTTCGGGATCTCCCTTCGATTGAAAAGTTTGTGGCAGGTATTAAAGGGCAATGGTATTTGGAGCCAGATAATTGTTCATAAATATCTAAAGGATAGACCCTTGGAGGACTGGATTCGTGGCCAGAAATTCACTGTTAATGGCACCTCATATTTTTGGAATGGGTTTGTTAGAATTCTGGCCTGGATTACATGCAAGCTTGGTTGGAAGGTGGGTGACAGACTGAAAATACGCATTGGCATGGATCCGATTGCAAGTTTGGAAACCTCATAGATTCTCCCGGTGGATCTCAGAGAATATCTGGCTGATTATGGGATATCGTGCTTGGCCCAGGCACAGAAATTGGATGGTCTCTTTGTTGGTTATAATGGATGGTTATCAGCCCATGACTTGGATTTGGGAGGTGAATGGGGTGAACAGTGGACATCTTTTGTTAAAGGTCTCTCTCACGGTGGGATAAGAATTGGGGAGGTGGAGGATTCTCTTCTCTAGTTGTATGGTAAGGTTTCGGGCTTGGTTTCTGCAAAAAAAGCATATGAGCTTATCATATCGGATTTTTTGCCTCCTCCTTCTGAATGTATCATCACATAGATCTGGAACTTCAACATTCCACAAAGCTGAAGTGCTTTAGTTGGTTGGCATTCTTTAATAAAATAAATACTTGGGATAATCTTTGCAATAGGGGTTGGCTTGGTCCAAACAGGTGCTGCCTTTGTAAGGAGGAAGCTGAATCAATCGACCATCTGTTTGTAAATTGTTCCTTTGCTCGTGAGGTACTGGTTTGCTTGGATAATGTTTCTGTTATACGGGTGGACTGGTTTAAGCCGACCCTTACAGGAAACATCATCAACTAGCTAGAAAAAGACAGGATGCTCTCATACTCGCCTTTTTGGTTCATCTGGAACCTTTGGAAAACTAGGAACAACTACATTTTTGAGAACAAAGAGCCAAATATCCCCTATCTCTGTCATAAGATTATAGCTGAAGATTTAACTTATCCGGTATCCCAAGTTAAAAGACCTAAAACCAGGAATATTGGGGATCCTCCATTAATACAATTTCCCATGGATTTTATTAATGGAGCTGCAGTGGATTCTAAAGGTGAAGCAGGGGTATGTATATGGATTAATGAACAACATTTCATTGAAATGAAATTAGGCTGCGGTTGCAGCACTAATACAAGAGCTGAGCTTTTAGCACTTTGGGATTTACTTTCCATTGCCAAAGATATTGGATTTCCATATCTACATATCTTTGGCGACTCTTCTGTGATTATAAATTGGGCAAAGGATGAATCCACTCTTGCTATTGTGAACCTAGATGCTTGGTGCAATAACACCAAAAAACTGATTTCTTCGTTCACTTCAGTGGATTTCAGACATGTTTATAGGGAATACAATATGAGGGTTGATTCATTATCCAAGGATGGGCTGCTTATGGCTCTAGACCATCTTACTTTTACAGAATATTGTAAAGGTAATATCTATGCGAAAGTCGATCTTCAACTGTTTTGAGTATCAACCCTGTTGTTGACTAAGGACTATGTTTTGATATAGTTACTCCCCTTGGGATGCTATCTTTCTTCAGATTTTGGTTTATTGAGCTTATCCCTGGAATTTGAGAGGACTCAGCCTATCTTGGATAATGCCTCAGGGCTCATATTATCTTCCCTTGAGACATATATGGCTGACCTAACTTGTTGTTTTTTATGAGAGGATCTCCTTCAGTACATCAAGCCTAGGTGGGGACAAAAGCTGGCTCAGTCCTATCTCCTTGCTAGTTTTTTTTTTTTTATAATATTGTTTCCTGTATTGTGGTTAGATTTACATGAATGATCTTGCTGAATAGAAGATGTAACAAATTACCTTTGATTCAATAGAATATCAAGGAATGCTTTTTTAGTTTAAAAAAAAAGAAATGGCTGCATAAAGACAAAGTGGGTCCACACCAATAAGTGTTGACTGAAGTTTCTCCGCCAATGCCAACTGGAGTTTCTCCTCCAATGCCAACCCTGGGGACATATTGATTCTTCTTGAGTTACATTGAAAGAATTCATGGTTTCTCATAGAAATGAGGGATCTTGATAATATTTTCCAATGAACCACTTCTCTTGAGATGGAAGGAAATTGCGTTCTCCAACCAAATAAGAGAGCTTCGTTCTCTGATACAATGAATGTGTGTGCATGTGCAACATTATGAGATAGGGGAAAGGTCCTTTTCTAACTTCGATGGTTGATACAACTTAACATTTTTCTGGATGGTGGATCCTTAATTAATGTCTATTTTAAATGCATTTTATTTAATATGTTGAATAACTGTATATGGATCATATTAGAGTAGTGTAGTTTAAATGAGCTAAACGGTTAAGAACCTGAGTTTTTCTTAGGAACTCATAGATTCAAATCCTCGAGGGTTAAGTTATGTACACCTTTATAAAGTTTAGCAGTTAAATCTCTAACCATAGAGAGGTTCCTTGTCCCACAAATAAGGAGGTCTCATGCACAATAGAGGATTCCCTTATAATACAAACAAGAGGGTTTCAGACACCAAAATTAGAGTTTGGCTTGGTTGTGACCTTAAAAATAATATATTATTATTTAATGTTGTTTCATTCAAAGCTTTGCTTAGGCTAATGAAGCTAAACTTTATTCTCAATCACACAATGTGATGGAACACGTTGTCTATCATGATGGTCTTTATAGTTGGCATGCGGGGAGCATGACTAGTATTTGATAGGGCATAACCATATGAAAACAATGGAACACTGCAAAAGGAAAATGCCCAATAAAACTGTGTACAACACAATTATTGTTTTTCGATACGTTGTGCAAATAATTGTACCCCCGTTTATACTTATGGTAGATCATGTAGATGACATGAATGAGTGTATAGTTAGACCAGTTCTCTTTGGATATCAATTTGGGGATGAAAGGAGGTGTAAAATGCAATTTACAATTAAGAAAACACTAAAACATTTTATCACATGTTTCCACTATTCTATTTCCTCTAAGCAACAAGGAACTCATGCATTCTTAGGGAAACATAGAAATAGTTTGCTAAATCTGTTCGGTTGTCACTCCATAAAAGCGAAGGAAACTGTGAATAGAAAACAATAACATAGCCCAATAAAACATTCCTTGGATAGAATGATGGATGAATCTGATGCAATTTCATGAAAAATTTGACATGAAACCAGGCAAATTTTCCATCTTGCTTCTTAATATGAGATACTGCTTAAATACTAACAGATTATTCTGCACCATTGTATGATTCAAGATCCATGATCAATTATGATCCTTTCACAATTGGAGTTTCCATGGGAGACATAGGTAATGATCTGCATTGTGTTCCTAAATAAATGCTTAGGTTTTTTAAGGGTTAGAACTATGCCTTATGCAGGTTCAAAGCATGGGAATCTTCTTAGCATGAAACCTTCCTCATTGGAGTCACGAGATATAGAAATATAAACAAATAATATAAATCACATCATTATCACTATAGACATCCAAGGGTTGATAAATTCCCTTGCAATGATGTCAATTTGTTATAAGACAAATATGCACCAACATACCCACCCAATAATTATAGGTACTTGAACCTTATCACTCCTAGATGCTCCATTTGGATTAGTGTTTTTCCATTTTTGAAAAGTGTTCTCAAGTGTTGTACACTATTAAAAAAAAAACTCATAAATATACACAAATAATCCATATTAATGTTGATTTTATTGTTGGTGATTGGTTGTTCTTTCCATTAAACCTTTAACTCATGAACTGTTTTATCTATTATAGATCTTTTCCTTTGACACAAAGCTATTATAAACTATTTTAGCTATTATAGACATCCTTCCAACTAGCTTTAATTTGTAGAATAAACATCAAAATTATCAAATGGATTTGAGGTAAGGTTTGGGTTTGACTAAACATGCAAAGGGAGGTCAAATTACTATCCACTCTCCACTCTTGATAGAGTTAGCTCCTAGGTAAGTTTGATTTGGGCTTTTGTTTGTGTTGGATCTGAGATCCACAGAGAAAATAATACACCAAAGATATTAATAGACATACATAAATGAACACAAAAGTTTATTGCGGTAAAACCCTCGACAAGGAAACATCCACAGAGCAATGGTATCGGTCTTCCTTATTATTCAATGAATGAAGATTACAACAGCTTACAACTCTCCAACTCTTTCTCTATGAGAATACAAGAAATATATACATTTCTTTCACGGTTACTCTTAACTGTACAAACTGTTTTATTTCGGTAAGTTTGTTATGCAGCCATCGAGAGAATGGTTGTCACTCGTTTCCAACAATCTCCACCTTGACAACAATTTACCAGATACCTTGCTCATTGCTCTATTCATCACCTTTCCTGCAGGCCTAGAGAAGCTAGGCACCACCATAGCTTCTCTAGAGTAACTGGCTTCGTGAACATGTCTGTACTATTCTTTTTAGTGTGAACCTTTTCAAGAACCACTCCACCTTCATCAACAACATGTCTAACAAAATGGTATTTTATGGGAATATGCTTTGTCTTACTGTGATAAAATGGATTTTTAGCCAAATGAATAGCACTTGGACTATCACAAAAATCTTTTATAGTGTTCTGAACTTTTCCTAACTCGCCCAACAAACCTTTTAACCAGACTGCCTCTTTACAAGCATGTGAAGCAGTTATATATTCTGCTTCTGTAGTGGATAAAGCAACAATATTCTGAAGCTTTGACATCCAACTATTAGCTCCATCTGCAAGAGTAAAGACATAACCTGAAGTGGACCTCCTCGTGTCCAAATCACCTGCAAAATCAAAATCAACATAACCACAGACTTCATCACTACAACCATCAAAAGTGATACAATAGTCACTCCTGCCTCTAAGATATTGAAGCACCCATTTCACTGCTTCCCAATGCTCTTTTCCTGGATTTTCCATGTATCTACTGACAACACCAATTGCATGTGAAATATTCGGTCTTGTACTTATCATATCATACATTAGACTTCCTACTGCATTAGCATATGGTATATGAGACATATACTTCTTTTCTTCATCATTTTTAGGACTCAAACCTGAAGAAAGCTTGAAATGAGAAGCTAAAGGGATATTAACAGGTTTCACCTTATTCATACCGAATCTTTGAAGTATTTTATCCACATACTTCTTTTGTGATAACCACAGCTTGCCATTTTTCCTTTCTCTATGTATCTGCATGCCCAAGATCTGATTTGTTGCTCCTAGATCCTTCATACCAAATGTCCTAGCCAACTGAGCCTTTAACCTGCTGATTTCAAACATGCTCTTGCTTGCGACAAGCATATCATCAACATATAATACCAAAATAATGAACATGTCATTTTCCAACTTTTTAAAGTACACACAATGATCATACTCACTCCTGGGAAAATTCTGACTCATCATGAAACAATCAAATTTTTTGTACCATTGCTTGGGAGACTGCCTCAGGCCATACAATGATTTTCCGAGCTTGCAAACAAACCTCTTGTTGCGATTTTGAACGAACCCTTCTGGTTGTTCCATGAAAATTTCCTCATCTAAATCTCCATGTAAGAAAGTTGTTTTGACATCTAGTTGCTTTAAATCCAAATCATACGAGGCAACAAGTGCTAACAAAATTATGATAGAAACAAGTTTTACAACTGGTGAAAAAATCTCATGAAAGTCAATACCTGCTTTCTGAGAAAACCCTTTTGCAACCAGTCTCGCTTTGTACTTCAGTACAGTGTCATCAACTCCTTTCTTCAGTTTGTAAACCCATTTGCAGCCAACCACTTTCCTACTCTCCGGAAGTTTCACAAGATCCCATGTCTTGTTCTTTGCCAAAGAATCCATTTCTTCTTTCATTACAAGTTGCCATTTGTCACTGTTAGACACTTTCAATGCTTCCTGATAACTATCAGGTTCTCCTTCATTAGAAATGAAAGCAACAGATGTGACAATCATCATACCTCTTTGGAAAAGTGGAGAAGTTCTGTCCTGTGTAGATCTTCGTAAAGATTGTTGTGGTATCCTGTCTATTTCTGTCTGCTCATCCTCTTCCCGAGGAGTGTCCTCATGAATATTCTCTTCCTGGACATCCTCATGATTCCCCTTCGTAGATGACTGAGTATCAAACTGAATTTACTAAAATTGTGGTACATTAGCTTGTCTCAAATCATTACTCACATCTAAATTTGATAGAGAAAGTTCATTAAATGTTACATCTATGTTTATGATGATTTTGTGGACAGTAGGATTCCACAATCTATATCCCTTAACACCATCACCATATCCAACAAAGATCAATTTTCTTGATTTAGGATCTAGTTTGGAATGGTGATTTTTGGGAATAAGAGCATATGCTTCACAACCAAATACTCTAAGATTAGAATAATCACATTGTTGACCTGTCCATACCTCTTCCAAAATTTTGTAGTCAATGATGGTGATCGATTGACTAGGTAACAAGTTGTAAGCAATGCCTCTCCCCACAATTCCTGCTGCAAGTTTGCATTACTGAGCATACTCCTTGCTTTTTCAAGAAGAGTATTGTTCATGTTTTCAGCAACGCCATTCTCCTGCGGAGTGTAAACAGTGGTCTTATGCCTCTCGATCCCATCCTTCTTGCAATAATTATCAAATTCCTTAGAAGTAAACTCGGTTCCATTATCTGTTCTAAGACATTTAATGAACCTGCTAGAGCTCTTTTTAACCAAAGCTCTAACCTGCTTAAATATATCATAAACATAAACTTTTCTCTTTAACAAATAGATCTAGACTTTCCTCGATTAATCATCTATAAAACTGACGAAATATGATGATCCCCCATGAGAAATTTTAGGAGATGGTCTCCATAGATCAGAATGAATATAGTCTAGGATACCTTTACTAGTGTGTTTTCCAGATTTAAAATTTTTTCTAGCTTGTTTACGATAAACACAATGCTCACAAAACTTCAAACCTATAGATTTTAAACTAGGAAGCAACTTTCGATCAGCAAGTACTTTCATTCCTCTTTCGTTGATATGACCTAACCGTTGATGCCATAGATGAGTGAAGTTTGCTGCACCAACTGATGCCATTGATGCGTGATCTATTTCCGTTCTCCCTTCAAGTTTATACAGGTTCCCGACTCTGTTTGCCTTCATAACAACCAAGATACATTTCAATATCTTCATAACTCCACCTTGAACTGCAAATTTGTAACCAACATCATCAAGAACTCCCATTGATATCAAGTTCTTCCTTAGTTCAGGTACATGTCTCACATATGTTAGAGTCCTAACAATCCCATCATACATTTTAATTCTGATACTCCCTATCCCAACAATTTCACATGTAACATTATTTCCCATATAAACTATCTCGTCATCTACAGATTGGTATGTGTGAAACCCACTTCTATGATGTGATGAGATGCTCCAGAATCAACTAACCAGCCATAATGATATTCTGAGACAGTAGAAGTAGTTACTACCTCATCAATCATACTTGAAACATTTTTTGCTATGTTTGCCTCATTTGTAGAGTTTTCCTCCCTAGAAGTTTGCTTGCGTTTCCAATAATCTTTCTTGAGATGTCCTTCTTTATTGCAAAGCCAACACTTCAATTTCCTCTTTTTGCCCTTCAACTTTGATCTTGATGTACCCCTTGAATGTTATCCTCTTTCACTGGTTCTTCACCTGGCCATCATTACTTTTGATGTCGAGTTTTCACGACTAGATTTCTTTCGTGTTTCCTCAGAAATTAAGGCTCCCACAACATCATCAAAGGTAATAGACTCAACAGAACTAAAACTGATAGAGGTTACAAAATGTGCACAACATTAAAATCGCCTTGTCTTCAGATTTAATAATATCTTCCATACTAGACAACTGACAAACAAGAGTATTGAACACATTCAAGTGATCAGCAATTTTTGTACCTTATTTCATATGCAGGGTAAATAACTGCCGCTTCAGGAGGATTTTATAAGGATTTAGTCATATACAGACTTTCCAGTTTTGTCCAGAGACCCGCTGCTGTAGTTTCATACACAATGTTAAATAAAACATCATCGGCCAAGCATAATCGAATAACTCTCAGAGCTTTTTCATCTATCTCGTTCCAGTCTTCATTTGACATATCATAGGGTTTCTTGGTTTTCCCTACTAGTGCCTTCGCCACTCCTTCTTGTATCAGCATATCCCTCATCTTGACCTTCCACAACTCGAAAATGTTGTTCCCATTGAATTTTTCAATTTCAAATTGAAAACTCTGTGTTTTCACCATTTTCTCAAGAAATTTTTAATTAACCAATTTCAGCCTTCCAGTGAAAAAAAAATTATTCCAAACTTCCAAAATAAAAATATCACCGTTTTATTTTCTTAACTCAAACACAAGAATCCACTTTTCTTAAAACATTACGGTCATTTTTCTCCCGTTTTAAATATATATATTTTACACACAGACTATCAGCAAACTTATGTGCCCAGACTTCACTTATACCCAGACCTCTCCCATAACGACTTCTTCTCCACAAATGGTCGCGACAGCACTGGCTCTTCTCCACTCAGCATTGGCTCTTCTCCATTCAGCAACAACAAACCACTACGCAGACTCTCAAGGCAATCCACGCTCTAGCAGTCTCCTATGATGAATCTTCACGCTGCAGCAGTAAACAGTACAACTCTTTTCCTGAGGGTCTCTTCACGATTTCAGACAGTCACGTGCTCTTCACGGTTTCACCTCTCCACACACACCAGCAACGCTATGACTGGCAGCGTGTTTCCCTCCACAATGGATTCCAGACACCTTCACCACTCTCCAGAAGACATCAAAACATAAAGCGCAGTCGATTCTTCCACAACAGCAACGATTCTATCAGAGGTGATTCTTGCACAACAACAACGATTCTACCATACAGTCTCTTTCAGCACTCAAGCTTTGATACCACTTGTTGGATGTGAGATCCACAGAGAAAGTAATACACAATTGATATTAACAGACATTCATAAATGAACACAAAAGTTTACTTATTATTCAATGAATGAAGATTATTTAATGGTATTGGTCTTCCTTATTATTCAATGAATGAAGATTACAACAGCTTACAACTCTTCGGCTTTTATATGAGAATACAAGAAATATATACATTTCTTTCACGGTTACTTTTAACTGTACAAACTGTTTTATTTCGGTAAGTCCGTTGTGCAGCGACTTAGAAAACGGTTGTCACCTGTTTCCAACAGTTTGGCATTAAAACATCATGTTTATGTGGATTACCATTGGTGATTGGTTGTTATTTTCATTACACCTTTAACTCATGCACTATCTGAGCTATGATAGATATTTCCCTTCGACACAAAGCTGTTATAAACACCCTTCCTGCTACCTTTAATTTGGAGAATAAAAATCCGAAATTATCAAATAGATTTGAGCATAACTTTTGGATTGACTAAACCTAAAAAGGTAGGTTGATTTACAACCCACTCTTGATAGAATTAGCTCAAAGGTAGGTTTGACTTGGACTTCTGTTTGGCATAAAAACATCAAAGTTTATTTGTTTCGTATTTTTACATGAAAGGATGGATAAAGAAAAGGTCACATTAGGATTTTATGCTTTTATTGAAATTACGTAAACTATTAATTACACCAAGAGAATCGAATCATATTTACTTCTCGACTATTTTTGTGACAACTCGATTTAGGACTTTTTGCTTGACAAGTTTAACAAGGATACCAAATGTCAATACAAGGTGAAGTATGGCCTAATAGTAGGAAATATTGCTAATCTTGGAAGACAAATTTAGTTACCTATTTAAATGAACGAATTCATAAATACATTAAGTGTGTTTAACCAAGCAACTTAGTTTTTTAGCTTGACGAGATAGTAAGACGAATTAGGATCTTATCAATGTCAAAACTAGCAAGAAGTTAGAACATGAAGGATTTAAATTGGGGTTTTGGCCCATGGTATATTTAGAACTTCATAATCACGCAAACCCTCCAACTAGTTGCACATGTCACAGTGGAGAAAAATCAACCTGCTCAACACTCCACTTGACTCATTATCCTTAACCCACTAGAACCTAGAACCTGGAGCCACTCTAGGATTGTACATTTTTAACCAAGAGACCACACGTTTTAACTGCCACAAATAAAACATGTTAAACATAGACATGTCCTAGAAAAAGAAATCTACCTCCAAAAAATCTAAAAATAAGAAAACACTGAAAATGAATGTAGCATGTACAAGACTACGATTGAACATGCAACATGGCAATTCTAAAAATAAACGTTTCTAAAAACTGAAAAACCTTGCATGTTGATGAATGCATACTCATTAGACGCTCTTTTCTATGTCCTTAGAAATGGCATTCATGCCCTAAGAAAACCAAATTACTAAAAATACATGCATTGTGAAAGTGCTTGCATGCTGCTTCAAATAGGCTCATTGAGATCATGAGCTTTGTGAAGATCTAGATTTTATAAGAGTTTTTGACATGCGGGGCTTAGATATCTAGATCTCGGACAAAAGTAAACTGCTAAATATGACAGTTTCTCTAAATTTGGTTTAATTGACTCTACTTTGAATGTTTGGATGCACTTGTACTCGAACTAGAACTAGCATGATGAAATAGCACTGTATCATAACCTTTGATTGCAAAAGAGAGTTTCATGTTAACTCATGCACAAATACTTGTAAAATAATTTTATTAGAGCACTCTTTAATCAATTTGGTTACCAAAGAATTTGGGGCATCCTTCGACGATAAGGAAGTTATGTAGCATAGGCCTCATTTCAATTAAGAAGTTAAAAATATCCATAATGTAGTATAGTTTTTGTTTCAATCACGAAGTTAAAAAATATCTGTATAGAATTTGAATACAAAAATAAAATTAATTGGATCCATCAAACAATAGCAACGGTTCTTGATAAACACCTTGTTGTTTATAAAACTGTGGTTTGTTGAAATTTTTACAAATGATCTCAATACGTGAACAATACCTAACTAAGTCACCTAACACGAGGACATGAGGACATGGGACACTAAGGACACGTTATATATATATAGGCATTCAGATCCAATTTTTTGTAGAAACTAGAACATTTACAAATATTCAATAGAAATTACAATCAATACACATTACACATTCACGAATCATAGTGCATATGTCAATGATAGACCTAACTGAAACCCCTATTAGAAGAGAGGGATAGGTCTCACTCTACTATTGAAACAAGGAAAAAATGATGGCGATTGGCTTCCCTCACCCCCACTATTGGATGTCCGCAAGAGGCATAAGAAAGCCAACCAAAATAGGACTATTTCTATTTGATTAGATTACATGGATGAGGGCCACGTCCTATTTTATCTTTTCCCATTACTAAACATCCTTTATATTTTAGATTATGCCACTTACAATGATGATGCCACTTAGTTTGAATGTAATTGGTAGGAATAGAAATAAGGGGTAACCTCCCCTATGTGAATTGAATCCCCTTGTGACATTGTTTGTGGAATATGCCCCCATAGATT
This sequence comes from Pseudotsuga menziesii, assembly GCA_001517045.1. Taxonomy (NCBI): domain Eukaryota; kingdom Viridiplantae; phylum Streptophyta; class Pinopsida; order Pinales; family Pinaceae; genus Pseudotsuga; species Pseudotsuga menziesii. The sequence goes on along the minus strand of LPNX011128394.1, from coordinate 217,064 downwards.
ACTTATTGGTGTGCTCCCTAACTTGATTTGAGAGGCTAAGAGCTAAACAATGTAATATGTAAATGTATATAGAAGAATAATAAAATACATCACAAATTGCAGGCAAAGAAAGACGTGACAAACATGGGGGGTTATAGTTCCATCACTGTAGTGGGTTCTCATAGACTCATAAAATTTCTCATTAAGTCATCAAAATCAAAATGTATTACATAGATGTCGGAATGCCAATGGAAAATAGAAAAAGTGGTAGATCAAGATGGAAACCCTTCTAATGCTCTTCACCTACAAAAAAAAGACCCTATTAGAGCTCAATCATCACTAAAAAATGTGAATGAATGAGGATAAAACTGCTTTTAATAGTTTTTTTTGGGTCAGAAGTGTCTTGTTTTAGGGACACAGTGTTCTGATTTTAGGACACATCTTGACACAATTTCAGACACATGTTTTGGACATGTCCTAAAACAGAAGTGTCCTGTTTTAGGGACACAGTGTTCTGATTTTAGGACACATCTTGACACAGTTTCAGACACATGTTTTGGACGTGTCCTAAAACAGGACACATCCAAAACAAGTGTCCATCACCATGTCAGAACATGTTAATGTTGGACATGTTGACATGGGACATGGTGGCCTATTTGGATGTGTCTAGATACCTAAATATCTATGTATATCAAGTCTTTATTTCTTCCAAACAACTTGCATGCTTGGAATTGTTTTCAAGGAATTTCTTTAACTTGGAATAGATATGAGAGGGGTGTAACTAGGGCAGGTATGAACACAGATAATCAGAAGGAATAAAACATACCTTATAAATTTGAAACTAAAGTTTGAAGACAAAAATGACATTTGAGGTGCGCTTCTACAAGGGAATAAATTTTAAAGTTAATGGTTCTTATTTTCACTGAAAGGTATCCTATATATTTATCATTATTTATGTCAATCAATTCTTCCCATCATTAAAATGAGTTCTTGATATACATATTTTTTTAGAATTATATTCCATTTTTTGGAACTATATTTAATTTAGAATTTTAACTAAAAAAAATGAATGTGTGCCAGAAGAGTTGGTTGGTGACACTTTCCTATCAAATTTAAACTTTTATTAGATCAAAGTGATACACTTAACGTGTAAAACAGTGAAGGGCTTCCCTGGTCACATAAGTAGGTCGAACATAAGAAATAAACAAAGTTTCTAAGTCTTATTATTGTTGGATTTGCTTTTATGTAGTGATTTCATAACATTAATTGTAAAGAAATCTTTGGCATGTTTATGAAGGAATGAGCAGTGTGGGATGGTTATGTATATAAATTGATATTTGGAAGAGGGACATGAGAGATCATATAATCTTAAAGGAATGGAATGATGCAAGGAAAATTAAAGTGCATTATAAGAAGTTTTTCTTTGTGTCTTAAAAAAAAAGCCTTGCAATAGGCAATTTGTGATATTGCTGTCTACTCTGATGTGATTAGTGATGAAGGTTTTACAAGGGATCCATCTAAGACAGCAGTTACAATAATAATACTTGGAAAATAAGAAGATTATTTGTCAAGACAAAGCATAGTTAGGAAGATTGATTTGATTATTGTTTAGAAGTAGAGATAGGAATAGCCAATAATCAGGTATATTTTAATAACAAAGTAACTATGCAATCCAAAATGGATAGGAGGATTGGGGAATAGAGATGACTTGGTCAATTAGAAAGATTAAGGAAAAATCAATTAGAATAATCATGACCATATAAGAAAGATAGGGAAGTGAAATGGCTTTGTCAAAAGGAGAGATATTAAGTCATAAGAAGAAACTTTGAAATCATAGTTTTATAAGAAGTATCCCAACTCAAATAAATAGCAACATTAACACCCAGACTCAAATAAATAACAATTTAATCACTTGAACTCAAATAGCAACATCCAAATTATATAGTATACCAATCCCTGTGCATGTTCCCAAAATCAAGCATGTACCAATCCTTGTGCATATTACCAAGATTAGGGAAATTATGTACTAGTTTGCACAATATTCTCATACCCTTACATTAGTGATTTGACCCCAATGAGATTCCTCGTTAGAACAAGCCCCACCTTAGAGATAACCTTCTTCCATCCCTTAAGTTTAAACAATGACCCAAGAACACATTGCCAACATCTATTTGTTCATAATTCGCAAGCAATTTTAGATCCAATCTGGTTTATAAAATTCTATCCACCAATTCCATCTCGTTGATAAACCAATATTTTCATGTAATAACTACATAATAATATGAGGAATTCAAGTAAATTGTTCCAGCTAAAGTAGGCGTGGCAATAGGCTCTTTTCTCCTCCTCTTCGAAAAATTTATAGAACTTGAATTCCTTTTTTGTGTGCCCATTTTAATGGCACTTGTAATAAACAATTTCCTTCTTTCTTCCTTTGTTGGCACACTTTCTTCTTCAATTAAATCTACCACTCCACGTGACCTCTTATCTTCTACCACTCCACTTGATCGGTTATCTTTCCTCCTTTCATAATGACCTCTAATGAACAAGACATCAATTTGATGGATAAATTCAACCTGCTTTGTTATTGTATCTTTTTATAAAAGTTGTGCCATAATATCATTAAACTTCAGTTTATTATCCTTAATAGCTCCATATCGAGCTACCATGAGATTTTCCCATTAAACTGGAACACTTTAAGAATAGGATCATGCAACTTTCCTTAGCACTCAATTTGCTTCCAATCAATTCAACTTTATCGTTGGAAATAAATAATTTTCCTTCATCGTACCCTGTAAACTTAACCCAGTTTGACTCCATTAGAGTAGGTTGCAGAGAGGAAAAATGGACAGACGAGACCATCCGTAGGGATTTGGAGGGTGGATCGTAGCCATTAGATCAAACATTGTGCAATGTGTGTTGCAGAACCCGACGTTCCGAGTTGAATGCCAGAGTTCACAAATGTGTTTCAAGTTTGGAATACTGCAGTTGTATTAAATTAAAAGAAACAAAATTAATGGTAGTAAAAAATCTCTCATATCGTAAAACAATGAGTAATGACAAAAACATTTATTTCTTAAGTTGTTTTTGTTTAAATTATGAAATATCATGGAAATACGAAAATAGAATGACATGACTTTGTTTTGGATGTTATGTGTTAGAATAAGTTGTGTTGCTCTATAATGACCACATTTCTAGATGTATTTAATATGATTATGATGAGATTTTTAACATTTAAGTTTATATTTGTTAGAATATTAATGTGCATGTAATTTAGAATCATTAAACTTACCAGAATAACCACATTTTTAGATATATTGAATATGTTTATGATCAGATTTTTAACATTTAAGTTTATATTTGTTGATATATTAATATGCATGTAATTTAGAATCACTTTATGATGAGATTTTTAACATTTAAGTTTATACTTGTTAGTATATTAATATACATGTAATTTAGAATCACTAAACTTACGAGGATCTATTAATTTTCAGCTTATGGATTTAATGAATATCTTATATGGAGATTGCTACATAAATTTATTTTATATGACTTTTTGCTACTTAATATGAGCTTGCTAAGTGAATTTTTATTTATCATACATTCTTTGGGTGTGATAGTCTATTCTTTTTATATATAATTAACTATGATCATTGCTCATTTATTGAATCATGAATTAATATCAAATTTGATTTGAATTTCAATTATATTTTAGGAAGTAAATATAGAATATTTTCTAATTATTTTTCATATAAAATTGATTATGATTACTATTTTTAAAATTTTATACTTTATTTTTAAATAATAAATTTTAACATGTTTTTATATTTATATTTGTATTTAGTTTTTATTTTGATATTATTTAAATTTTAACATATTTTTATATTTATATTTGTATTTAGTTTCTATTTTAATTATATTTTAGGAAGTAAATGTACAGTTTTTTAAGTTATATTGGTATAATACTAATGAGGATTACTATTTTTAAGTTTCATGCTTTGTTTTTAAATATTGAACCACTAACTTGTTTTTTATAATTATATTTATGTGTAGCATTTAAAAGGAGAAATGGAAAATATGGAAAAAAGAATTAAGATTCTTGAATCAACACAAAGGTAGCGTAACATTAATGCCAATCATTAAGATTCTTGAATCAACACAAAGGTAGCGTAATTTTGAAGGTCATATGATGCTATAGAATTAAATATTTTATTTTAATCAATTTATCTTGCGTCACAAAAACATTAGCATTTTTCTTCCACTTGCTTGTAGAAAGATGTTGGGGGAGGAGTTGGCATCGTGTGCACTGAAGGATTTAAATCAGTTAGAGAGCCAGGTTGAACGAGGATTGAGCCACATACGAGCACGAAAGGTAGTTGTAACTTGATGCTATATTACCATATATTTTTTAAAATGTAAATAATATTGTTATAACTGTTGTTTCCTGTTTGACATATATCAGATTGAAATATTGGTGGCTCGAATAGAACAACTTAAAAGAAAGGTATTTTACTAAACTAGTTTAACTTGAAAATACAAAGTTATGTCTCAGTTAATGTAGAATACAAATATAAGTAATAAAATTGATTTTATGTGATGGGTGGAGATGTTTTTTTAGATTTTATTACTTCTATAATATTCCTTGCCAAATGGATTAAGTTGCTTATTTTTTTATATAGTATTTTTTAAAACTTAAAACCTGTTGTAGATTGGGGAGGTTTTAAATTTTTGCAAATTTTGTAATCACTTTTAAAAACTTAAATTAGTAAGTTATTGAAGTTTGATTTTTTTTTATATCTATAGATTTGTTTGGAAATTATATTTTATTTTAATAATTTAAGTAATTATTGATTATATTTTTTCAGAACTTAAATTAGTAGAAATAACAACACTCAATTCATTTGGGAAACGATTGGAACGGTGAGGCTTTTCGATCCTTAGATTGAGAGTATTGGGGCATCGGAGGAGTAGGGCGCCTGCAGGCGGGCCAACGTGGAGGCCAACGCTCAACTGGTGTAGGCCTCTCCCAATGGCATCACAGGAAGGGGGGCGCTCGCCCTCCAGATCCAGCAGCCAAGGCATGATAGCAAACCATCAAACCAAAGGTGGCCACGGGGATGGAGCTAGAGAGATCGGGGAAGCTTGAGGGGTCGGGATCCCACTCAAACGCCAAATCAGGGTTTGGGAGGCTGCCTCCCGCATCTCAGACTATTCCCGCGCTCCGGATCAGATCAGAGAAACTTCGAGAAAAGGTAGAGCTCTGGAAGGATAGGTAAATTTATTGGAATCTAGCTGAAGGAAAGGGATCAAATTTGTTGGATCAAGTACACTTGGTTTCCCAAGGGGCATTATGATCTGCACCTGGGATCAAAGAGTTTTTTCACCATAAGCTTCTTCAACTAGGACAATCGGGATGGGATCCTGGAAGGGGGCTGTTATATTTTCTTTTCGGCGAGCCTCTACCTACGACCATGGAAAGAAAGATTCAATCCTGAGAAAGAAGACATGAGGGTTTCCCTAGTATGGATCTATCTGTACTCCCTGCCATGTGAGTATTGGGACCTATAGTTCCTTCAAGATATTGGGAACATGCTGGGGAAATTTGTGAAAGCAACGGAACATACCAAACAACAGAGGTATACGCATTTTCCCGCATCTGTGTATACATGGATCTTTCAAAGGAGGTACCAAAATCCATCAACTTAAACTTGGAAGACAAAGAATGGCACCAATCGATCGACTATGAACACATTCCGTTCAGTTGTAGACAATGCCATGCTATGGGCCCTTCAGTCGGAACTTCCCAAAGAATAGGTATTAACCTCTGGTCGTGCAGAAGACGTAGGAAAAGATGGAGGATAAGGAAGGCTTTGTTTAGATCAAGAACAGAAGGAAGCCTCGACCAGGTCCAACACAGTAACAGGGAAGAGTGCCCAAATGGGGAAAATCAAATACCCACAACAACAGATTCGCGATTCTGAGTGAGAGGGAAGAAGAGGAAAGGCCTGGCAATAAGAATGAAACTCAAAAATCCCAATCAAACAAGACAGAAGGTGTTGTAAAGGAAAGTTTCCTATGGCTAGGGTTTAAGAGGCCATCAATGTACTGGGGTTGAAAGGTGGATGTATAATGTTCAACAAGCATATGTAAGCAAGTTGCATAGGTTAGAATAGTTCACACCTTAGCCAAACGAAGGTTGATCCAAGCAACCCTTCAATCTTCTTCTTGCTCCTCTTGCTCCTCTTGCTCGAAGAGACCTGCAAAACGACTTATATCTTCCTCAAACCAATATGACCACATATAAAGTAATGATAATCAAAGCAATATTAGAAACTATTCTGATTAACATAAACATCTGATCATAAATATAAATTCAATCACACATTGAACAATGATTTGGGAAGAAAAAGGACATCACATCTTTATTAATCTTGAAAACAAGTACAAATATACCTTCTTTTCAAGTTGGGCACCTCACGAAACCTTGATCTGGTTCTGCTGCTTCTCTTCTCCAAGGAACTCAGCCTCCAAGCTCTGCAACACAAGGGGATGATCGCTAGGGCAAAGGTGTGGGCAAAGAGAGTCCCAATTCCTCCAGCATGACAATGCAAAAGTTCTAGTCCCCTCTCATGGACCTCCCTGCCTCTATTTATATGCTGCTGAAGAAATAGGGTCGAAGACAAATTAGTTACAACTGAAGGAGTCAGTTGCACAACTAACCAAACTACCCAAATTTAGAACAACGTATTTTTTTGACATTTTCAGGAGGAATACGTGGGTTACAGAAACATGAGTCGCGTATGCAGGAGGTATACGCGGGTTTCAATGCAAATAGTCGCGTATTTAGGGCATACGCGAGTATTATATATAGCAAGTCGCGTACCATACGAGGGTTTCCTTAAGGAAATTCGCGTATGCATCAAAAAATTTCATTTTAAGGGTATTTATGGGCATTTTTAGACTTTGGTGTTTTCTAGAAAGTTTTAGCTAACTGAAATATCTTTCCAACGGTGCAGAGATGTGGTCAAACGGAGTTACATAACTCCATATACGGGCCCTCCAAGTTAGGTGTTTTTTCAGTGACTTTCAGTGAAGTGTTGACATGCGAAGAAAACATGGGAAAGTGGTCACAGGCAGAGATGTGTAATTTTGAGCTATAACAGATGCCCCCTAATGTATAAGGTTAGAGGAGAAGACGATAGCCAAAATACATTATAAAGGAAACAACTAAGTGTGGAGAGAGCAGTGAATCCAAGATCAAAAGGTTCAAACAAAGGTACTCGAAAGAGAGATCAATTTTAGAAAAAACTGATCTCTAGGACATACAAGTCCATATTCAAATCATCACCATTAAAATACAAGCGGATCCAACATATGTATGATCGATGAAACTATCATGGTCGCTCAATATGCAAAAAGACATACAAGTCCATATTCAAATCATCACCATTAAAATATAAGCGGATCCAACATATGTATGATCGATGAAACTATCATGGTTGCTCAATATGAAAAAAGGCGCCATATCAAATCTAAAGGAGCCATGTTCACAAATGAATAAGGTGGATCCATGCTCAACAATCGATCAGCCACAAGAATAGAAGGTGGATCTATGTCTCGGAAAAATTTCATATAAAATGTAACAAGGTCTTGCGCAACTCGAGCAATAGCAAAATGACGATGCTACTGTCGGCCCAAGGTCTTCACTCCAAACCGCCCAAAAGGTACGAATCCTAACTATGCCAATAAAGGAGTTGAAGTCGAACATGGAGGAAACCGTTTGATTATTGGTCAATAATGAGAACCGTTAAAAAATGTGAGGGAAACCACCATTAATGAAAATGGTTCCCAAGGTACCTATTACATTCTAACAAGTGTTAATACAAGGACTTGAAGTCGAACACTTGAAGAATCCATAGAGTAGGAGACATTAAGGTATTCCCACTACCCAATAGCGAGGGAAATTGCCACTGATGACTGCAATCCCCAAGGTACTGTCAGAAAACTCTAAATCTCATTCCTAGAGCAAGAGGTGTTGTAGTCGATAGGAAGAGATCCGTTGGAAGGAAGGCATTAAGGCATCCTTCATCATCCAACATGAGGTAAGTCGGAGAGTAATTGGATCTGGAATTGGTACTGAATTTCATGACAAGGACCACCAAAGACATGATGTAATGAATTGATACCAGGGAATGGCCGACACAAAAGGTCAAGGCAACTGTAGAATGGTCGACAAAGGTTTAATCCTTAAACAGTGAGCACGACGCAAAAGTGACTTAGGCAGCTTTTGACACAAAAGGACCAAACGACACAAATCTGCAATGTAGGAGACATTGACAGATTCTCCATAAAATTGGAAAAGAAGCCAATCGGAGGAGTAAGAAACTCTGAATCGGGATAAGGCCAAAATACTAGGACCCAGCTGTTGATAGACTCAAAACTGATGCTTTATTCAAGGAAATAAGTCTTGTTGCCATGATGTAAAAAACATGTGAATGAAGTTCTCTTCGCCTCTTTCTTGTAAAGGTTTAACGAGTCCAAAAAAGCAAACTCGGGACCTTCTTCATTTTTGGAAAGCTCGAAGAAGAGACAGAATAATGCTTGATAAAGCACTGATTTGTGGATTTTACGAGCCCGAACTAGTACATGCTCGTTGGTGTTTTCATAGTTTAGAGAGTCTGAAAACTCAAAGAAGACTCCAGGAGGGGACTTTTTCGTCCAATTTAGTCTCCTGAGGCCGAAAAAGTATAAAACAAACCACAAAAGAACTTTCTTAGCTTCCAAAGAAGTAAGGCGCACCTTTTTCGTACCTATTCGAGAAGGTCTGAAAAAGGTTAAATTACCACCTACCCAATGCTCCTTCAAAAGTAACATATAGCCTGAGTTTAACGAGTGTGAAGGAAGGCAAGATCACTCATAAAGATCCATTTGATTACGAGAAATGGGGCTTACAACAATAAACTCGATATTTTGTTCTTTAGGGTTTAACAAGCATGAAAAAGACATAAAGTACACACGAAATCTTTTTCATGTTGATAAACCTATGCTTGAGAATACTCTTCTCAATTCCGAAGAAAAGAGAGTGTTCCTTTTTCGTATTATTCCACATGGTCCGAGAAAGTGATAACCTACCACCAATGTGGATGCCCATTCAAATATTCTTAATGAGCCTGAATGGACAAGTTTACTCGGCAATCAAGTCTATTTTGAGGAGTCATACCTGGGCCTAAATAAATTCAATATCTTTCTCGTGAAGTTTTAACGAGTCCAGAAAAGTCAACTCGCGGCCTCCTTACTGTTTCTAACGAGCTTGAAAGAGCAAAAATAATGCTCTAAATGCGAGGAGACGAGTGTCATAGGCAAGAGAAACTAGTTCCAAGTGCAAGGAACAAGCCTATGCATAATGCAAGGAACATGAGCAGGATAAAGACACTCGTGGAAAGTCTCCTCAAGGTAAAGGGTGTCAAGTTGCAAAGGCAAAATGATACAAGACTTTGCGACGATGAGAACAAAGATGAGGGCTTATACAACGAGCTAAAAGCGTGGAAGCCGGCATCAGGCTCATAAGCACGAGCAGGGCACATGCAAATGCATTTATAGCTTGAACAACAAGACAAGGCCAGTAAACAATTGTGAATCCAATTAAGAATCCTAAATCCAAGAAACAACAACATCAGGATCATATTCAGAAGAAAAGATCCAATGTAGGTCACTTTGGAAGAAACACATGTGATTATGATATCTTCTACAAAAGGTGAAGTCAAGGAAGAATCGACCGAAGAAGATTCTATAGCACCACGGCTTGAGGGCTTATAATCAGTAAGATCAGCCTTAGAAGGAGAGCAAAAATCAACAAGGGAGATAGAGTCTTCAGGAACAAACTCAGTATCATAGGAGTTGAGAAATTCATAAGAAAAATCAAACTCATCAGGATCACTGACTTGCTGTTCAAAGGAAGAGTCAAAAGACTCAACAAGATCAACATAAGAAGACCGATCCATGGGAAGATCAGGATTACTAAGCAAATTAGGAGTAAACTTTCTACCCGACCATTTGCACCGATCGGACGACCAGCAACGCGTGATGTGACAGCTCACGTGAGCCAGGTCGTTCGATCAGTGCAAATGGTCGGGTAGAAAGGTTACTCCATCAAATTAGGGTTAGACTTAGTCACAACTGAACCGACATCCAAAAGAAGGTCAAACTGTATCGAAGACTCTAGGAAGACTTCATCCGAAGGAAGGAGATCATCTGAGATAGGACACATGTCTAAACTTTCAAATGGATTGACAGAGTGGAGAGCAGGCTCCACAGTCTGTATAGAATGACTCACCTGGTCAACTGCTGGGACCAAGTCTTGAGAAGGTAAGCATGAAAACAGAGGCCGCTTCTTAGTAGCAATTGAACGCAAAGGACATGAGGCCACATAGCTCACCTGTGTCGGGGTAGTGTTTATAGAAACACTTGGAATCAATAAAGGAAACACTTGGTCTCTAGTTGGGTCAGGAGACGAATCAAGAAAATCCAACTGATTGATAGTGACAATTTCTTGGCTATGATTAAAATACATCACACGAAAGAATGTTGACACCATATCTTGCATGGCATAGACATAATCACGTCAGAGGAGCATATTAAAGTCCAAGGGGTCTTCTATCACCATGAAGTCAACTAAGACGGTTTTCCCACCCAAAGTAATAGGTGTTTGAGCAAGAATTCCCAAGGCTATACTAATTCTTCTATCAAATTCCAGTAACTGACTAGAAGTCGACACAAGGCTGAGAGATCCCATGCCTCACCAAGCACGAGCAGGCAAGGTACTAACCGACGCTCCTTCATCAACAATACAACGAGCAATTGTGTATTGTTCAACTTTGACCTTTATTTGGAAAGGTGCATTATAAGGAAGGTGCGGCTCAACTAGGCTATCCCAATCAAAGAAAGCAATCCGAGAGCTTGGTGGGGATTCATCCGAAGGGAGTTCAATGCCCCTTTGTTCAGTAAGTTCTGAATTGGAAGTGAAGAAATTGTGACTAGCAGACACTTCTCTCTCCAAAAGAAGAGTGGGATTGATCGACAATGGAACTGATTCCACCACTTCGTGAAAGTCACTCTCCGAAGGGAGAGTGGGACTGACCAAAGATGACATTGGTTCAATCACATCAGGATCACTCTCTGAAAGAAGAGTGGGACCAACCAAAGCTGATATTGGTTCGACCACTTGATCAACCAAAGGTTGAGTAGGTTGTTGGGAAACTATAGGTTGCTCAAGAGAAGGAAATTCTTGAGTCTCGGACCACACTCTTCGTACCTCTGTGATAGCAGGCCACTGGTGAGTAAGATGATCTCCCTCTCATAGCTTACGAGGGAACTTAAGTTTGCACTTCGAACGACCAGTTTTCTCAACGGTGTCAACATGAGTGGATGACTGTTTACTCATAGCATGACCTATAGAGGCTAATATTCCCCCCCCAGCATAACCACCAGAGGCTGGGTGACTGGGTCCAACATGACTAAGAGAGGCTGGTTGTTGAAAAACTTCAGAATGTTCAGAAACAGGATGACCATGAAACCAAACTCTTCGTACTTCTGCGATAGAAAGGCATTTATAAGTAAGGTGGTCTCCCTCACAAAGTTTACAAGGGAACTTGGGCTTGTGTTTTGAACGGGTAGTCTTTTCAATAGTGTCAACATGACTCATAGTGGTTGACGTATTGTCTTCAGCATGAACCACAGAGGCTGAGAGTGAAGCAAAGACTTCTAAACCCACATGATTCGCATTTTAACTCACAATGATTACTCAGTTGAATAATCAACCAATGGAAAATAATTCCATATTGAAATATAAAATAATTATTAAAGATCACAAAGTGAGTGCCATATATATATTAATTGTAAAGACACTTTGTATACCATCCATGAAAGGATGCGTCATTTTAGAATAGTTTACTAATAATTATTTATTAATTATTAATTATTAATATCAATATATATTAATATTAATAATTAATATTGATATATATATATATATATATATTGTTTGTTTGTTGTTATTATTTAAGTTTGTTACATTGCCTTCCGGTTCAAGATTCTTTGTTCTCAAAACATATTTTATAAAAATAGTTTATAATTTAAATATTGTAAGTGAAACGATGGGTTATTTCGTAAAACCATGGGTTATTTCACTTTGTTTTTTAACTTTTCCCCTTTTATTTCTTTTTTGATAATTTCTTTATATTTATATTTTTTATTTTTCACTTTTTCCTCTCGTTCTTGCTTCATATTTGGACTGGAATTAATACTTATTCAATGAAATTCAAAGGCCAAGGCCAATTTTTGGTCAAAAACCAATTTTTACTAGAGAAACTCTGAATATGGATGGCTAAAAGCCACTATGAGGTCAAAGACTTAAATTCAAGGAAACCTTGAACATGTTTTTTAACTTTTCTTTTCAACGTATGTTTTTTTGCATTTCCCCCTTTATTTCTTTTGTTGATAATCATTTTTCTTTTTTTTGTTTTTTTTTAATCTTCATAAATTTTTTTCTTCATTTTTCCCTCTCGTTCTTGGTTCATATTTAGAGTGGAATTAATACGTCTTCAATGAAATTCAAATGGCCAAAGGCCAATTTTTGGTCAAAAACCAATTTTTACCATAGAAAGTCTAAATATGGATGGCTAAAAGCCACTGTGAGGTCAAAGACTTAAATTCAAGGAAACCTTGAACATGTTTTTTAACTTTTTT
>LPNX011128394.1:150625-194647 GCA_001517045.1 Pseudotsuga menziesii | reverse complement strand
GAGGTTTAACTTGAACATCAGAGGTTGAACGGGTGCCCTCAGCATGAACTGCAGAGGCTGAGTGACTGGATCCAACGTGACTTGGAAAGGTTGGAAGGATCCCATGGGCATGATCAACAGAGGCTGAATGGTGAAGCTCAACTTGACTTGCAGAGGTTGAGTGCTTAGATCCAACATGACTTGCAGAGGTTTGATAGGTGCCCCCAGCATGAACTGCAGAGGTTGGGTGGTGAGGTTCAACTTGAATTGCAGAGGTTGAACGGTTTCCCCCTTTCTTATGTGCCTTCTTCCTATTCCTCCTTTTTCTTACTCCTTTTAGACTGTTGATTACTAGTATTAGTACTTTCACCACATGAGGTAGAAGGAGGAGGAGAATCAACTGCAGGTGAAGGGGAAGCAGTATTTTGATGTTCTTGATATAAGGAGCTTACTTGAGAAGCATCAGGAGCATTCAGGACGGTTGGAGTGGAAAACAACCACACCTGTAGCCCTAGGGTGAATCCAGGTAGTTTCAAGGTGGCCATCAAAGGAACACCAACATTCCCTGTGAGAGGAATAGTACAAGGAGTTCCCAGCATGGGGATCTCTTGGTTGGTGTTCAAAGGGGTGTTAGCCATAGTTTCAAACTAGGAGACAAAGTCTAAGGTTGACAGGAAACCAAAAGTACAAAGCACATACCTAAAGGCACACTAAGTACAGACAAGCCACAAAGCAATCACTAAAAATTCCTAAAGCCAAATAGACAAACAGGTGTAAGCTATGCTTTCCAGAAGAAAACTGATAGACAGTTACTTGGTGTCCCTGTAGATGTTCTTAGGTATAAGTGGAGGAATCACCCACCCCCCTCCCACACCTTTTACTGGGGTTGCCTTCCAAGCTCGTCCAAGGTCAACCAGAAATAGCCTTTCGGTGTACCTGTGTATGAACCTTAGATGTCAAAGAGACTAAAGGCTACCTTAACTATATTGACAGTCTGGGGGGAGAGTAGCAAGCCTGGTTCGTATGCATGGGCAGGGTAGCAAATCCCGAAACCCTGTCAACACCAGGCACCACATGGGGCCGAGAGGGTGGTATTGACAGAAGTCCCCAGATGCGCAAAAACCTTGGTCTACGCTTTGACAAGGAAACAGAGGGTTATCTCCTCAGTCCAAGTCTCCATGCGGCCTCATGCTTAACTCCCATTTGAGAGGAGCTTCCCAGATACAATCAACATAGAAGAGGATTTACCTAGTGATTGGTCAACTACATTTGAAATCAAATACTTGTGGAGAGTTGAAACTCCCTAATCCACAAGTCTAGCCTAAGCTAGTTGGTGTAGGAGCCTATAAAATAAAACTTACTAATAATTTTTAAATTATATCGTTCATTTTAATATGTTGTTTTTAGTCAGAGGGTAAATGGCGTGAAACTTATGTGGTGTTTTGACTCAAAGTTGAAACAAAATGACTAAGAAAAGAGAAATGAAATGCAAAAAGCAAAAACTATTCTATTTCTTTTTTCAAATAGAAACTTGAAAGCCACAAAAGAACAATTTCTTTTTATTTTTTCAAAAATAATGATATGCAGTGCACTAAAGACAAAACCCTCATCTACATGCATATTAAAAAACTATATTTTTTTTCTTTTTCTTTTATAAATGCAAAAGAAAAACTACCTAAAAACAAAAATACGCAGATGACAAGAACAAAGCAAAAGGAACTCTGCTATACAACCACCCAAAAGACTCTAGAGTGCCCTAAAGTCGGTATAAAACTTACTGGGAAGGAAGGCTTGCATAAAAAGACAAGTCAACTATTTTGGCACGGTGAAGTGAACCAACAAAAGAAGAAGGAAACAAAGACCAATAAGCTTCTAAGTTCAGACAAAGATCACTAACAAAGGCTGACCAGAAACATAAGCCAAAAATCATACCAAGCAAAGGGGGTTGGGGGGATGAGCAAAGAGAAAACCCTAATGCTATAAAAAGAGTTACTGCATAGATAAAGAACAACCAAAATGGATGACACTAACTCCTTGGAGTCATGCAACTGTAGAGGACCCCAAAAGATCTACCAAACAACCCACAACAACATAAAAAACCACAAAAAATGAGGAACAAACACTGTTTTAGGGGCACACGCGGGTTGTACTACTGACAGGTCGCATGTGATATGCGGGTCGACAGTATAGTAGGTCGCGTGTACAAACGAGACATGCGACTATTCAGTCTGCAACTCGCGTACAGGTGGAAAAAATCCCCAAAAAGGTCAAAAACTGCCTTAGGAAGGCAGTGGAGCTGGTTTATCAGAGAGATAAAGTGTTTGTAAGTGGCAAGAAAGACCTGAAACCTTGCAAAAGACTGAAAGAAAAACAGAGAAACTCCAAATAGACAAGGCTCTACCCAGTATGGTCACCAGTTCTGTTGTAAAGGTTTCCTATGGCTAGGGTTTAAGAGGCCATCAACGTATTGGGGTTGAAAGGTGGATGTTATAATGTTCAGCAAGCATATGTAAGCAAGTTTAAGAGGTTAGAATGGTTTATACCTTAGCCAAACGAAGGTTCATCCAAGCAGCTCTTCAATCCTTTGATTGCTCCTCTTGCTCCTCTTGCTCCAAGAGACCTGCAAAACGAATTATACCTTCCTCAAACTAATATGACCACATATAAAGTAATGATAATCAAAGCAATATCTGAGAAACTATTTTGATTAACATAAACATCTGATCATAAATATAAACTCAATTGCACATGGAACAATGATTTGGGAAGAAAAAGGACATCAAATCTTTATTAATCTTGAAAACAAGTACAAATATACCTTCTCTTCAAGTTGGGCACCTCACAAAACCTTGATTTGGTTCTGCTGCTTCTCTTCTCCAAGGAACTCAGCCTCCAAGCTCTGCAACACAAAGGGATGATCGCTAGGGCAAAGGTGTGGGCAAAGAGAGTCCGAATTCCTCCAGCATGACAATGCAAAAGTTCTAGTCCCCTCTCATGGAACTCCCTACCTCTATTTATATGTTGTTGACGAGATAGGGTCGAAGACAAATTAGTTACAACTGAAGGAGTCAGTTGCATAACTAACCAAACTATCCAAATTTCGAAAAACGTATTTTTTTGACATTTTCGGGAGGAATACGCGAGTTGCAGAGACATCAGTCGCGTATGCAAGAGGTATACGCGGGTTGCAATGCAAATAGTTGCATATTTAGGGCATACGCGAGTATTATATATAGCAAGTCGCATACCATACGTGGGTTTCCTTAAGGCAACTCGCGTATGCATCAACAAATCTCATATTAAGGGTATTTATGGGCATTTTTAGACTTTGGTGTCTTCTGGAAAGTTTTAGGTAATTGAAATATCTTTCCAATGGTGTAGAGATGAGGTCAAACGGAGTTATAGAACTCCATATACAGGTCCTCCAAGTTAGGTGTTTTTTCAGTGACTTTCAGTGAAGTGTCGACATGCGACGAAAACATGGGAAAGTGGTCATAGGAAGAGATGTGTCATTTTGAGCTATAACAGAAGGCCCAGGCTAGGAAGAGCAGACAGA
The DNA here is from genome assembly GCA_001517045.1 of Pseudotsuga menziesii. Lineage (NCBI taxonomy): Eukaryota > Viridiplantae > Streptophyta > Pinopsida > Pinales > Pinaceae > Pseudotsuga > Pseudotsuga menziesii. The sequence continues at coordinate 191,112 of LPNX011128394.1, read as the reverse complement.
AGCTATGCAGTAAGATGGGGTGGAAGACATGGAACTAGGGGAGTTAGATCTAGACGAGATTGAGAACGAATGTGAGAAAAAAGGCAAAGGTTATATGTCACAGAGACAGCTGGAGCTCTTGCAGGAAGTTATCATTAGAACAAGGGCTAATCAACAACTTGGGATAGCTACTGAACCCCAGAAAGGAAACAAGCGAAAGCAATCTAAGGAGGCTCGAGGAGAGGAAGGAAGACAAAAAAGCAAAGGATTGCAGAGATATGTGTCAAACTCGTTGAATTAGGTCAATATCTCACGATTGTAGAGGCCTTTATTGAAGTTAACTGAGTGAAGCAATGAAAATAATATCGTGGAATATTCGGGGGAACAACCACCCAAGGAAATTAAAGTTCTAACCAAGAAGATTAAGATGGAGAAACCTACAACCCTCTTTCTTCAAGAGATGAAGTGTAAGTATGAAACCCTAGATTAAGTAGGACAAAGGATTTGGAAAGGATGTAGGACAGTAGCATTAGATGCCAATGGGAAGGCAAGAGAACTAGAAATTTTGTTGTGTCCAGAATTGGTCAACTTAACAAACCTTTGGGCCACCTGTTTCTCTCTTACGGTGAATTTTTCGATCCTGTATTCAGGGGAAAAGGGAACCTTAAGTAATATCTGTGGCCCCAGCACGTTTACTCAGAAATCCTCGTTTCTAGAATTCTTACGATGGGTGAATGGAAAAGTAGGAAGAAATCCATGGATAATGGGAGGAGACTTCAATCTGATAACCTCTCTGGGGGAAAAGAAAGGGGGAAGAAGGAATATGGACAGATTCTAGGAATCCTTTAGGAATTTTATAAAGGAAAGTTAGCTAGTTGACTTAGAAACATGAAATGGATGGTTCACATGGAATAATCGACGTGGAGGTGAATACTATGTAGCGTCAAGATTAGACAGATTCTTGGTCTCAGAGGATATTTTCAGAGAAGGAGGAGAGGTGTCAGCCATCGTCCTCCCAACGACTGGGTCAGATCATTGGCCTATCTTTCTACAATGGGATAGGTTTAATCATCCCAATAGGAAACCGTTCAGATTTGAGCAATTATGGCTTGAACACAAAGATTTCAAATCATCGGTTTAGAAGTGGTGGCAGGAATTTGTTCCACCTATGTGATCAGTGATGTATCAATTCCAACAGAAGTTGAAGGCACTGAAAGCAAGGATCCAAACATGGAACAAAGAAGACTTTGGAAACATATTCCGGGATAACAAAAGATTGGTATCCCAATTGAAGAAGATACAAAGAAGGGGAATGAATGAAGGATATGAGGACGACCTCAAACAACAAGAAAGAGATTCCTCTCCCAGATAGCATCGAGGGATTGACGAAAAGAAATATACTGGAAGCGAAAGTGAAGGAAGCAATGGCTCCAGGAAGGACAGTGTAACACTAAATTCTTCCATAGTATGGTGATACAAAACATGTAGTGATCGAAGATCCATAAGATTAGGAAGACGGATGGAAGGCACTTTGAAACTAGAGAAGAAATAGAAGAGGAGTTGGTCAACCATTTTAAACAAGTCATGACAGAGGACCAGATGACTAGACAACAAGACATTGCAAAAATAACCCAACACCTCCTAGCGATGACTACTCGGGAACACAAGGAGCTATTGATCAAACTAATAGAACTACAAGAGGTAGAGGATGCTATGCACTAGATGACTCTGGGCAAGGCCCCGAGGCCGGACGAATTTACCTGCAATATTTTCCATTATTTTCAGGACCTCATAGAACAGGAAGTATGGGAAATTGTTGAAGAATAGTACCAAGCTCGTGATGTCCTAAGGGCTTTCAACGTGACCTTCTTTACTCTCATCCCCAAACGTAGGGAGCGGATACACTAGGTAAATATAGACCCATATCCTTATGCAATGTCATCTACAAAATAATTTCTGAACTTGTGGCCAACAGACTGAAAGTGATTCTCCCTCTGATGATTGGCCTGGAACAATCTGGGTTCGTGGAAGGAAGACAAACCCTTGACGACATTATTCTCGTCCATGAGGCTATCCATTCCCTGAAAGTAACCAAAAAACCAGGCATGCTTGTTAAACTCGATATTGCCAAAGCATACGATAAATTGAGTTCGCAGTATACGAGGGAAGTCTTGAAAGCATTTGGCTTTGAAGGTGACTAGATAGAATGGGTTATGAACATGGTATCTTCCACATTTTTTTCTATATTGTTGAATGGCTCTCCCACTCGCACATTGAATCCTTCCAGAGGTATCCGACAGGGGGACCCCCTATCTCCCTTCGTCTTCATTATCATGGCAGAAGTCCCAAGTCGGCTAATGAAAACAAGGACTTCTAGAGGCGCCATCTACGGTTTAAACCTTCACATAGGTGTAGACAAGAAAACCCATCAACAGTTTGCGAATGGCGCCGTGCTTATGGGGAACCCTTTAGTCCAAAAGGAAAGATCTTTCAAGAAATGTTTGACAATGTTTTCCAAGGCTTTCGGTTTGGAAGTGAACTCAAAAAAATCTCAAATATTCTTCTTTTATACCCCAAAGGTGACACAAAGGGATATCAATCGCATCCTCGGTTTCTCGATGGGGGCTCTACCGTCAACATATCTAGGTGCCCCATTGGCGGAAGGGACGATCATGAAGGTGTCGTGGCAGGATCTTCTGGATCAAATGAGGAAGAAGCTATTGGGGTGGGTAACTAGGCCGTTAAATTTTTTGAGCATATTGATCTTGGTAAAGTCAGTGCTCCAGGCCATGCCGATTTATTTATTCTTAGTTTTGGCTGCCTTGAAGGTAATCAACAATATCCAACGAGTTTTTCTTTGGGGTGGCAATAGAGAAAAATCCAAAATAGTGTTGGTGGGCTGTAACAACTTACAAGGTATGTCAACCCAAGGAGAAGAGTGGATTAGGCCTCCGGGATATAGAGAAAATAAACGATGTCCTAGGAGCTAATATTTGGTGGAGGTGGTGCACCCACATGAATGAGCCTTGGGCTAAACTGTGGCATACGAAGTATGCCCAAGACAAGGCTGACAATGACTTACTCCGATTAAGAGAAGAAAAAAAGGGCTCCCATATCTGGATGTTTGCTCAACAAAATAGAAGTGTCATCCAGGACCATTGCTTTTGGAAAGTCAGAAATGGACGTGAAGCAAACTTATAGGAGGACTCATGGCACCAACTCCTCAAGCTATCAGAAAACCCTGGATGGCAGGCAGTTCGCGAAAGAGGTACAAGAGAAGGAAGGATAAAAGTGCACTAACACTGGTCTGAGCTGACAGATAACTGGTATTACCAGGAATGGCAAGGTCAGGAATGGTGGGAACACCTAACAACGGCAGAGGATGTGAAGGAGCTTCAGGACATGCTCCATGAATGATGCATACAAAGACATGAAGGTTAGGACAAATTGAGATGGGGGTACTCTCCAAGAGGAGTCTTTAGCATAAAGGAGGCATACGACATAAGGACCACCGGAGGGGAAACCCAGGAAGAGATTTGGAGAAATGTATGGGTAATGAACCCTTGGCCAAAAACTGCCACCTTCATCTGGTTGGTCATAAAGAGGAGAATTTTGATGGGGGGAAATCTTAGGGAAAGGATATTTGAGGGGTAGACGCAGTGCCCTCTACCCAAATTGTTGAGGTAGAGGGGCATTCGTCCAGGAGGTGGTTCATATTTTCCTCTTCCCTGTAGTAGTCTACCTCTACCTCAACAATTTGGGATTCGGGAGTAGTCTATTTTCGTCGAACGGATAGAGTTAGAGGCCATCTCGATCAAACTTTCAAAAATTGGAATATGAAAGCCTTCGAGAACCCCATCCTCAATATGATATGGTCAATGTTCCCAGGGATGCTATTGTGGGTAATATGGAAGGAGAGGAATAACATGATCTTCCGGGACAGGAAATCTGCAGAAGACGAGGTATGGAAGAGACTGGCTTGCAATATTTAGGAGACTGTGAGGAATCACCAGTGGATGGACAAGGATAGGGAGCCAAACGAACATGAGCCTAGAATAGCAAAAGGTTGGGGGCTTAGTAAATAAGACATGGAGGGGCATCGGAATAGCTCTCCGTTCCACCAACTGGTTAGTCCAAATTCATTGTCCCTACCCCTAGAGGGCACCTTCATGCACAATTTCGATGGCACCTCAAAGGGAAACATTGGTCAAGTGGGGTATGGAGGAGTTTGTAGGGACTCAAAAAGGGAAATTTTGTATGTATTCTATGGGTCCATTGGACTGGAAGCGAACAATACCGCGGAGCTTGAAGGACGCGTGCAAGGCCTAAAGATAGTTTCCAGGTCAGGTTGGCTAACAGTGATGGTGGAAGGAGACTCTTGGGTCATAACCCAGATGGCCAGGAAAATGGGCCAACGGGAAAAGGGCAGAGAAAGTGGCTAAGAGCTGCGCATCTTAAACAGATTGGAAAAGTTGGGGGCCCTACTGTCTACGAATCTTGCATGGCATTTCAACCATGTCAGAAGAGAAGCCAACAAAGTGGTTGACCTCTTCGCTAACGTGGGAGTAGGAGGAGGACACCGCATCTGCCAAGAAAAACTTCAAGCTTTTGAAGGAATGGAATGGATAGACCAATGTCGTCATCTACCCAACCCCGATCACGTGGCGTCAAGACAGGAAGGAAGGGTCAAACGGGGTACTGATGACTATCCCACAAGCTCACACGCGTATGGGACATAACCAACCCACCACATTTAATCCCAAAGTAGAAAGGACAATGAAAGGACGAACCATATCCATCCTTGTTTGGGGTTTGCACTCATTACAATTGCAGGGGAGATTTGGAAAGGATACGATCGAGCTTTCACCACAAGAATTTAGGAATCCCATCAAGAGGAATATCAAGACGGGTACAATAATGACAATTCAAGGGAAACATACGAGGGATGAAGGTATGAGTCCCCTATTTTTAGAAATCATAGCCAGCCTTGCTATAAAATTGGAAAAGCGTCAACATCTTTTATGCCCAACCTTGTTTAGGCTAGACCTTTGTTGTTTCCATTGTCATTAGAGCATACCATCTCTTTAGAAGCCTCGCTTGCCTAAAAATCATCTGTAGGAAGATGGCTTCGCGGGGGAAGCATGACAACACTGAAGCAACCACCTCATCGACACCCCGTGGTCGAGAGAGAAAGGAGGCCAAGAGGATTCCGTGAGGTGTTCGAGGAAGGGTAACTCATGCTCAGACTCAGGCTCAGACAACTGCCACCTTTTTCCGTGATCGAATCCCCACTGTCGTCCATGAAGAGATATAGGTGATAGAGAGGGAGTTGTGGGAAAGCAAAGGCTGCTCCGATGGACGAAATAGGGGAGGAGGTTGAGGAATGTGTCATTGACCTTGATACTATAGCGGGAAGAGTGTCGGCTTACGAGTGCCTGATGATGTCTTATTGGGTGATGAAGAACCTCATGTTTCATGTGATGATGGATGGGGAAAATAAGAAGTAGGGAGATATGGAATCGGTCCAAGTGTGGAAGGAACACCACCGAGATTGTACACTGATGCACAGGAAGGTCGACCTTATTGGCAACACACTGGGACTGAAATTCGAGGCACCACCATCTCCGATCGATCGTGGTAGCGAGATCAACAAGTCAATTGGCAAGAAGCCGGAAGCATAACCGAGCACGGAGCAACTGGGAGCATCTCAACGCATGCGCACAAACGACCATGGCGAGGGAGAAGAGGAGTGCGGGCAGGTTCCGAAGTAGACTTTTCTATGATTGACCCTTTTTATTAGACCTCATGCTGCGACTAGGCTTTGATAATTATTATGATAGTAATGCGATAGTTAGAAATGGAGAATAGAGTGTGGCCATTGTAATGATGAAAGAAATGACTGGATTTTTTTTTAGTCTCACTAGAACCAGACAAGATTCTAGAAAATAGCTATATAATCTTATTTTATGATAATATAGTTTTTTAATTTTCCAAAAAAAAAAAACTAAAACCAAAAAATTATTGAAATTTGATTTTTTTAAATGTGTAGATTTGTTTGAAAATTATATTTTATTTAACCATTTAAGTAACTATAAATTATATATTTTAAGATGGTTATTAATTATATTTTTTTAAGATAGTTATAAATTTGAAGATAGTTATATCTTATTTTTAAAATTTGAATTTAAAAAAAATTATATCATTTACATAGTTTTCATAATTATTTAACCAGTAAAAATTTCCCTTCTTCATAAACTTTCGGTATGTAGCCTTTCCTTTTTCAATAAGAAAACAATAAATTTAATTCATGAATACGGTATAGTTATTAACAACTGCAAAGGTCCAATCAGCAACATCTTGATCACAGCGTGCAAGGTGAGGTCATTCCAGTCCAGAATCAGTAGTACATAACCGGCCAAATGACAAAGGCACGCTTAGCAACCCTTACGAGATATACCCAAGAAACTTTTAAATGTAAATAGCATAATAGACAAGAATAGGTAAGGGAGAAAGAAAATAAGCATGAGGGAAACTAGCATGCCTGGTTGCGTATAGTGATAGCCTTCTCCATGTAGTCACTGCGTCCTTCCTCACCTCTATCTTTTTTTCCTCCTCCAAGGCTATGATCATGATCTTTTTTCCTCCTCCAAGGCTATGATCATGATCTGCTCATATTCCAAAAGAGGGCAAAGGTCTTGTCATCCGACCACGAACTTCTCAATACTCCAAGGGATGACTCAGGTTGTGGACACATCATGGACGCGAGTGTTGAGGAAGTACAGTCTCCTCTTCTTACTCAGCGCAAGTCTTAAGGCGAGCTCTGGCACGACCCACCATTTTTAGATGCGCTGGACAATAGTACTCGAGAATTTAGAAGGGAACATTTTCTCATTACTGGTCTCCCTTACAAGGACGAGGAGGAGGTTGGTCGTCTTCTTGGTTGGAGTGGGCTCAAGCTCGCGATCTTTTGGGTTTTGGGATTAGACTGACTGGACATCTCCCTCAGCCATGTCTAAATTCTTCTCTTCTCCCTCATTTCCCCTCGCGTCCAGTGTTGAGGAGGTACTCCTCATCTTATTCAGCCCAAGTGTTTACCCGAGCTCTGGCACGACCCTCCATTTTGAGATCAGCTTAGAAAGGACCATTGTTCGAAATATTAATTACTCTGACGTAACAAATTAGTTCAAAGAAGCAGTTAGGTGGTTACATCTAGAAGATTATGTTCCATACATTTGAACAATTTAACAATTCAGAACAATTTATATATATAATTCAATATATGAATTATGTAAATGTATATAAAATTCGGTATATGAATTTCGTGTAGGGGTTCTTTAAACCGTTGTTCATCATTTCTCTGCCTCCTTCATCTTTCATTGTGTAGTAGAGGAGCAACTCTATCGATCAGAGAGGTATTAGAGTTCAGGAAATTTCAAAGGACGAGAACTTGGCCAATTCCTGAGACCAAGAAGAGGATGTGCAGATCTGTTGGAGGGTTGGGGAGTCGACCAGCAAGACTTGCAAACAAAAAAAAAATCTATTTTCATATGGTCGTGGGCATACCGTGTTTAAGGGCGTGACGAAATTCGTACGGTCGCGAATACCAGGTTGTACAATGCATGTATCAAAAGAGTAACCTAGATGCACTGACGACATTCGTACGGCCGCAAATACCAGGTTGTACAAGGCGCGTATCAAAAGAGTAACCGAGATGCACTGATTATCTGGGTCACAACCATATGATGTAACAAAACTTTGAAGGAAAGGGGATAGAACAAGAACAACAACCCCTCACGCCCCCCCTCAACCACCCTTGAACGTGGTTAGACAAGAACAACAACCCCTCACGCCCCCCTTTCAACCACCCTTGAAAGTGGTTTGAGGTCCAAAATGATCGTTCCAGAGATAACCCATGCCGTTGCAGAGCTCAAACCCAATAGAATTCACCTATTTGATAAACACCACATCTGTCTCAGCCTTCTTCAAAACTTCAAAACTCCCTGGTCTTTTTGACCTAGGATCTTCATCCCTCCCACATTCTAATAAAGAATAGAAATATTCATTCAAACAATAGAGGGTTTGTGAGAACATTGAACTTGTTGTTCAAGGTTACATTATCCAAGTAAGAGGCACCCTTGTCTAGGGAAAGGGACATCGCTTCCTTAAATGAATCTGTTCGAGGAACACTACTCTTTTCCCTATTAGGCTTGTTAGAAAACTATACCTTAGGCTTCGACATCAATACCTATTACTGAAGTTGATAGAATGCTTTAATGTATTGAGCTATCAATAAGCAATGAGTAGTAATCTTGTACCAACTATGAAATAGGTAGTACTCATGAAAGGATCTTGAGTTACCCCCTACTTGAAATGCCTTTTAATCATTGTGATTGATGAGAAAGAGGGTCACTTGCTTGGTCATGTGTACAAACCTCCTTGGTCACATGGCTTGTGCCACCCAGATGCCCCACCTTTTCCAATTGCGGCGGTCAATGTTGTAGTAGTTGTATTTAGATAGTGCATACAAGTCTACCAGGTGTCATAAGTAAGCTTGAAATGAAGGGAACCCCATACACAAAGGGAAGTGGGTTTGTCTTCAATCATTTGGATTAAAATCGACCTAGTAAGATGGCTTTTTGAAGTACATGGTGCTTTATTTCACATTATGATGGCATACTTATGGTCATATCACTTTAGTAGAGTGCATATCTTATTGACCCCTCTTATGATGTTATAGACGTGATTTTTGGATTATTTGATGCATTATATGTGGTCATCTCATATAATGTGAGCACCCAAGGTCATGGTAATGTATTTGAGGTTTATTGCATATTTTTATATCATTATATGGTCTTAGATGCAGTGTTACCCTTAGTGCGGACATTTTCATGTTGATTTCATTATCCAAGCATAGTTTGATCCCTTTTTACCATTTCGAGCCTTCTTCTCTTGAGCACTTGAGATTATTTGCATGTAGTCACACTTGAGATGAATTTTGTTGGGTTTGGATTATTTGGTCTACTTTGAAGAAGCACTCATCTCCAGGTTACTTATATTGAATTTCCCTTCTTATAATGGTTATTTTGTTCATGAGATGAGGATGTTTTTGTTGTTCTTGGAGGTGGTTGAGATGTTAGAATCCAAACATGGACTATGGAATTATTTTATGTATTGATTGACCTCCTCCACCTCCTGGCACACATTTTTATGAGTTAGTTATGCTTATGGAGGATGTGCTACCTTGGTATGCCATATGTGCCAAATCGTTTTTATGAGTTAGTTATGCTTATGGAGGATGTGCTACCTTGGTATGCCATATGTGCCAAATCGGTGGAGCTAGTTTACACATTTGAGATCATTTTATTAGCACGCTGGTCTTAGGAGATCACACATATGCCTCTTTTACACACTCGACATGAGTTTTAGAGGCCCTTTCTACCCATGCAACTTGGTTGCGGAGGAAAATGATGGGCAATCCTCATATATCTCATACATGTGGAGGGTGTGAGTCTTAAAACATTGACTGACTAGACATAGGAAATCATAAATATTTCTCATTGTTATCCTATCCTTTGATTGAATGAATCCCTTGATAAATATCTAGCGACGCAAAAACTCTCAACTTATAAGAAGTCCTATATGATTAAACACTCTACAACTCACAAATCCATCCATTCTTTGAATCCTGTGATATCCAACGAGCATTTAGGATTGGGCATAGCAGATGCCTTTGTCAAAGTATGGAATACAAGCAATGTGAGTCATACTATTGATGTCGTTGACAAAAACACCAATGCAAGTCTCTCCATAAAGGCCCAAGCATCCCAATGTTCAATTTATAGAACTTAGCCTTTGTGATAAGTTATTTGAGCTCCATAATGGAAGGATGATTAAAATCAAAGAGACCATAGTCTTAAGCAAGATCACACGACTCCTTCCAAGAACAAGAGACTAAAACCTGAAAATCAGACTAGAGAAATATTCCCTTCCTACTCAATCAATGAGACAAAAAATAAGGTATCTCTACTACATATGAATCCTCAACCTTGCCACTCCCACTGAGATGGCAAGCTAAATCCAAACCAACCCTATAACCCTCCCACTTCCAACAAACCAAATGAACACCATGTTTCAAGTAGTCTATATGATATGAAAGATGAGGGAACTAGAGACCTAAAAGAGAATAGAAGATGAGATGATATCACATAGTTTGAAAATCCATTGAACTCTACCTAAATGTTGTATTGAAAGCACTAGATGTCAAAATAGGATCTACCAAGGACTTGAACCTCAAAGACATTTTATGACTCACTTGGATTCCATAATACTCCCTTAAATGACAACATCCATTAAACCAAGCTCCCCTCGCCACCTCATCCTTGGTCATAGTGAAAACATCCATGGCACCAATGGGAAAACCTCGGTCTCCACTATACTTGGACCTCATATAAACTCCTAAATTTTGCTCAAGCTATTGAAATTGATCTTAGCTAGTAAAGGAACAAGACACATAATAAACATGAGATTCCTAAAGAATATATCCAACGACAATAAACTTCCTTGCAAATGGAAGGTTTTTATGATGTTGGATATGTAACTGACTTTGCAACCTATGTAAGCGCCAATTCCACATGGTGACTGACAACAACCTAACTTTGAAGGGAATCTCCAAATATCATGTAGTAACCTTATGCTTGATATAATACCATGCAATAGGGATTCAATATGGGGGGTATCCAAACTTGCTAATCAAAAGTCAATTTTATGAGTGCTGAGTATGGCATTTGTTGTAAAGAAAATGTGTCTAAATACGTAAGGGACCCATCAACAACATATTTTCCACTTTAACTGAGAGAAGAGAGTCATCTTCACAGTGGTGGTTAATCATCTGAAAAATCATCTCGGAGAATAATAATATGAATCCAACCACAAATATGGGTGGGATCCAACATATAAACTAGAGGATTTGTAATCAAGACATATAATTAAGTGGCTGGACACCCATTGCGGATAGAAAAATGTAGATGAATATGAGTAGATGAGGTCTTGTTAATTAAAAGAAAAGATGTAGTGGTGAATAGAGTGTTTATCACCATGGAAACACACTACAGGATGAACCCCAAACAAGTAAACATTTTATAAATAAAAGACCAATCAACTTGATCATATACTTTATTAAAGCCAATTTCCAAGATTAGGGTTTTTTGCCTAGTCACTCTTTCCCACTCCATAGCCTAGTAATATAGAAACCATTATGTCAAGAATGAATCTCCCTTGAACAAATCATGTTTTCTTTTGACGAGCCACATGCTTTACTATTGAGTGGATTCGCAATGCCTAAGGCTTGAGCCATGATTAAATATGCAATTATGAACAAAGTGATTGGTTGCCAACTAGAAATGATGTCCGTGGGTGCAATCTTTGAAATAATCTTAATCATTCCCTTGTTGAGAAACTAAAACAACCAACTCATAGCCAACACTTCAGAGGCAAAATAACAGAAGTCATCACCAATTGTATTGCACATTGTCTTGTAAAACTTGCAAGAAAGCTCATCAATACCTAGAGATTTACTAATCTCCATAGAAAATGATGAAAACAAAAAATATTCATTGGAAATTTATATATCTAAGTTCTAACTTATCCCTATCACCATAAGAGATCTTACAAGGAACCACACATAAGCAAGCATCTTTACTTGCCATCAACCCATCTATTAAAGGATAATAAGGAAAATTACTTTGAAAATGGGAGCTAAACATACCTCTAATCTCAGTAGGATCTTCAACAAGAAAGCAATCAGTGTGATGTAACCCAAGCATTCTCTTCATTGCGACCTTCTGCTAGAGAAATAAAAATAAAACTTGGAATGCTTGTCTCTATCTTGAATCCATTGAAGTTTGGAGTGGACTTGAGCACCCTTAAATAAGTAATTCTTAGGCCATCAAACCACTATCTCTAGTTTTTCAACTTCCTCCGAGATGGTCACATTGTGGATATCCTCTTCAAGGAAGGTGTGAACCTCCTTACGATGTTATTGAGCTAATCATGAATCCTTGTTTCGCTTCCTAGCTAGCATCTTACCTTGACCTATGATGAACTTAATAGTACAACACAATATAGCCTTCCACCAAATAAATTAAACCTCGTTCCCCTATTGATCGAGTGGAACAGTTCCATACTTTATGAACAAGAGATTGGAAATCCTTTGACTCTAAATGCGACACTTGCGCTTTACATAGTAAATAAGGGGGTGGATTACTATATTATCCCCAAAAAATATAGTTTGAATCAACAAATGACCTGAACAAGTCACATCTAGCACATGAATAAGACAAAGTTAGCTAGAGAAAGTCAAATCCTCCCATAGAAGATAGAATCAATCTAGTCAAACTTGCATTCATTTACACCATGTTCATTACATGGTCATCTTGTGATCAGTTTGATGGATGATATGCCCTAGGGTGATATTTTGTATTCATTTATCCAATCGACCAATTATGGATGCACACATTTTTTTAGGCATGGCCTTTATGGTATGTTAACTAGTCACATAGATGGCTAGCTAGTAACTAATCGTGTTTTCCTTTACTTAGTGGGTGTGTAGTGTCACTAAGGAAAATGGATAGTGCAAGGGTATTTATATTGGTTCATTTGAGTTTACAACATGACAGTATTGGATTGGTATACAACTTGTCATTATATAGGTTGAAGAGAAAATGATCCTATGATATTGTTGATATAGGTGTTATGTTTTCATGCATACATGATCTTGTATTGTACTATGCTTGTTCACGATATTTTCCCTAAATCATTTCAAGGATTGATGTTGGTGATGTTTTGGGATAGATATTGCTTTAGTGCTCTATGTTTGGTATTATTTCCCATTTATTATTGTTATATTCTAGTATAGCATATTGTATGAAAGATCCCTATGATATCTTGTTGGGTGATTGGAATAATTTGATAGAGTGAGTTAACCCCTTGTAACACATTTCATAGGTCATGTCTATAGCGCTCTAGGGAAGAAAGGTGGTTTCCCTTTTTTATGTATACATGATGACCACACATGGTTAGAAGAGAAAGGGATGCCCCCTTTGTCACTTCACTATGGCTATATTTCATCTTTATTTGGCATGGTAGGGGCACAATACGGTTTTATTAAACATTTTTCAAAGTGGAACACACGCTCATGCAATGTGGGTACCCTTAGAGTCTCCATCTCAAAGTTATAAATGTATAAAAGGTTTGTTACTAGAAGTGTTGGATAGAAAGCTTGGTTAAGGTTCCTCTCTACTACGGTGAGCACCACTCAAATATTGATCAAAACACAATTCAATGCCTTCATCAAGAGGAGTGATTTTTCCTTTTTAGCAAATCCATGCATGATGACATGTGTGGCACTGCTTCTCATGGTATTTTAAAGAGGGCGCTCAAGATTTGTCAAGAATGCATATTCCTAATGGGTAACACCACATAAAATTTTTAAAAAAATTCATTGTTGACTATTCCAGGAGAATCTTCAAGGAGGTTTGGGTTTTGGGGCTTCATTGATTCCTTGGACAAGTCAAATCATCTACTTCAAGGGGTTCTTAGTTTACTTTTCTCACATTCAATATGGGTGCATGGTTTGTGGAGATGAGTCATCCATCTTGCCGAACTAACTTTCTTTATTTTATTCATTATTGGGTAAGTCTCACTAGGAAGTTAGATCAATAAATCATTATTTGTGTATCTCAAGAATAGATCTAGATCTAGGGTATCTCAAGAACATATCTAAGGCTTTGCATCTTACTCAAGAATGCATTATAGTCTAGAAATTACCAAAAAGGAAAGATTGAGCAACCATTGTGTTATCTCCTCAAATAAATTGGTCAAATTTATTTCATTAAGTGATAGGAAAATCATTAGATCAGACATTGTTTTAAATTTTCTAAGAGTCTTTATAAAGAGCTCTGAAGTTGTATTTGATAAGAATTCTTGAGAAATTGCTTTGCTTATAAAAAGTGTCAAAGAACAGCTTTAGGTGGCTACGCGCAAGGTAAAAAGGGCCTCTAAGCCACCGAAAGCACTTTCTTTCAGTGGCTAAAACGCATATTTAGGGCGCTCTAAACCATCGAAATCGCAGGTTTTTCAAACGATAAACTGTCTTGGGAAAACTCAATTTTGTCAGCCATGGAGAGGCCGTTTTACAAGCTCAAATAGCATATTGACAACTAGACATCCTTACCTTTTCAATGGTACTTTCAAATCTGCATTCGGAGCTTGGGAAGGCAGTCAAAAGTCCCCTACAAGATGAGGCTGCGTTTTCAGAAATATGGCGTTTTTACTATGCTGAGTCATTATTTTCTAATGATGATTCTGAGCGGAGAATCGTTTTGCAAAACGGGAGGAGGCTTTTGTTCCTAACATGTCAAAGAACAATAACCTCTCTCAGGTTTCTACAGGTGTCACATATTGGGAGAATTGAATCCATCTCTGAGACCTAATTTTCGGATCTCAAAATTTCTCTATTTGACGCCTGTTTTTGAAATACAAATGTCGGGCAACTGAAAACTAATCTCAACTAAACGACAAAGGTTTTTTCTCATAACAAACCAACCTAAACAACCCTCTCTTAGTTTTTCAAAATCTATTTTTATTTGAGAGATATAGGACAATATCTCAGCAGCATATTTCCAGAAATTTCTGCATTTTCCAGCCACCTCACAAATTTAGATTCGAGATAGGATCAGGCCTTAGGCTCTGATACCATGTGAAATAAAAGAATGGAGCAACAGAAACACTGCGGGCAGATGATTGCCTTCTCATTATTCAGAGCTGTTTAAATAAGAAACAGAAAACAATAATACTGTTGGTGAATACCACAGTTGAGTAAATACAGCCGTGGGTTACCTAACTACAAGTGAGATTACTCTTTTCAACATTGAGCACCATTTATCTCTCCTTCGATGACACTCTCTTGACTTCTTCCATGTGCCAACTTGTCGGGACTTCTGAATTCATCTTTCTCAGGGTTCGTTGAATTTGGTCTTCTTAGCAGGTGCAACTAGTTGCAATCAATATGTTTGGTGAAGACTTAAAATTTGAATGTGACTAGACCGCGACGCCATTTGAAACCTGCAATGATTCTTTAATGAGAATACGAGCCACCTCACCGCTTCATCGCCTTATCTGAGCTTGATATGACTGATTGAGCAGACCTCTAGTGCAAAACTTTAATTGTGTGCTTGACTTGATTTCTATGGTACGGGATCTGGGGAAATATTTACTCCCAACAGTCTCCCCCTTAATTATTTCAACAATAGTTTCATCTTCCTTGATGGCTAATTATGCAAATTTTTGGATTTGTTGCTACTAAGCGACTTCTCATTTAACTCCACTTACACAGATAACAAAAATAACTATGATGGTATAACATTTACAGGATTTACAAACACACTTGCTTACAAAATATCAAATCTCAAAATACCTTTGACAAATTTCTATGTTAGTCTCAATCTTAACTAGGCTAACACAATGACTCCCAAAGGACTTTAATAATTTATTTTCTTTTTTTCTCCATGCTCCATACCCGAAAATATGTGATCCTTTGCTTCTTCTATATCTTTTTCTTCCTCTTCCAATGTTTCTCGGGTTCTTAAGGTTTTATGCCTACATTATGCCTGCCTTTCATTGTGCAACTTTTGTGTACTATTGGCATTTCCCCGCGACGCCAAGTCATATATTTCTTCATCTCTGCTTCTTTGCCCCTGGCAGCTTCCTCATTTTTCATCTCCATGTTCTCAACATCATAGCTCTTTAGCCATATACTCACCCCTTGCACTTTCTACATTCCAATTCTTCTCATACTCAGTCGTATAGACTCGTATTGTTGCAGTCTATTCCCGCACAATCCCAAACAAACAAATCGTTAATAAAATCATGGACCTCTGCATGACCCTTCTCGTTCTCATTTACTTGCATACCAACTGCAAGTACTATTCCTCTATGCGGACTCACATCTTCGTTCTTCAACCCATCATTAAATTCTTCATCATCAAAACTTTCTTTACCTATTTTTGCAAGTTTATAAATGACCTGCTTTCACTCATCTTATCAACTTTGCATCCATCGACTCTACCTCTAGTCCCTGGTCTTTTTAATCTAACTGCAAATTTCATGGCAGTTTCACCCTATCCTTCTGTACTTTTACACACGTACTCTTTTAATCCTTCTACAACCCTATTTGCTACATTGGAAACTACTGTTGTTGCAGTCTCCTTGTGCCTTCATCTGCTATGGATCTGTCGATCATCTGAGTTCCTTCCTCTTTCTTCACTGCAACCTCCATCATTACCGGAGGTTCTTTAGCCTCACACAAGCTGCCCACACCATCCCACAACTCTTCGATCAACCTCTTCTCCTCGTTGATCTTCATCTCTTTATCTTCAGCAATGCAATCTACTTCATCATTTCTCATGGGAATTACAGTCATTATTGTAGCCACAAACCCTATTACCATGACCACAATCTCGGCCACTGCCATTCTCAAATTCTCTTCAAAACCCTTAGTTACAAAATATGGTGCCACCCAAGGTGATGCATTGTGATACTTATTACTGATCACTACTTTTCTTGCTTCGTGATAGTCCCTCTATCGCTTTTGTTCCCTCTACACGTCTTCTAAGTCTTCCAGCAACAAAAATGAATCAACACGGGGTACCACGATTCTATCATGAACAATAAACAATCGACTTACACAACAAATGTGTTTCTCCTCAACTTTTTCACTCGAAAGAAATGTTGGAAATATTAATTAATCGCATATATGTATCAGGTTTGACCCGATTCTCTTAGAGTCCGTAATAGTTCATCTTTTGTGAGACAATCTGAGAGAATGAAGAGTTCACGTCTCTCATATATAAAGTAGTCAATTTAAATTTCTGAAGATAAGTTTCTAGGTAGATAGTTATTACACTTTTTAATGTAAGTTTGTAGCTTCCACAAGAAGCACATTTTAGTCTTTATATATGTAGAAGAACACAAATAAAGAAGAGAAGAAGAGAAAAAAAGAAGCGTTTAAGTGTGCGGAGAAAGGAGAAGAAGGAAAAACTCTTCGTAGAGTTCAAGAGCTCAAGGTCTGTGTTTTTGGAAGTGTTGAGAGTCGAAGCTATGTAAAAGGTGAAACATCCTTGCAAATTTTCAAGTTTGCAGTTGCGATTAATGTTCTCTTTTATGTCGCGACAATATATATAAATCCATAGTTTATGGTTGAATGCATGTTTGATTCATGCCTCAAATCTTCTCCAGAATTACTTGAGTAAATGTTGTTTACATTACCGTTTAGTGAAACACACAAAGAATCCATAAATATTTCATCGTGCAAAAGTTAGAGTTTTTATTGGCAGAATGCTCGACACAAGTCTTATTTAATATTTGGTTATATGATATTGTGGGTATGTTGCAATATATTTGTGTATAGGTTTATCCCAAGTTATCGGTTGGTGAAAAGTGTTTTTCATATTATAAGTCTTTAGACAAAGAAATATATTTTATAAAGTTCGATTAAATGTGGTCCGGTCGAAGTGGGAGTTGGTCGCAACCAAAAGTGTGTCGTGGTAAAAGTTGGTTGAAGTCAAGTGGGTGTCTCTCAAGGTCAAAAGTGTGTCAGTTCAAAATTCAATAATAAGTGTCTCGACCAAGAAGTAAAGTCTGTCGTAGTAAAACCCGGTCGCAAGCATTTTTGTCACAAGTATTTTCGTCAAAGTAAAAGGTGGGTTTCCCAAGGTAGTGTGTTGCAACCCTAAGAGTAAAAGAAATAAAATTTTATGACTACGTGGTAACTCAAGTTAACCATCACAACCGTCAAATATTCTCTAGATCTGGTATCAGAGCGGGTTTAAGAAAGAAACCTTGTCTTCAAACTGGAAAACGTATTTTTCTAAGGAAAATTAAAATTAAAAACGGATTCCACTTCTTGTGCACATATGTCAAGCTTACAACCTCCAACTTTCTCGGGAAAGAATTATGACTATTGGTCTCTAACAATGAAGGCTTTGTTCATAGGTCAAGATGTTTGGGAGATAGTAAAAAATGGCTATACAAAACTAACAGATCAAGTGACATATAATAATCTCACACGAGCTTAGAAGGATTCCCTAAGGGAATAGAGGAAGAAAGACGAAAATGATTTGTTCTACATACACCAAGCCTTGCATGAAAGCATACTCCCAAGAGTTGCATCAGCAAATACCGCTAAGCAGTCATGTGACACATTGGAAACGACCTATCAAAGCTTGGAAAAGGTAAAGACTTCCAAGTTGCAAATTCTTATAAGAGATTTTGAATCTTTGTCAATGAAAGATACATAGTCTGTAGACTCATTCTACATTAGAATTGTTGGTCTGATAAATCAACTAAATATCATGGAGAAAATTTAGAAGACATAGGGGTTATTGAAAAAGTTCTTAGAAGCCTTCCCCATAAATTTGAATCCTTGGACGTGACCTTGGAAGAAAACAAAGGCATGTCGTAGTTTACCATTGATGAGCTACAAGCCTCACTCATAAATCATGAACATAGAATCAACATATCAAATACATCATTAGAAGGTGCATTCCCAACACGGTCATCCATAAGCAGTGGAAGGGGCAGGGGGAGATATAACTTTAGTGCTAGAGGTAGAAATTTATCAAGAGGAGGACACAACAACAGTCCCACGAATGTCGTTGGTAGAGGACAAAATTCGAACCCCAGTTTGCCAAGTGGTCACAGGTTTGATAAGTCAAAATTTCATTGTCATTATTGCAAGAAATTTGGTCATTGTGCATATGAATGCAAGAAGAAGCAATATGACCAAGGAAGGGAAATCCAAAACCAATTGAGCAATACCAACACTTTGTCAAGCACAATGTTGTTGGCATGTGCATCCTTGATTGAGTGCAATATTGTCCAATAAAGTCCATGTGACATATGGTATTTAGATTAAGGTTGGAACAATCATATGACTGGTAATTTAAATTTGTTTTCCAGTTTAGATAAATCAGTTCAAACTGATGTCAAACTTGGAAATAATGTCCAAGTCAGTGTTTTGGGAAAATGTATTGCTGGTATTCTAAACAAATAAGGGGAGTGAAAGATTATGTCTCATGTTTATCATGTTGAAGGTCTAAAACATAATTTGTTAAGCGTTGGACAACTGGCACAAAAAGGTTATAGAGGCTACATGGAGGACAATCACTGTGCGATTAAAGACAAGTGTCCAAGCAACCAACTAATAGAAAGAGTGTCAATGACACACAATCACTTGTTTCCTTTGAGAATAATTCCAGACATGAAAGGAAAGACAAATACATGAGTTGCATTTAAGGCATAAATCAAAGAAGCAGACGAGCATTGTGACAAGAAAGAAAAAGGCAACGCTGATTTTTAAGTAGCATTTCAAAGAGAAGTTTAGGATGAGTCTTAGTTGTGGCATTTCAGATTTGGACATCTGAATTTTGGTGGGCTGAAGCTATTGAACACAAACAATATGATGAAAGGATTGTCATTGATTGACAAACCAAAGATAGTTTGTGAAGGGTGCAGTTTTGGCAAGCAGCATAGAGAAACTTTTCCAGTCGGAAAGTCATACAAAGCACATACACCACCTGAGATTGTGCACTCTGATATTTGTGGCCCAATGCAGACATCATCCATGGGTGGTTGCAATTATTTTCTTACTTTTATTGATGACTTCACAAGAAAAACAAGGGTATATTTTCAAAAACATAAATATGATGCATTTAGTTGTTTTCAGCCGTTCAAGGCACTCATTTAAGAACCAGAGTGGATACACCATCAAAATACTAAGGACGAACAGAGGCGGTGAATATTTATCGAAATAATTCCTAAATTTTTGCAAGTCTCATGGCATACACAAGCAATTCACCGTGCGATATACACCTTAGTAGAATAGTGCCGTAGTGAGAAAGAACATAACCATTATGGAAATGGCACGCACAATGATGGTGACCAAGCATTTTCCAAATGAATATTGGATTGAAGGAGTCGCAACTTTTGTATATATTATGAACCAATGTCTGACAAAGAGTGTGAAGAACAAAGTTCCTCAAGAAGCATGGACATGTATGATTACAATGTTTCTCATTTAAAAAAATTTGGTTGTGTCGCATATGCGCATGTTCCAGATGAGCCGAGAAAGAAACTAGACAACTAGGGATAAAAATGTATTTTTGTTGGTTACTCTAAAGACACAAATGCATACAAGTTGTATGACCCTATCGCGAGGAAAGTAATCATCAGTCACAATGTTCAATTTGTCAAGAATGAATCATGCGATGGAACTGTTGAAAATAATGTCAAGATTTTGTCGAATGTCGAGCATGATGACATGACAAAGGAAGTGGTCCAAACACCACATGTAAGTCAGCCAGTCACTACACCATCAACTCCCATGACATTGCGACATGATTCAGCACAGATAACATCCACACAAGTCGCAACTCAAGCTACATCGACAAGCACACCAAGAGGACATTTTGCTCCATCAAGAAGTTCGTCGAGGTCGACATCGATAGATCCAATAAAGACAAGAAGTCTTTTTTGAAATATATGAAGTTGGAACACCAAATTCATTCTCTCTCTTTGTGTTATTTTCTCAAATAGATGATCCTATAACAATTGAGGAAGTTGCCAAAAGATCAAGTATAAGCACAAGCCATGAATGAAGAAATATAATGCATTGAGAAGAATCAAACATGGGAGCTGTTAGATGTACCAAAAGATAAGGATGTAATCACTGCCAAATGGATTTACAAGACCAAGCAAGATGTTGATGGGAATGTGCGAAAGCACAAGGAAAGAATGGTTGCAAGAGGGTTCACACAGTAGCCCGACAATGACTTTAATGAAACTTTTACACTTGTCGCACGCATGGATATAGCCAGAAAAGTGTTGGCCTTTGCTGCACAAATCAATGGCATGGTTATTAAATGGATGATAAATCAACATTTGTGAATGGCTATATGGAGGATGAAGTGTATGTGGAAAAGCCATAAGGGTATGAAGTTCTAGGACAAGAGCACAAAGTGTACAGGATGAAAAAGGCACTCGTGGTTTGAAGCAAGCTTCTAGAGCTTGGTATAGTTGCATTGATTCCTATTCGACCAAAAATGCATTTCATAGAAGTGAAAGTGAACCGACACTGTACACCAAAGTTAATGAGCAAGGTAACATGTTAAGTTTTTGCCTGTATGTACATGGATCAATTGTAAATCCTACGCTATTTAAAAGGCGGGTTGGCAGCCTTATGTATTTAGCTGCGACAAGACCAGACATCATGTATGGATTAAGTTTGGTCTCAAGATTCATGGAGTCACTAAAATACTCTCATTGGAAAGCTGGTAAAGTAGTTTTGTGGTATGTAAGTGGCACAAAGGATCTTGGCATATTGTATTCATCCTCAGAAAATTTTAAACTCATTGGATACACTAACAACGATAATGGAGGAAACACAGGTGGAAGGAAGAGCACATTTGGGTACACATTTCATTTTGGTATAGGTGTTGTGTCGTAGGCTTCGAAGAAACAACCCATTGTAACTCTGTCTTCAGCAAAAACAGAATATGTCGCAACTACAAGCGCTGCATATCAATTCGTTTGGATGCAAAGAATATTAAGACACTTGTCGTAGAACCAACAAGAACCAACAACCTTTTTCTGTGACAACAATTTAACCATTGCATTGTCAAAGAATCATATGTTTCATAAGAGAACCAAGCACATCAACACAAGGTATCGCTTCATAAGAGAATTGGTGAACAATAAAGAAATTTGTTTAGAATTTTGCAGGTCTGAATATCAGCTTGCAAACATCTTTACAAAACCATTGGAAATGGATACATTCCAGTATCTACGGAGTTATTTCGGTATGACAAATTCTGCTTAGTGAATTCAGTCATGAACAGAGCAAGTTTCAACTTTGAAACATTTTGTAAAATATTGTTTAAAGATCCCCATCTGCTCATAATTAAGGGGGAGTGTTGCAAATATTAATTAACTGCATATATGTATCAGGTCCGAGTCGACTCTGTCAGAGTCTGTAACAGTTCATCCTATGTCAGATAGTTTGACAGAATGAAGAGTTCATTTCTCTCATTATAAAGTAGTCAAATTAAATTTTTGAAGATAAGTTTCTAGGGAAATAGTTATTATATTCTTTAATGTAAGTCGGTAGCTTCCAAGAGAAGCAAATTTTAATCTTTGTATATATAGAAGAACAAAAATGAAGAAGAGAAGAAGAGAATAAGAGAAAAAAGAGAGAAGTGTTTTAAGTGGGTGGAGAAAGTAGAAGAAGATGGAATAACATTGTGTAGAGTTCAAGAGCTCAAGCTCTGTGTTTTTGGGAAGTGTTGAGCGTCGAAGCTCTGTAAAAGGTGAAACATCCTTGTAAATTTCCAAGTTTGTATTTGTGGCTATAGTTCTCTTTTATGTCGCGACAATATATATAAATCCATAGTTTATGGTTGAATGCATGTTTTATTATGTCACATATTTTCTTCTGAATTACTTGAGTAAATGTTGTTTACATTTACCATTTAGTGAAAGACAAATAATTCAATAAATATTACACCATGTAAAAGTTAGAGTTTTCCCTTGCAAAGTGCTTGACACAAGTCCTATTTAATATTTGGTTATATGATATTGTGAGTCTGTCACAATATATTTGTTATCGGTCGGTGAAAAGTGTTTTTCATATTATAAGTATTTAGACAAAGAAATATATTTTATAAAGTTCGACTAAAAGTGGTCCGATCGAAGTGGGATTTGGTCACAACCAAAAGTGTCACGGTAAAAGTTGATCGAATTTAAGTGGGTGTTTGTCGAGTTAAAAAGTGTGTCGGGTCAAAATTCAGTAAAAAGTGTCTCGACCAAAAAGTAAATCCTGTCGAAGTAAAAGTCCGTCGCAGTAAAACCTGGTCGTAGTGAATTTCGGTCGCAAGCATTTTGGTCGCGAGTATTTCCGTCGAAGTAAAAGGTGGGGTTTCCCAAGGTAGTGTGTCACAACCCTAAGAGTTCAAAGAAATAAAATTTTATGACTGCACGGTAACTCAAGTTAATCACCGCAGCCTTCAAATATTCCCTAGAAGAAAAACGCCAATCTACGCACGTTCTATAGACAATGACAACAACAAAAGATTCGTTCACATCCATCAATAGACAAGTCTTAGATACAATGCCATCGACAAACATTGGCTTAACAAACTACCATATAACATAGCAATCATCCGAGGAAACAATTCACTCTACTATTTACACATGAAGTTACTTCTATTGGGGTTTTATAGGTTTGATTGCCTTAGCTAGGTAGTCAAGTCCTGCTTTTGAGCCTTTTTGTTAAGGAATCTGGTTTCATACCATGTAGATAAATATGAAAGTCGATAAATTTTTTAGATATACCAAAAATAGAAAAAAAAACTTGTGTTGAATGCTTTATTTAACAAAATAATTTTATATACATTTAAATATATTAAGTTATGCTTCTTCAAGGTAGATACATATTTTAACATTAATAGATTCTTTAAAGAATGCCTCACTCCTCAAAATAAGAATGAATTAACTGAAGAGAATCTTTTATATTTGATTAAATCTAATAATCTAGATATAGATTTTAATACATTAATAAATGAGTAGTCTATTTATTCTAAGTTTTGGATTTTAGGGTGGGTTTTGATAAGAATCCAAAAAATTTGTTTGGGTAAAATCTAAATTTAGAATTGTTTAAATTGTGTTTTTGAATTCATAAATAGATTCACTACCATCTAATATCTTTATGATATCCAAATATGCAATTTTCATAACTAATATATGTGATTCTAGCCATAATTTTAACAAAAGAAAATTAAAAAAATGTAGAATAATTA
The DNA here is from genome assembly GCA_001517045.1 of Pseudotsuga menziesii. Lineage (NCBI taxonomy): Eukaryota > Viridiplantae > Streptophyta > Pinopsida > Pinales > Pinaceae > Pseudotsuga > Pseudotsuga menziesii. The sequence continues at coordinate 167,227 of LPNX011128394.1, read as the reverse complement.
GACTACATACATATATAAATGGTTAAAAAATTATTACAAGCATTTAAAAAAAATCAACTAATTACTAAAAAAATCTCTTAGATCTAATAATCTCTTAAAATTTGTATTAAAACTCTTTACCTTAAAGACAAATTCACCTTGTAATGAAAAATCATAATAAATTATGATCGAATATTATACACAAAAAGAGGTACTAATTCTAATAGAAGGACGTACCTGTGATATATATTATAAACTCGCATAGATCCATTAAAAAGGGGATCTACCAAGCACCGAGAGGGATCAAATCTCTCAAGGTGCAAACCTTTTTTTAGNATCTAATTTATGTTATATATATATATATATATATATATATATATATATATATATGCAATTCTAACTAATTTAAATTTAATTTAAGCCCACATGTTATTTTTAATAACATTTTTTTTATTTTTATAAAAGACACTTGTGAGCTCTAGGATGATCACCGAAGGAGTTACATATCTTTCTTCTACTGGGCTGTAGAATGCACGTCTTAGGTGCAACCAAACATTAAAACATAAAAGAACGTATTATAAATCAAACATTAAACATAAAAATGTCATAGAAACCACATTAAAATCAAACGATTTAATTTTACTGCACCATTAAAAAAATTGGTTTTGATATTTTAGTTATAATAGTTTACATTAAAAGCTTAGTAATAATCAATATTAACTTTTGAAAATTTTTAAGCTGAATACGACTTCTTAAAAATTCCAAATAACATATAAGACATTGAATGGTTGAGTTGATAACATTCGGGGATTACAAAATTTATTTTCATACCAGTTTTTTTTTCTTCTTTTAAATTGAATATCTTATGAATAAACAAAATATTAAACTGAAATAAAACCCCATTTATATATCAATGTGATAATAGTTATTGTATAAACTGAACTCTATAACTTGGTTTCGATTTTGTTGTAAAATTGTAGGAGCAGATGTTAAGTGAAGAGAATGCGTTACTCCGTAAAAAGGTAAGAGGAAATTTGTTTGTTATTATGGTTTAATTGAATTTTTAACTATCGCTAACTTTGTTTTATAAGCTTTGAAGTTCATTTATTTTCTTTGTACTTCATTTATTTCATTTCAGTGTGTTGATCCTCCGAATGTGAATGGTTCCTGTTTGACAACTCATGCGAGTGAATTTGGAAGCATCCAAAACAACGAAGTGGAGACTCAACTGGTCATGAGGCCACCAAACATAAAAGACCATTTTCTTGTTCATAGGCATTTGTAACTGTTCTTGTTGATTTATTATGGGTAAAGACACCTTTCAAATCTCACTTCATTGTTGTTAAGGATTTCAATAAAAAACGCTCAAAGAAACCAAACCAAGTCTTTCACAGGTCATTTATGATAAATTTCTTTTTAATTTATAACTAATCGAAGGTTTCTTCGATCATTATATTATAATTCAAATAAGTGAAAATTATGGTGTAGAGTATTATAATAGGTTTATCTTATTTTATTTATTCACTGTGATACCTATATGTATAGGTATATTCATTTTCAATTTCACATTAAATTGTACAAAACTCATTCCTACTTTGAATGAATGTAATTTAAAAAATTGTGATTGTGATTACTTCTCATCGTGTCTCATTCTTTCTTTGAATTAATGTAATTATTATAATTTTAAATATGTTTAAAAAAAATGTGATGCCTTGGTCATGTTATTATTAAATTATCAAATATGTGAAATTGTACAAAACTCATTCCTGTTTCTATTGAATGTAATTTTTATAATTTTAAATATGTCAAAAAAAATTTGATTACATATCATCGTGTCTCATTCTTTCTTTGAATTAATGTAATTATTATGTCCCTGCTCCGGAGGAATATATATGAATGGTTCAACTATATTACTTATGACCGTACAAAAAAGTAAATTTTTTAAAATAATGATGTTTAACTATAGGTAAATTATATAAAAATTAAATTATTTTTTAAATCATAGAATTATCACACATTTGATTGGTTAACTAATTGGTGACGTTTGCATTTTTAAACAATCCTCCTACGTTGGCGGCGTAAATGATGTCAGCAATATTTAATTAGCTTGGATGGCATTAGACCTAAATATTAGCTTGGATGGCAATAAACCTTTGGATCGGTTCAGTCCTGGTATATAGTGTCAGAACACTTAAAAAAATTACATGACATGATTTTAATTTATTATCCTGCGTCCTTCTTTGACATGAGATTTTATTGAAATACAACCGTTTAGCTATGTGAAAATGGTGACTTATGCAAAAAGCACAATCAGGTTCAATCGTATATTTTTTAATAATTATTTCTTTATATGTACGACTTGTGCTTCAATATATTTATCAATTTCTTTCAATATATCTTAAATTTATTTCTCCAAGTTATTAATGTATTTGTCCTTGATCAAATTTATTTAGCAACCTTTTCGTACTTTGTACTGTGATAATTTCTTAAATTGACAAAATGTATTTAGTGTATATGTTAATACTATAATATTACATTATAAGATGGTTAAAGTATTTAATGTAGACTTTATTATTATAAAAAATATTATATTATAATGTGATTATTAAAAATTAGGGCATAACTTTAATATTTTGAAAAATTAATTAAGTGTTATATATAAAAAAAATAGTTTATTTTTTAAATTAAATAAGTATCTATAAAATTTAAAATATGCTGTGATTAAATATTTTTATAATTGATTTAACAGATTATTAAAAATCATTATATATTTATACTTTATAATAATACTGTAAAATAAAATCTTTATAATATCATAATTTTAATATAATGTGAAACTTTTGAAATATCATATTTTATAAATGTTTATTATTTTTAAATTTATGTGTAATATTTTTATAAAAAAAAAACCTATTGGTAATTCAGCAAGGACATTGCCACCTGGTGGCTCTTGTTATAAGTTTAAATGTTGTGATGCCTTGGTCATATTATTATTTAATTATTAAATTTTAAAGTTTTTTCTTAATTTAAAATTGAAGGGTTGAAAAAATGCCTATATATAAAGTTAATTAATTTCAATAAACACTATTAATAAGTATATTTTTCTCTTTTCTTAAAAAAAAATTCTCCTATTTGAATTAATTTTAAAATGTTAAAAATAATAATATAAAGTTTGAAATATAATGTTAAAACCAACATCTTTGTGGACACACATACAAGGCTGGATATAGATAATAAATTAATAAAAAATATTCTCTTCTCATTGAATTAATTTCAAAGTGTAAAAAATAATAATATAAAGTTTGAAATACAATGTTAAAACCAACAATTTTGTGGGCACCCATACAAGACAATTTGTTTTGTATCCATAAAATGCATGATGATTGCATTTTGAGTTTAAATCTTGAGTGTATGACTTATGTTTAACCATGGTTGTAAATGTTATAAAAAAGAATAAATTGTAAACGTTTTTTGAGTCAAGATGATAATTTTATCAAAACACTAGAAGAGTTATGGAGAGAGCATATTTGGTTTGCAGGTGTCTAGAAACATGCAAAACTATCATGATTGCATCCATGACTTAGTATTTAGACTAATATGTCTATAATTTGGAGCTTCATAAAATCCAAATAAAGCTAAATCTAAATGAAAGTACTCACCAAAGGCACCAAGTATAAGAATATTTATTGTTCATTATATCTCTCGAACCATGCAAAAATACAGGATAATAGAGCTTAATTCTCAATTTGCATGGTAATAATGATGACATGAATTTTGTAACCTTCTCCATGGCTTTCATAAGAATCACACTAATGCATAAAAAATGTTTTTCCAAGCATTAACTTCACATAACAATATAATGCTCAAGAGGTTAGAGAATTATGTTCAAATAATGAATAACAGTTACATTATAACCATGTTATGACTTATAATACACAATTACATAACATTGCCAATGAAACAATATAGCTATGAATTAACATGTTAGACATGTTTAAAGAAGATTTAAGACCTTTGTTCTGAAAAATTGTTATCAAAGCAGACATGTGTAGTTAATCTTTCTAATCATTTGAGGTATTTTGATGTTTAAAATGATTTCTTTTACAGAAAAACAATAAAATAGTAGTTATAATGTTTTCAAAGAAATGGAATACTATTTTTTCCAACTTATCTCTTTGTAAGTTTACTCAAATTTTGAGGGTGAACATTTGTTAGATGTCAAATTAAACTTTTTATCCAACCAATACCAACTCAAAAAACTTGAAATGCAGTAAGAAGACTTGATTTCTAATGTATTTTGAGTTTTTTTCAATCAGAGGCCTGCCAAAGGTATGTCAATTGCTTACTTATTGAATGTGAGATTTAATTCGGCGTTCAATGAGTTTTCGCATATGAAATTTGAGGAAACCTACAAGATAATTTCAAAATATGATAGATTTTTTTTTTTTCGGTTTCCCTCCAAAACTATTTACCCTTATGGTTGACCTCGTCATTATCTTGAATCCTATTGTTTCTAATAAAGTTGATTTAGATGGTACATTTTTTGTTTTGAGACTCATTTTTTACAAATTTCTCTAATAAACTTTCCAATTAAATTACAATTTGTTGTACTTTTGCTGGAAGCAAATATAAAAAAAGGAAATAGAATTATGGCTAGTGAAAGATTCGAAGACATTAAGGTTAGACACTAAAAGTGATATATATTTCTCATATACACAGGGAGTGAATGCTTATATAACACATGGCTTCAAGTGGGTATTAAAAAAGCCTTTATGAAGTAACACTTCAAATGGTGTAAATGTAGATATGATGGTAGGATTGTTTGATCAGCTATGTATATAATTTTAATGTTTAAGTGCCAAATGCAACTAACAACATGTGATGAATTTTGAATCTGGTTCATTATTAACAACAATTTTCATATAACATGAAAGATACAATAATTATTCACAAATTAACATTGGTCTTCATATAACATAAAAGATACAATAATTATTCACAAATTTAAGGGAGTAAACTACTTAACCGACCATTTGCACCGATCGGACGGCCTGGCTCGCGTGAGCGGTCACATCCGACATTGCTAGTCGTCCGATCGATGCAAATGGTCGGGTAAATAAGTCAATCTCAAATTTAATTATGAGAAGTTGGACATGGATGAGTTGTTAAAAATATAAATTTTTTTATATAATATTTGTTCTCATTCATAAATCACAAGTCAAGTTAAAAATATATGAATTAAAAACCATTTTATTTAAATATATTTTTAAATTACCTTTTAAAAAAAATAGTTAAAGAAATTACTTTTTTAATATTGTAATTATCATTTATTCTTCACAAGTGAAGTGAAAACAATATTTTATAGTGAAAACAATATTTTATTTAAAATTTTTAAGTTACTTTTTAAGATGGACGATTCAATTTTGATGGATGCTACAATCTTATATATATTGTTACAAAATTTTATGCAGCATAAAAATGAATTTTATAAAAATTTAAATTTAATTTTAGTTATTTAATTTAAGTTTTTATTTATTAATATATTATAGTAGTTAAGTTTTTAAATTTTATGATTTAAATGATATATTTTAATTTGTATTATATTTTATTTGGCAACGTGTCAATACTCGTTATTCTAGAGAATCAAGGTATGGTCATATTACATAATCTACTCAATCATTACATAGGTACTTAACAATAACATCATGTCACTTACGAGAATTGAACCTTGAGTGGAGAGCATAACAATTATTCGTCGCAACCACCCAAACTACGTTTAATGGACTTTTGTTTTTTCCTAACGCGAGTACTTTCAAGTCCCAGGACACCAATTACATGAAGAGTTATCTTTTATAGGCACATGAAGTGTTACCCTCAAGTGGGAAAGTAATTAGATCAATGGAAAGTAGGACGAGCAATATAAACTTTGCTTGAGAGAGGTCACAATCCCACCCTCTACACAATTTTCCCATCATGACCAGGTAAAAGTGGTTGCAGGGAGACACATTCAAGCTTGTATGGGGCATCCTCACCTTCACCACATGACACTCACTCCCTATTAGGTGTCGCTTTGGCAAGGACAACATGTCTTGTATGGGCTTCAAATGGGCCATTGAAAGCATTGCAACCACCTCATATGGGGTATAACACTAGCACAACTATCAACGACTTAACTTGTGGTCAGTGAAGACTGATAGGTTACAAGTTCAGTGTAATGAGAAAATTAAATCTGTTACCTGTTCTTTGTGTGTAGTTTTCTATGTTTCAGTAACTGTTATCACCCCCATTCTTCTAGTTTAATTGGTTGCGTGACATGAATTGTTCGTTATCCATGTATCAACTACAAGTTACTTTTTATATTTTTTTGTAATTCTTTATTTTGGATAACCATGATCATAAAATCAGTTTGGAAAATACACTTGTTTCATCCTAGTGCAATCTAGGATCCATGAAGATGAACCTCCATCCCAGATCAAAAGTGGAGAGAATCACACCAATAAATGTTATTCTAACACCTATCAGTGTAATATATAATATACATTAATGTGTATTTTGTTTTTTAAAATAAAACTTGTTATTATAAAAAAATAATTAATATAAATATAAAATCCATTAACAATGCTCAAGATAGGTCTATAAATAAATACTATAAATCACAACAATAAAATTAATTCACAATAAATGGTTTTATATCTTATTAGTCATTTCCTTCACGCTGGTAAGGGACTCTATGAAATGGCTTGCCGTTATTTCTATTAATCGACGCCCACACACATATATGGATTTATTTTTTATTTACACTAAGTTTTTCTTAAAGCATCGTTTTTTCCACCAATCAACAACTTGGCATTGCTTTGTCTGCCAATTAACAACTTGGACCTCTTATTTGGCCTTAGATCGATGACATTTTCAATTTTTATGTTTCAAACTTTGATTGAAACACCAAAACACCATTTATATCTCGTAAGAAATAATCCATACATTAATGCTATCTCCAATATAGCATTAGTTGGAAAACATTAAATGTTAGTCACAATAACATTTATATTAATGTTTCATTCGGTTGGATGGTTGGATTCTTGCATGTTTTCCATGTGTTCACCTCCATATGTTCCTCGTGTACTCCATTTTCTCCATGTTTGTAATGTCTTTGCCTCCATATGTTCCTCGTGTACTCCATTATTTCCATGTGTTCCTATATTTCTTGGAATGGGATCTAGATCTGCTCCATTTGATCTACTCCAAGCAAGCGCTCTAATGCGAATTGCTTGCTTAGTTCTAAACAAGGATAGCTAGATAGAACATCAAACTTTGGCAAAGAGAAACAAGCAAAGTCGCCTTTGTTTCAGCGAACTGTTTAGTATCATCCTCCTCCATAGCTTAAGGATTTTCTTTTCTCTTCCTTTCAAGTTCAATATATTACATCATAATAAAAATATACATTAAGGTTGTAACATATGAACACATATTCCATACAAACTTAGGTAATCTTATGGTGACCCCATCACATAAAATGTAACATGTGTGTTATTACTAAAATATGCATTGAGGTTGTAACATATGAACACATATTTAATACAAACTTAGGTAATCTTATGGTGCCCCCATCAGATAAAATGTAACATGTGTGTTATTACTAGCTTTTTGGATGTTTCCTTGGATGGCATATTTTCCAGCCCTCAAACAAATTTCTGCAATATCAACTCCATTAAAGTTTAAACCCTTGGGTATAAGTGGCTAAATAATTCTTATCAACATCCTTAGAATCCGGTGACTTTCAAGCAAAGCATTGTGGATTCAACACTATAATTAACATATGAAGAGATAAAAGTTGGATTGAACTAGTGTCTGCGCCTCAACTAGAGAAAAGTAATCTCACTACTCAGATAAAACAATCTACAATCCTTCTCGTAAGATTTCTCCGGTTGGGATTTCCTGTGGGAAGGTAGGAGCGGAGAAACACTAATAGTTGGAGCTGGAAGCTGGACAAAATGAACGGATAGTAGCTGGACGGATGCCGCCAGCAAGGATTCGGGGATCACACAAAGCCAACAATAAATAAAGCTATTCCTCTTTAGCATCTTCTATCCTTCTACCACCTATATAAATTCCATTGATTTCTTAATCATTTAGAGCCCACCTAATGTTTACATGGCTTGATATTTCTCTTCTATCTTTATTGAGTCATGCAGCACAAGAAGCACTATTCGCAGATTGATTACCTTCTCATTACTAAGAACAGTTTAAATAGGAAATACAAATGAGAATACTATGGGAAAATACGATAGGTGACCTAACTCACTAACTAATCACAGGTGAGATTACATTCTTCAACACACGCCCTTGATCTCAACTTGTAGTACATCATCAACACTGTCTATGCCTAAGTGCCCTGTCTGATATACAAATGCAGATGTTCCCAATGGTTTGGTGAACATGTCAACCAACTTCTCCTTAGAGCCACAACACATTAAAGAAATTTGTCCATCATTGACTAACTCATGAATGAAATGATAGTGAGTGTTAATGTATTTTCTTTTTCTATGAAATAAATTATGTTTAGACAACTGTATTGCAGAGCTATTATCACATAAAATAGAAGTGGGATCTTTTACAGTGTGTCCCATATCCTTTAACAGTATTCTTAGCCAAACTGCATGGCAAGTTGCTGTGGTGGCTGCTACATATTTTGCTTCTGCAGAAGACATGCTCACAATGAGATGTTTATGAGATGCCCAAGAGATCAGATTTTTTTCCCAAATGGAAAGCATAACGAGATGTACTTTTCCTATCATCAAGAATTCCTGTGAAATCATTGTCAGTGTACCCTGTGAGAGTATTGTCTGGTGTATGAGTGTACCAGAGGCCATATCCCAAGTGTGCATGCAACATATATCAGAATTATTTTTCCAACTTTCCAGTGAGATTCTTTGGGAGACTCCATAAATCTAGAAATAAGACTGACAACATGCATAAAATCAGGTCTAGTTGCAGTCAAGTACATTAAACTTCTTACCATTTGTTTATAGAGTGTATTATTTACTGTTGGTTCATCATCATTCTCGGTTAACTTGGTTCCAAGAGATATCAGGGTTTCTGCTAGTTTACATTTATCCATTCTGAATCTCTGCAAAATATCAGTAGCATACTTATGCTGGTAGATAAAAATACCTTTATCAGTTTGAGTAACTTCCATGCCAAGGAAGTACTTCATCAGTCCTAGATCATTCATTTCAAATTCCTTTTTCATGACTGTCCTGAAATCTTCAAGCATCAAATTACCAGTGTAAATCATGTCATCAACATAAAGACATACCATCAATATTTTACCTTGCTTTGTTTCGACATACAAATTGGGCTCATTGCTTCTTTTGTTGAAACCATTGTTGATGAGGTAGGATTCAATCCTATTGTACCAAGCTCGTGGAGTTTGTTTTAGACCATACAAGGCCTTTTTCAGCTTGTACACTTTGTCTTCATGACCTTTGATAGTATAACCAGGTGGCTGGTCTACATAAACTTCTTCTTCAAGAATTGCACTAAGAAGGGAAGATTTCACATCCATTTGATACATAGGCCATTGATTTTGTGCTACAATGGCAAGTACAACTCTGATGGTATCCATCCTTGCTACAAGAGCAAAGGTTTCATCATAATCTACACCATACTTCTGTGCATATCCTTTGGAAACCAACCTTGCCTTATGCTTTTCAAGTTCTCCTTTTTCATTCAATTTGGTCTTATAGACCCATTTGACTCCAATACTGGTTTTGTCGGCATGGATGTCAACAAGATCCCAAGTCTGATTTTTCTCTATTGCATCAATCTCTTCATTCATGGCTTTTACCCAATGTGCATCCTTTACTGCTTCATTAAAAGATGTGGGTTGACAAGAGAAGAAAGAGCATACTGTAGATGCTCATCACTAAGAGGAGTTCGCTCATAGATTTCCCTCAAACTTCTGGTTTTCTTGTTTTGGGGTGGATTGTCTGTTGTTGTTTCTTTTGTGCTGCTATCGAGTGGTTGCTACTCATTCTTAGCAACTGTTGCAGCTTCTATGCTACTATCAACTGTCTCTTGCTCAGAGAGACTATCACTCACATGATTGAGTACTGCTACATTAGCAGGTTTGTTTTCACTGTCATCAACAAACACAACAAGATCAACAATCTTTGCTAGGATTACATGATCACTCGCTGCCTCATAGACACAACCATCTTGACTATATTCCTCTTCACTGTGGGATTCCTCCTGCTTTGAGTGACTTTCAAAGTCATCTTCTTCTACAACCAGCTCTTAATTAAATACTTCTTTTAGTATATTCCATGTTCTCTTTGGAGTATCAGCTTCTACAATGTAATGAAATAGTGAATAGTCTATACTGTCTTGTATGAGACTCAAGGCAACAATTTTCTTCTTTCTTTTTCGAACTCTGTCAAAGCATTAAATTTTTCTAGATCAATGGGATCCTCTTCAACTATGAAGTGCCACAAATCTTGTAATTTTAACAGATTATTTACTATGACTACCCATACATCATACTCATCTCCATGAAAGGTTTGCCATAAGCCTTCTAGTGTTAAGAGATTTCTTACCTCTTCAAATTCTTCTGGTAGTGCTTCTGGAAGCACCATCTTCAAGAACCGATCTTCTTTCCTAGATCACAACCTCCAATAAGATTGGATGTATGCTTGCCATGTTCTTTCCACTTTGTGAAAAGGCTTATCCATGAGATAAAAAAAACATAAAAAATACATCCGATTCCTCGATGTGTTCAGGCTTCAATGGCAACCTCTTTGCGTGTGTCCTTTCCACTATGTGAAAAGGATTACGCAAGACAATAAGGAATGGATCAAGCCATGGGAGCATTTGCATTTGCATATGAGAGAGAACACTTATGCATAGATAGTGCTGATGATGTACTACTGGTTGAGATTAAGGGGGTGTGTTGAAGAGTGTAATATCACCTGAGGTTAGTTAGTGAGTTAGGTCACCCATGGTATTTGTGCACCTATGGTATTTTTCCATAGTATTTTCATTTGCATTTCCTATTTAAATTGTTCTTAATAATGAGAAGGAAATCAATCTGCCAATAGTGCTTCTTGTGCTGCATTGTTTTCTTTTACAGATGCCACCAGCATGGATCCAGTGATCGCACAAACCTAATGATAAATAAAGCTATTACGCTTTAGCATCTTCTATCCATCTACAACCTATATAAATTCCATTGATTTTTAATCATTTAGAGCCCACCCAATGTTTACATGACTTGATCTTTCTCTTTTATCTTTATTGAGTCATTAAGCCTAATAATATCAACATTTTTAGTTCTATAGGACACATTATGATTTCTACCAAAGAGAGGATCTGATGCCTACCAAGTATCTGAGTCATAGTCGTAATGGTAGTTGTATCTGTAGTAGTAATTGTATCTATATCAAAGGCCTGAATCATTTCCCACACCCGGGAAGGCCCGAAACGTAGTAGTAGTAGCAACAATAGTGAGTGGATTTAAATCCCTTTGTTTCAACGCTCAACAAAAACAAAAATTTTGTACTATGTACTAGATTTCTAAAATAAAGGTTCGCTTTATAAAGTAATTATAGGAACTCAAAATCCAATGTTTAAATGAATGCAAAGGGAAACGGAGACGAGGGTGGAGAAACAAATGTGAATGGCTATTGAAACATCGTAACGGTGCATCCTAAACCTTATTGAGGCCATTAGTAAACAAAAACTAGATTAGAAAAGAGTATGATCAGTGCATGGTACATTTCATGTAGGAATCTTTGTGTTTTGTGAAGTCTAAATAAATGAAAAAAGGAGATTTGTCCTGTAAATACCTGCTTATATCATTGCTGAAATGGAATGATTCGATCGGTAGCTTATTATAATTTTCTGTACATGTTCCATAAACAAATATGGGCTAACCAAGTGCTAAAATAATACAACAAATTACACTATTTCCTATGACAAGCATGTCCCTACTAGAATCAATGGAAAAATATAACACTTCCATAAGCTTGAACCAACAATGTCTTGACAAAAATCTCTAAAAACTTATGGAAAAACACCTCTCCAAGATTATTAAAAGATTTGTATAGTGGAGCAAAGAGGAGTATTAATAATAATATATCTTTCATACAGTAACATACAATTGTATGCAGGCCCTGCAACAATGTTAAAATTCACAGATAAGAAACAAGGATAAACACCAATATTAATGAGGTAAAACCCCATAAAGGGAAAATATCCACACGGGAAAAGTATTGAATGTCATTAATCAAGAGAAATGAGATTACACAATGGTCCATTCTGCAATTCAACCTACTACCTACAATACGTACCCCAATCATGCACTATATACTTCACAAAATAAATTACAAGAGTAAGACTGTTGTCGGTTATGCTAGTTACACAAAACTTCCTGTAAAATAATCTAATTATTTGTTAGTTTTCAATGTTCACAATCTCCACCTTGACGGATGATATTGCTGCAACAAAGGTTTTATGCATCTGTGAAGACCTGGTAGGACATCACAGGAGCAGATTTCAAGACCATGCGGCTGGATCTACCAACCTTCATCAGGGGGCAGATCTCTGCCGGACACCTTAGGGAGGGGGTGTACCCTCCCCCCTTCCAGCAAGCCGAACATGACGATGGAAGCGAGATGGGATGATGGACGAAGCAAGGGCGAGGGTGATATCGGGAAGATCGGCGAGGAGGGGACCCCTCATCAATTGCCGAAAACGTGTCTCAGAGGATTCCTACCACAAGCACAGACGATCCCTGCCATTCAAATCCTGTTAGATAAGGTAATAGAAAAAGATGAACTCTGGAAGGAAAAAGCTATGATAGGAAAATTCATTGGGATATGGTTGAAAGAAAGAGATGCGGTAAATGGATCAAGAGCACCTAGAATCCCAAAGAGCATTATGATCTGCACCTAGGGTCCAATGGGTTCTTTATTATCATATTTTTCACTCAGGAGGATCAGGACCAAATCCTCCAAGGGGTAACTTCCTTTTTTTTCGGTAGGTCTTTACCTAAGACCATGATAGGAGAGATTCAAGTTCAGTCAACCATGAGAAAGAGAACATGAGGGTGGCCCCGATGTAGATCCAATTGTATTCCCTATCATATGAGTATTGGGATCTGTAAATCCTTTAAGATATTGGGAATACGTTGGAGAAATTCGTGAAAGTAGCATAGCAAACTAAACAACAATGGTACAACGCATTTGCTCTGATTTCTGTGTCTATATGGACCTGCCAAAAGAGATACCTGAAGCCATTATCCTGAACTGGGAAGAAGAGGAGTGGATGCAACCAATAGACTATGAAAACATTCCCTTAAGATGCAGACAACGCCATGATTATAGACATTTTGGCCAAAATTTCCCAAAGAATAGCCAGCAACCCCTGCCGACCCAACAATCGCAAGGAAGGATGGCAAACAAAGAGGCCCTTTGTTCAGATACGGAGTGAAAGAAATCTCAGTTCGAGTACCCAGCAGCAACAAGGCAAGGGACACAAAGGGGGAGGCCCATATAGTAGTAATCATTTTGTGATCTTGGCTGAGAGGGAGAAGGAAGATGGCAATGAGGGTAAGGCAGATGCTCTGAAGCCACAAGCAAGTAGAGAGGAATCAAAGGAGGGCAAGGAGAAAGAGTCAAATGAGCAGATAGAGGCCATGGAAGAAGATGGGATCGAGGACATGGAGTTGAGGGAGTTAGACCTGGATGATATTGAGGAGGAGTGCGAGAAAAAGGGGAAAGGCTATGTGTCACGAAGGCAGCTAGAACTTCTCCAAGAAGAGATCATTAAGAATAGGGCACAGAAACAAATTGGGGTAGTAGTTGACCCCCAGAAGGGAAGCAAGAGAAAGAAACTGGAGCACGATATGAGGAGAAGAAGGAAGACGGACAAACAAAGGATCGTAGAGAGGGGTCAATCTCATCGAATCAGACCAATATCCTATGATAATAGCAACCTTCTCTGAAGTTAATAGAGTGAACAAGTGAAGATAATATCATGGAATATAAAGGGATGCAATCATCCCAGGAAAATCAAAACCATGTCAAAGAAGTTAAAAAAGAAAAGACCGATTATCCTTTTTCTTGAAGAGACAAAGTGTAAATCCAAAACTCTTGATATGTCCAAAAAAGTTGTGATTGTGATTACATCTCATCGTGTCTCATTCTTTCTTTGAATTACTGTAATTATAATAATTTTAAATATGTTTCAAAAAAAAATGTGATGCCTCGGTCATGTTATTATTTAATTATCAAATATGTGAAATTGTACAAAACTCATTCCTACTTCTATTGAATGTTTCAAATATGTGAAAAAAATTGATTACATATTATCGTGTCTGATTTTTTCTTTGAATTAATGTAATTATTATGTCCCTGCTCCGCAGGAATATATATGAATGGTGTCTGATTTTTTCTTTGAATTAATGTAATTATTATGTCCCTGCTCCGCAGGAATATATATGAATGGTTCAGCTATATTACTTATGACCATACAAAAAGTAAATTTTTTTAAAATAATGATGTTTACCTATAGATAAATTATATAAAAATTAAATTATTTTTTAAATCATAGAATTATCACATATTTGATTGGTTAACTAGTTGGCGGCGTAAATTATATCAGCAATATTTAATTAGCTTGGATGGCAATAAACCTTTGGATCCGTTCACTCCTGGTATATAGTGTCAAAACACTTAAAAAAAATAGATGACATGATTTTAATTTATTATCCTGCCTCTTTCTTTGACATGAGATTTTATTGAAATACAACCGTTTAGCTATGCGAAAATGGTGACTTATGCAAAAAAGCACAATCAGGTTCAATAGTATGTTTTTATACCTGCCACACCAAGTATATTGTAATCGCTTACCTTTTGACCTTGTATTAGTTGTCCTTTGACCAAAAATTTAAAATCTGTTTTATAAAGTTTAGCTTTGGAGTTTGTCAAAAAATATTTTAAATTTTAATAAAAATATTTGCCTTTGCTATTTTGTCAACTTCTAATTGGCCAATAAGGAATGATGTCAGCCTTGAAGTTTGGTATCTGGTTTTCACTTGACACATGGCTACTATGACGTCAACATTTATTATATTTTATTATCAGCATAGGTCAAGGCAATGATGACATCAGCATGGATCAATTAATATCTCTGACGAACTCTGAGACGGGCCGTGATCCAACCAAAAGGACAGTTCTTGATCCAGAGCTACACCAGCAGCGGCGGGTGGTTGAACGACGTCCAGGCCGTGGAGAATGAATGCCTCTTCCGATTCCTCCCGCTTCGCCGCTTCGCAAGTACCGCGCTGCCAGGCCGAGAGCTGCAAAGCAGACCTAACAAATGCCAAACACTACCATCGTCGCCACAAAGTCTGCGAATTTCATTCCAAGGCCACCAGCGTTGTCACAGGCGGTGTCCAACAGCGTTTTTGCCAATAGTGCAGCCGGTAAATACATACAGGATCTGTTATGGCGCGCTGCCTTTTTTTTTCATGCTTTTACTTTGGAAACTTGATATCTGGAAAAACTTAGAGGCGAAGCTTAAAGGATGCTTAATGTCTTTGGTAATGGTACTGATGTAAAACGCTAATGCTCCTTACCCTCCAAATTAGTTCAAAACTGATACCTATTTTGTGCGCACAGCTTTCATCTTTTGGCAGAATTCGACGAGGTGAAGCGAAGTTGCAGAAAACGCCTGGCGGACCATAACAGGCGGAGGCGGAAACCGAAGACTAACACGATCGTGCCTGCTGTCTCC
The DNA here is from genome assembly GCA_001517045.1 of Pseudotsuga menziesii. NCBI lineage: Eukaryota > Viridiplantae > Streptophyta > Pinopsida > Pinales > Pinaceae > Pseudotsuga > Pseudotsuga menziesii. Next base: position 151,453 of record LPNX011128394.1, on the reverse strand, counting down.
ACTGCGGAAGCTGCAACCGCCTTAAAAGTGGAAGACTACGACAACAATGTTTCAGGAAGCTGCAACAATACATCAAGGGGTCAGATATGCTTCCTTCTCCCATGAATTCATTAATTAATTAGAAAGTCTAAAACAAAAGTTTTTTTTTTCCCATGTATTCCGTGCCCCTACGAGATCGGGATTCTATTGGGTTTAAGCTATTAGAATGTGGGTGATTACAGCGGGCTGGAGCTGGCGCTGCCATGGCTCAGAACAACATCAGATTACGGCGGATCGAGCCATAGACCTCCTCCAGCTATGGACAATATCCTTCATCCTATTATATCTCATGAGAAGGCAAATGTTGAAGCTTTCTTGGCCTCTTCCGTTCAGAACTTTCTGCCTCTAACAGGCTCAATGAGTTCCAGAGAGCTCGGTAACTCGCAATGGATGGTTGGGAGCAGTGATAGCGCTAGCAGCCTGGAAGCTGGCCAGCAGATGTTCAGTTTGTTGGAGCCAGCTGAACATCATAATAGAACGGAGGAACAAGCGCAGAGGGCTCGGCCAGTAGAATATTTGTCGTATCGTCATCAAGGGGGTCTGAATTCCAAGGAGCCTGTAAATGGAAATCCCGAAGTAAAATTCTCCGATATGCAAAATTCCCTGAGACCATTCGGCCAGTCTATTTATGACGGAAGTATGTGACCCGAATAAGAGACGTCAGATCTCTAATATTGTAAGCATTTTCGGACTCCAGGGATTCAAACTCATTGAAATGTAGTAGCCGAATAGCTAATTGTTCAAGTTAGTGATTCAATGCATGTAGGTGTTCTGTTTGTAATCAAATCT
>LPNX011128394.1:90907-148765 GCA_001517045.1 Pseudotsuga menziesii | reverse complement strand
AGTACAATAAATATATTTGAAAAAATACATCTACATATTTTAAGGCTTAAATGCAACATTGCAAAAAAATAAATATGATGCTTATAAAGACTTGGTGGATTATATTTTTAGTGAAATTTATTTAAAAAACATTAATAACTTAAACATATTCATTTACTTGCCATTTAAGCCTTAAATGACTCTTGAGTTATGAATGGTCCACTACATTGCGTAAATTATATACATCTCAATCAATATATCACTTACTACTTTATTGTTGGGTGCATAATGCTTATAAAAAATAGTTCTCTTGACTATGAAGGGCTATGTATGCCTTAAATTGCTTATGAGGCTATGGATGGTAGTGTCTAGTGTTAGGTGTTTCATGTCTACCAAAAATTTCTCATAAGACTACGAAGGGATACTTCACGCCTAAATTACTCATGGAGTTGTAAATGAACATGAATGATGTCCGATGCTAATTTACTTTACATTGTTTCTTACATAAGTGGCAGGTACTAAGCAACTACGTTGCTTATTCCACTTGTTTAATAATTATTTTTGTATATGTACCACCTGTGTTTCAATATATTTATCTAGTTCCTAGATTTCTTTCAATATATCTTAAATTTATTTCTCCAAGTTATTAATGTATTTGTCCTTGATCAAATTTATTTGGCAACCTCACTGTGATAATTTCTTAAATTGACAAAATGTATTTAGTGTATATCTTAATACTATAATATTACATTATACTATGGTTGAAGTATTTAATGTAGACGTTATTATTATAAAAAATATTATTTTATAATGTGATTATTAAAAATTAGGGTATAATTTTTAATATTTTGAAAAATTAATTCAATTACTATATATGAAAAATAGTTTATTTTTTAAACTAAATAAGTATCTATAAAATTTAAAATATGTTGTGATTAAATATTTTTATAATAGATTTAATAGATTATTAAAAATTATTATATATTTATAATAATATTGTAAAATAAAACTTTTATAATATCATAATTTTAATATAATGTAAAACTTTTGAAATATTATATTTTATAAATTTTTATTATTTTTAATTTATATATCTAATATTCTTATAAAAGAAAACTTATTGGTAATTGAGCACGCACATTGCCACTTGGTGGCTCTTGTTATAAGTTTAAATGTTTCAAACAAAATGTGATGCCGTGGTCATGTTAATATTTAATTATCAAATTTAAAGTTTTTTCTTAATTTAAAGTTGAAGGGTTGAAAAAATGTCTATATATAAAATTAATAAACAATTTGTAATTTCAATAAACACTATTAATAAGTATATTTTTCTCTTTTCTTTTTTAATAATAAATTAATAAAAACAAATTCTCCTATTTGAATTAATTCTAAAATGTTAAAAATAATAAATATAAAGTTTGAAATATAATGTTAAAACTAACATTTTTGTGGACACCCATACAAGGCTTTATATGAATAATAAATTAATAAAAAAAATCCTCTTCTCATTTGAATTAATTTCAAAGTGTTAAAAATAATGATATAAAGTTTGAGATACAATGTTAAAACCAACAATTTTGTGGGCACCCATACAAGGCAATTTGTTTTGTATCCATAAAATGCATGATGATTGCATTTTGAGTTTAAATCTTGAGCATATGACTTATGTTTAACCATGGTGGTGATGATTGTTGTAAATCTTATAAAAAAGAACAAATTGTAAACGTTTTTTGAGTCAAGATGATAATTTTATCAAAACACTATAAGAGTTATGAAAAGAGCATACTTGGTTTGTAAGTCTCTAGAAACATGCAAAACTATCATGATTGCATCCATGACTTAGTATTTAGACTAATATGTCTATGATTTGGAGCTTCATAAAATCCAAATAAAGCTAAATCTAAATGAAAGTACTCACCAAAGGCACCCAGTATATTATTCTTATTGAGAATATTTATTGTTCATTATATCTCTCAAACCATGCAAAAATACAGGATAATAGAGCTTAATTCTCAATTTGCATGGTAATAATGATGACATGAATTTTGTAACCTTCTCCATAGCTTTCATGAGAATCACACTAATACATAAAAAATGTTTTTCCAAGCATTAACCTCACATAACATTATAATGCTCAAGAGGTTAGAGAATTATGTTCAAATAATAGTCAAATAATGAATACAAGTTACATTATAACCATGTCATGACTTACAATACACAATTAGATAACATTGCCAATGAAACAATATAACTATGAATTAACATGTTAGACATGTATAAAGAAGATTTAAGACCTCAGTTTATTATGTGTTCTGAAAAATTGTTATCATAACACAAGTGCAGTTAATCTTTCTAACCATTTGAGGAATTTTGATGTTTAAAAAAAAAGTCAAATAATCAATAAAAGTTACATTATAACCATGTCATGACTTATAATACACAATTACATAACATTTCCAATGAAACAATATAACTATGAATTAACATGTTAGACATGTTTAAAGAAGATTTAAGACCTCAGTTCATTGTTTGTTCTGAAAAATTGTTATCAAAACACACATGTGCATTTAATCTTTCTATCCATTTGAGGAATTTTGATGTTTAAAATGATTTCTTTTATGGGAAAACAATAAAATAGTAGTTATAATGTTTTCAAAGAAATGGAATACTATTTTTTCCAACTTATCTCTTTATAAGTTTACTCAAATTTTGAGGGTGAACATTTGGTAGATGTCAAATTAAAATTTTTATCCAATGAGTACCAACTCAAAAAAATTGAAATGCATTAAAAAAACTTATTTTCTAATGTATTTTGAGTTTTTTTCAATCAGAGGCCTGCCAAAGGTATGTCAAGTGCGTATTTATTGAATGTGAAATTTAATTCCGCGTTCAATGAGTTTTCACACACGAAATTCAAGGAAACCTACAAGAAGATAATTTCAAAATATGATAGATTTTGTTTTTTGGTTTCTCTCCAAAACTATTTACCCTTATGGTTGACCTCGTCATCATCTTGAATCCTATTGGTTCTAATAAAGTTGATTTTGATGGTAGATTTTTGGTTTTGAGACTCATATTTTACCTTAAAATTTCTCTAATGAACTTTCCAATTAAATTACAATTTGTACACAACCCTTGATTAGTTGTAGTTTTGTTGGAAGCAAATTTAAAAAAAAGGAAATAGAATTATGTCTAGCGAAAGATTCGAAGACATTAAGGTTGGACACTAAAAGTGATGTCATTTCTCATATACACAGGGAGTGAATGCTTATATAACACGACTTCAAGTGGGTATTCAAAAAAGCCTTTATGAAGTAACACTTCAAATGGTGTAAATGTAGATATGATGGTAGGATTGTTTGAGCATGAGCTATGTATATAATTTTAATGTTTAGGTGCCAAATGCAACTAACATGTGATGAATTTTGAATCTGGTTCATTATTAACAACAATCTTCATATAACATGAAAGATACAATAATTATTCACAAATTTAAGTATGAGAAGTTGGACATGGATGAGTTGTTAAAAATATAATTTTTTTTATATAATATTTGTTCTCATTCATAACTCACAAGTCAAGTTAAAATATATATGAATTAAAAACCATTTTATTTAAATATATTTTTAAATTACCTTTTCAAAAAAAATAGTTAAAGATATTTTTTAAATTACCTTTTTTAATGTTGTAATTATCATTTATTCTTCACAAATGACGTAAAACAACAACTTAAGTATTCCAACAGCTTAGTGGCACAAGAAAAGGAAAATTCCAAGCATCCAAGAAGAAAATTACTCACAAAAATAAGCAAAAAAAGAGTCGTAAACCCTCTTAGCCAACTCATCCTTCCAAGGATGACGAACAAACCAACTCAACCATTCATTACAAAAACAACAGCTTAAGTATTCTTGCAGGTCTGAGGAAAGTGAAACAAAACTAGGCCATGAGGTGGACCTTAAAATTCCGCAGAGAGTTCTAATGTTCCGATTAGTTACAGACGTAGTATATAGATGGACAAACTGCTGATTAAGTAAGATACAAAAAAACATATTCTAAAGGAGACACATTATGGGTTTCTTGGTTGCCCCACATGCTGGGTGATAGATTCCTCCACCATATTTTGGACTGCTACTGCTGGATTTTCATGGGCTTGTCTTCCCTGATTCAGCGAAACAAATGATGTAGGTCCTCCTGTATACGGTCAACTTTCCCCATAATTTCCTTCAGATTCATTTCATTGTCATCTATCCTAGCATCATGGTTGCTTATTTGATAGGATGTATAACCAACCACATCAACAATAATTTTTACCTCCTTAGCAGTCTCTCTGCTATCCATAATCCCTATGGCCACCATTTCATACAAACGTTGAATGTTAACCTTAAAATATGCAAGACCAACATTATTCCTTCCACGGTCCATTTCCAGTGTGTGGGGATGGCCTTTGTCACGACTGTGGCTATGGAAATTAAGGATTGACAATTTATTGAGCACATAACCAATAGAAAAGAAATCTTGACCACAACAGTGACTGCGACACCAACTCAAACGAGACAAATTGTTGAAAATAGAGCCGAAGAAGGAAAAATATTGATGCAGAGAGTCAAATTCCTTTATATTACGGCAAGACAGAGTACCTATCGAAAATTCCTTCGGACAAGGGCAGTGACAACGAAGGGTGGAAATATTACCTTCAGAAAGGAGCTCCGTGGAGAAGCTTTCCGCAATCGCAAAGGAACTAGCTGAGCACCAAGTAGAAATCCCAGGAACGATGAGGTTGGAGTAATGGCGATTCAGGAGACTGGACTGAGCAAGGCCTTCTTTCACAGTGCTCCTAAGCAGAGACAAGACCTCCCAAGAGATCACCTGATCAGAATATCACTGATCAAGAATGCCTTCACCGAAATTAGGCAGAGCGATGAGCAAGACTTCATTGGAAGAGGCATTAGGAGGAACATTAAAAAGAGGGCTGTCGAAGGGAGCGAAGGGGCAGGTGAAGATTCTGGACGAAGCCATAGTACGCAGATGGAGATGGTTTGAAGCGTGCCTTCTACACAGGCATTTAATCCTGAGAGGAGAGGAATTAAAGGCTAGAGATTGCGTGGAGGAAAGGAGGGAGAGTGGAGGCCACATGTCACTTGGGCAAGCCAAATGTTTAAAACCAATATTCAAAGAATTAATTTGGGAGAGACTTAGATTAATGGTACACCTTAAGGATGGAGGCTGTTGGAGTAGGGTCCCGCAGCTACAGAAGAAGCTGCTATTTTTGGCGGACAGACAGTTTTGGCGGAAATAGAAGAAACGGAGCTACGACGCCATAGCAGGTTTCCAGCTGCAGAGCAAAGCCGAAAACTGCAACTTTTAAGATAGAGAAGTCAAGAAAGGTGACGGTACCTGAGCAACCGAGACGAGAGAGCTCACCCACTGCATTGAAGGCAGCGGTGAAAGACAGGAGGGCTTAGCTACCCTCATAAAGGAAAAGGAGCGACGAGGTCGAGGTATTGAAGACGAAGGACAGGAGCAGGAAGCGGTGCATAGTACCCATGATCAGCGCCGAGAAGCATGGAAGACCGCAGAGAGCTGTGGTGTGATGGAAAGCGGCTACCTCAAGTACCGATACGTCGACGGTCACTAATTAGGGTTTGGGTTACTGTTGGGACAGGCCCACAGTGTTGTAATGGCGAGACCTTCGGGCCGCCTATAAAGGGATATATCTTGTATTGTAAAGATTGTTTCTAGTGAGATAATAGTTGGTCGCTTTGTGGGTTTGTTGATTATTAGACAGTGATAGAAGCTAAGCTCTGGTTCTGTTATTAGCTGTAGTATCTTACTGTAACTAGTAGCTGGCTCATTGAGCTTGAGTGTAACGATCCGTAGGGATCAACAGAGAGGGAAGAGTATATTGTAAGAGGTGCAATATAGAGGTAGAGAAGAGATCTAAGAGAGAAGATCTCAAGCTGCATATGTGGTGCAGCAGAACTGTGTTTACCCTCCCTTGAGCTATAATAGAAACACAGTTCTGTGGATGTAACCTCCATCCTGGAGCTGAACCACGTAAAACCTGCATGTTATGTGTTGAATGCATGTGATTGTATTTGTTTACTGTTACTTATTATTTTGCACAAGGACTTTGTTACAGTAAATGTATGTGTGTGTATTCAGTCGCAACATCATAGAAGGAGAAATATAAGCTTAAGTCTTTTAGTAGGTTGCATGAGGGTTCATTTATGCTTGTCTTAAACAGTCATTTAGTCGCAGTATAAACAGTCTTGTATGTTGATTCTTGCACGTCGACACGAGCAACACTAAGTATGCTAATCCGCGGAGGTAGGATATCGCAGAGAGGCAATACCGCACCGGTAGAGGAGCTACGGTGTGCGATACCGCAGGTTGAGGACTTAGCGTTGGGCAGGAGCTGCGTGTCGCACGGTGCGCGGCGAGGCAGTAAGGTTGGAAATACTGTGGGTAAGTGGAAGTTGTGCGACGTGGGAAGGACCGCGCGACTTGCGCAAGGATAGAGGTCTCACGGCTAGAAGAGCTACGAGTAGAGGAGATCACGCAACGCGCATAGATAAAGGCCTTGCGGCTAGCAGAGCTGCGAGCAGCAAGTAGGACGCGCAGAACCTGGTCCAAGACACTTGAGTCCTTGCCCAACCCATTAGAATCACTTCGGGTGAGACTTCAGACCGCTTGCGGTCTGTCGCCAAAAGGGCCAGTGAGCTAGGGGTGTTGTTGGTTAATGATAGTAAACCCGGGCCTGCCCACACATATCCAATAGAGGCTTGCAATGCATTTAGGGGATTGGTTTAGTGCCGAAATCTATATTGTTTATGTGGATATGATCTTGAGGGAGGGAGCCCCCTTGATTAGCCAATGCATCCGCGAGTGCATTATTTTCTCTTAGAATGTGGAAGAATTCAATTCTATTCATGAGGAGGGGAGTAATTATTTCGTACAACCTTCTGCAGTTGATGGAGCCTGTGGAATTTCCATTGATCATTTTGTATATGACTTGTCATGACTCTCCAAAGACTACCAACCTAGAGATAGCTATTGAGTCTAAGAATTTCAAGCCATGCATGAATGCCATCCACTCAGCCTCATTTTTCGTCTTGTTGCCCAGCCCCCAAGCGAAGGTTTTTTCTGTTTGTCCTCCGAGATCAAGTAAGATCCCCCCTGCACCTGCCTCCCCAGTTTTGACCATTGGATATTGTGAGATACCTTGGTATTCCTTTTGGGGTGGACCTCTCTCTGGTTGTAATGAGGGATTAGTGTTTGTATAGATTAAAGAAAAATACTTGTTTGGAAGTACAAGGATTTTCCTTTTGCTGGAAAGATGACTATAGTGAGCATGATTCTACAAGCCTCTCACATTTAATATGTGTCTTGTTGTCTCCCCAATAGGACTCAGTTCCATTGGTTGGAGAATGTTCTACGCTCTTACTTCTGGGAAAAGTATGGTGGAGCTCGTGGCCTTCCCAAGATCCCTTGGGATTCCTGCATTATGCCCAAGGATGAGTGAGGGCTTGTTTGATTGATGTAGCCACTCAAGGTAGCATTTTGGATACTAAATGGGCAATAATATGTTTAGAGGGTTCCTCCCCATGGAAGTTTTTTATGTGGTATAGGTTTCTCTCATCCACCCATGTAGGCAAGATCAGAGGCCAGTTTGGTATTTGTGATAGCATTTATGCCCCTCATAATTTTCAAATTGCAAGGTCTTTCATCTTTTGGAGTATTTGGACTATATGGAAGAAGGTGACATGCCTGGTCCATTGGAAGATGTCTAGTAGTAGAGTGTGCCCGGATTTAGACAAAAGGCCTATTTGGAGATGGAAGCAGGAAGGTACTTGTATATTTGACTTTCCTCATTTTTAGGCGAGGATATTTAGCAGAAATCCCATTTTCTTCTTGAGGGACATTTGGGACTTTAGTGCACAATCATGGAAATATTGGTGAACCACGACTTTAGAATTCACTTCGTCCTCTATGGATCATCCCTCCTTCATGGAAATCATTGGTCTTATTCCTTTGAAGTATTTGTTTAAGATGATTATTGATATGGAAGGGCCCCTTTGGAGAGACTAGGAGTGGAGTTTCAAGCATCCTTTTTAACAATATGATTCCTATAAACTCTACTCCATCCTACATCAGTAGCATGAGCTTTCTCCTATCCTTAATGCTCGATGGGTCTCTACAGATGCTGAGAGATGGTGATTTCGATGATTCCATGGTGTTTGTTTAACTAGATATTCTTATAATATCTAGGTATTTTCTTGTTTGGTAATATATCATGGTCTCCCTTCTAAGGCTTGGCTAGCCAAAAGTGGTTTTTCAGATGGCCTTTTCCTTGTTGCTCAAGGTATGAGTCAGTGAATCATATTTTATGGGAATGTTCTGTTGCTCATTCTTTTTGGACTTAGGTTTAAACCCAGGTGAAAGATATTCTACAGGGTTATCTTCATTGATGTGTGGTTCTACTAGGTGAATCCATATATGTGATTCAAGAATCCATGTCTACTATTTGGCATTGTTTGAGAGTCACGACTTGATATACTATTCAGAAGTTACGCTGCAAGCATGTATTTGATAATGATGCTATTTTATTGGATGTGTTTCCTCAATTATGGCATGATTATATTCATATGCAACTCCTAGCCAAAGGATCTATGTTGCTTAAAGATTCCAAATTGTTAGATATGAATTCCTTCTCTGATGTTATAGTTTTTTTAATGGCTCTTAGGAAGATGGTCTGAGGTTTTGTGCATATATCCTTTTTCGTTTTATTGAGCTCTTGATGTAAATATTTCTTGTATATATAAGAAGTATATTTAAAAAAAACACCCTTACCAATGGAATGATGCAGCAATGCAGTCTGGTATCAAATTGCATAGGATTTAGATTGCATAGCATTCTTCGCAAATCACACACCAATTCTTCTAATATCACAGAGCATTCTCATATCACACAACAATCTCAAATTGCATACACATAACAGTACCATAGAATGCATGCATATAGTTGCATGTACAACCCAAATGGGTTATTATTTGTGAAAATGAGGTTGTTGGTCATGTAGACTAGTTTCCTCTAAAGAAAATTTATAATAAACCAAATTTCTCATTCAGAAATCCATCAATACTGAGATATATCCTTAATACTTAGAATGATCCCAATAAATACACCAATATTCAGAATGCTCCATCAATACTCTGTTAATCCCTTAATGATGGCACATTACCCCATATAGTGTGGCGCATTACCCCCTATAGTGTGGTGCGTTACATATTATTTATGTCGGTTTGGGTTTAATAGTGGGTCTATTAGTTGTTATTGTACAACTTGATCTCCTATATATAGGAATGAGATATTCTCATTTTAGAAATCATTTTATCTTGTCTGTGGGAATATTATAAACCCACTTCATAACTTAGGATAAAATATTTAATCGTTTTTTATTAAATTCCTACCCACTAGCCTAGATAGTTGGCATCCACTTGCACCACATGGTCAACACTTGCCATATATAACCCAGGAGCACTTTCATCCTAATCCTGGTTTGATCTTGTCCACTTTTTTGACTGTTAGAATTAGTAACTGCACCTTCCTGTATATTATGTCTTTATTCTTTTTTTATCCATCTTTTCTGTGGATAAGGTAAAGCTAGTCAACTAGGAAATTGCCATCCTTTGTTTCCGACCCATCATTCATTATTTTCTCTCCATATTCCAGAATTAAAATCTTCCTCCATCATTCATGACAACTCACTCATGCTTTAGCTAATTCATTAGGTCCTTGACTAATTTGGGAAGTGCTTTAACCACCTATGGGGGGTTATCATATTTGGTAAGTTTGTTTTATGAGCTAGAAATAAGTTGTATCCTAAGAAAATCGAATTTACCTATGAAGGATGTATTATTTATGTACACTAAGTTGATCAATAATACAATGAAAATATATTGGATCATTCTTCACTTCTCTTGTATCCAGTCTTACTATTCATCTCTCTATTTTCCTTGTGCATGCATGTGAGAATTATCTTAGTACCAAGATCTACCTCTTGTGCTTCTTTTCATCAAGGCTCTCTCCTACATGGTATTATAGCTGAAATTTATGCATGGTATTAGAGCACAAGGTTGTTCAAGTTAAACATATTTGAGGATCTATATGTTCTCTCTATCAGAGCACATCCAGTCTCGTATTCCTCTCCGAAGAAGAGCTTGTTATTAAGCTTACAAGATTTTCTCCTAGTTTTATGTGTGCAGGTTGCAGAGAGTTTCTTCTTGAGCTCGTCAACATATCAATATGGATTCTTATTTAGATATGATCTTGAATCCCTTCATCTATTAGGAATGGAAAGCCAAAATTGGCATTCTATTGCGTAGTAAGGGACTCCATAGAGTTTCTATCGCTTTAGAAAATGAACCAAATTATGTGGTTGAGAAAGCTAAGTGGCATAATCGGTTGGATGAAGCCTATCGATTGATTTTTATCTCTATTTAACCTGATCTACTCTTTCATCTAGATGGTTTGACCACTCCAAACCAAGTATGGACCAAACTTGAGCAAGAATGATTTTAAGGAACCATACTAATTTAAAAGTGTATAAATGTTGGCGAATATTACCAATTCTTAAAACACCAACTATAAAATGTTTGGCGATATTTTTCAAAAAATATTTTAATTTCCAAGGATTTTATATCATTTATATAATATATTGGTGATTTTTAGGGTGAAAAACGTTTACCCCATCAAAATTGGGTGAAACAGGGATTCAAAAATTGCAAAATGGCAAATCATTTTTTGGAGAAAACCCCCTAAAAATATCCCATGGGATAAATTTCGCCCCTAAAATTATCCCTAAACTTGAGTTTTTGTTTGGAGTTCAAGATGAGATAAGATCGCATCAGTCAGAGAATGAGTTATTCTCATTGAGTCCAAGCAGTTTCGATTCTATTGAGGGATTATTCACCAAATTCAAGTCACTTGTTCTATTTCTCAATCAATGTGGGATTGAAAAAAATGAATATCAATTGATACTTTCCATTCTATCAAAATTGGGTCATGAATACTCAGTTTTTGTGTCTGCTTTTCATGCTACTAAGCTTGCTATTTCTAATTGGAAAATTCATTCTTTGAGTACGTTCTTGGATTCACTGACAAAGCAGTAAGATAAATTGATCCATATGGGTGCTCTTATATCTTCCAAGGGAGAGGATCATGTTCTCATAGTTCAAGGAAGAAATAATACCAAGTTTAAAGAGAAGCAAATCGTGAAAGAGAAGATGCCAAAGTTAGAAATTGAAGAGGATAGTTCGAAGCCTACTGATGAAGATTCAATGAAGAAAGTTAAGAAGAAAGGAAGTGCATCCAAGTGTTCTTATTTAAGCAAGGGATTTAATTCAGAGAATAAATGTTTCAAGAAGAATATGGACATCATGTCTCTGCTTCTTGATAAGCAAAACATCGAAGTTCCAGTTGAGCTAGATAAGCCTGCTGAATCTTTAGAACACTGTCATAGTGCATAGTTCCAAGGTGATATAAACTATTCCTTAAGTACCAGAGTTAAATCCTTTCCTCACATCCTTGATATAGATTTACCTTCTGATATATCAGAATCAGAAATCTCAGTTTCTTTCTTTGACAATCCATCTATCATTCTCCTAGATTCATCTCCTAATACTTGTGATTTTTCACTAGATCCTGACTTATCTTTAAGAAAATCTTCTTCACTCCATTCAAATGGTTATAAATATGATTTAGAAGCATGTTTTTAGGCTGATATTCATGTCATGACATCATCCATACCACCATCCATACCTATGAATACTCCTAAGACTATACAAAACCCAAGTTCATGAGTTGATTCCTCGTTGGTTTCTTATGCAGTGTTACTTATTTCAAATGGTTTCAAGTCTTGTATATTTTTCACTGGTTGGTTATATATGAACTTATTCATAATTGGAATTATATTCAACATGTTTGTATCTTTTCTAAACACCTATGTTTCAAATCTCACGTCCATTCACCATTCATATTTTTACACTCATGAGTTTTCCCTAGTTGCTCATATGTTTCTTAGTCTAGCCCTATATCCTCATGGAGGCACTGAACCTTTAGTATTTTCTATTTCATATGATAATATTTATGATATATCATAGTCTTTTCATCTTGATATCAAATCTGGCAATATGCTACATTAGATTGGAAGAAAGATATGTGATCAACATCACAATTTTGTAGTTATACAAGGAACTGATTGTCTTAATTTTTGTACTCTTTGGGAAGGAGTATGAACATATCTATTTTCCATTTCAGATTCTGTTTGAATATAAGATTTTGTTAGTAGAAATAATCATTCAGATAATTATCCTACTTTATCATATGATGAGATACAAGGAGTCTCTCCTCTCCTTTCTTGCAGATTCTACACTCTAGTGCATGATCATGAAGTTCATGATTTATTCATCAAAGTATTTTATCACAAGTAATTCATTCATCTCATATAAGTGAAGATAAAGACACAATTGAAGACATATTTCAAGTTTTGTTCCTTTTCGTTTCTTGAGGGAGGATTTTACCCATGTCGTTTTTCCTCTTTCCTCAATTTTTCTGGACATGAATAATTGTTAATGGTAACCATATCCTTGTTTTTGGGCCCTATATACACCTATATGCACCATATGAATATGACTATTTCAGACATAAAACTCATAACGTCATACTTAAAGGGGGGTGTGGGAATATTATAAACCCACTTCATAACTTAGGATAAAATATTTAATATTTTTTATTAAATTCCTACCCAGTAGCCTAGATAGTTGGCATCCACTTGCACCACATGGTCAACACTTACCATATATACCCCAAGATAACTTTTATCCTGATTCTGGTTTGATCTTATCCACTTTATTGACTGTTAGAATTAATAATTGCGCCTTCCTGCAGATTCGATCTTTATTCTTCTTTTATCCATGTTTTCTGTGGATAAGGTAAATCTATTCAACTTGGAAACTGCTATCCTTTGTTGCCAACCCAACCTCCATTATTTTCTCTCCATATTACATGATTAGCATGTTTTCCATCATTCATGAAAAATCACTCATTCTTTAGCTAATTTGTGAGGTCCTTGACTCATTTGGGAAGTTCTTTAGGGACCTATGTGGGTTTATCGTATTTGGTAAGTGTGCTTTATGAGCTAGCAACGAGTTGTCTCCTAAGAAACTCGAATTTACCTATGAAGGAGGTATTATTTATGTACACTAAGTTGATCAATAATAAAATCGAAATATATTGGATCATTCTTCTCTTCTCTTGTATCTGGTCTTACTATTAAACTCTCTATTTTCCTTGTGCATGCTTGTGAGAATTATCTTAGTAGCAATATCTACCTCATGTGCTTATTCTTTGCATCAAGACTCTCTCCTACATGGTATCAGAGCTGCAATTTATACATTGTCTTGTATTGTGTACTCAGTGCATTGTATAAGTAGGTTCCTCCCTCGAAGAGGATTGCTATTTATCTTAGTTATTTATTATTAAGGCATGGAATACTCTCTTCTTGTCTATTTCTTCTCTTTTTATGTTATTTTTGGGATTTGGTTGCATAACATACTCATATTTCCTCGTCAATACTAATATCACTCCCAATAAATCCATCAATGTTAACATCACTCCTCAATACTCATATTTCTCCCAATACTCATAGCGCATGCATAGAATGCATCACAGATCTCTCTAAATACTCAAAACACATCATAGATCACTCCTTATACATACAATGCATCACAAATCACTCTCCATACACATAATGCATCATTGATCACTCCCCATACGTATAATGCATTATAGATTGCTTCCAATACTCAAAATGCATCACATGTCACTCTCTATTGATGTAATATGGATGAAAAGTGGCATACATGAAAGAGAAAATAATTGATTCAAATTAGAAATTTATGTAATAAAATGTTAAAATACCAAGGGAAAAGGGGGTTGGTCTTGCTCGTTTGGTTTTTTTTCTTGTTTTTTGCTAGTTTTTTTATTTGAAGCGGTTTTTTTGTTATAGTTGTTTGTGACATCTACTTGAGGGAAAGGAAAAGGAGGAGGATATTGTTGTTCTAAATTTGTTAGGGAAATAAGTAAAGTCTTATATGATATACATATTGTTAATCATTAAATGATTGAGGGACTCAACTTATACTAATGGTTTCGATAAGTGGATAATTTACCCCCGCACTATTGTTGTTGATAGTGGAGCTAGTAATTGGAAAAATGTCAAAGTCTACATGCACAATTGGTTAAGTTGGTCATCAATCAGGTAAGTAGAAGTTATTCTCCTTACGTGACAATTGTTAAATTCATAACTTATTACTTACTTTGAGTTGTTGGTGATAATTAAAATTTCTTAACTATAGTTAATTAACTAGTTTATTGGTTTGAATTTCCCCTTGTCTTCCCTTTGTATGGTTATAATTTATTTTAAAAACAAAGAATATGTTAGAGATGTTACTTAATTTTTTTTTAAATGTATGATTATATGTAATAGAATTCTTAATTGATTTTTCATAAGGTTAATGAATTTGATTGTCAATAGACATGTGATAAATTAGTTTATTTTTCTAAAAAGTACTCAAATTATCTACTATTTAATTACGATTAAAACCCTTTTAGTATTTAAGAAGTATTTATATTTGGTATCAAAGAAAGTCCTTTTAGAAGGATCCAATACTTGGACTTTCAAGGCCATAATCATGCCTAAAGATAACATGGGATACTAGTATTCATCATCAATTTTTCTATTTAAAAGTTTTACTAGAATTGACTTATATATATATATATATATATGGAATTTAAGCTTAGAGCCATGTAAACGTACAAAGATGGTGCTACACTCAAATATGCTTAGTTTAGTAAACAATAAAAAATACATGAACAATTTGTTTAAGGGTGAAAACGCGAAGGTGCGATACATTTTTTTTGAGAATGGTGTGTTTTTGGGTTATAATTTCCAATTTCTCGGCGAAGAAAAAAATAAACATTTTTTCTAGGGAGAGAGTTGTAATAGTTTTTGGTCTAGAGTTTAACTAAGGTTAACATTTTCTCAGTCGAGAGTTTAGTTATGGTTAGAAAATGTTTCGGTTGAGAATAATTAAATTTCTCGTCCGAGAGTATGGCCAAATTGTTGGTATGCAACTTTCCAACACATCTCTCGGTCGAGAGTTTAGATTCCTTTTAATCTCTCACCTGAGAGTTTAGTTTTATATAAAAAATAGCTTGGCCCCTCCAGTCTGTGACTATCATTGTTGAAACCCTTGGCAGTGGCATGTGTCGAACACACTTCTGAAACCTTGTTCCTTTCATGTATCCATCGTCGATTCTCAGTAAAATGTTTTCTGTGCGTCCAAAGGAAGTTGGCCGTCTCACTTCATCACTAAGTTGGCCATTCGTCTGTGAGGCGACGAAGTTTTTGTTGGGGTTTTTTTTGTCCATCCATCGAAACCCTGTTCCTTGCATGCATCCATCGTCACTTCCTCGTAAAACGTTGTTTCGTGTGTCTGAAGGAAGTTGGCCATCTCACTCCGTCACTAAGTTGACCATCCATTTGTAAGGTGACACAGTTGTTTTTGATGTTTTTATTGGCCATCCATCAAGCAGAGTCTGCGAGGTGACAAAATAAGCATAATATGTATGTCTCACTCCTTGGGGATGATACACGGGGTTAAACAAGGCTATCGAAGGTTATAGAGAACCTAATCTCATGTAGGAGAATTGGAGTGCTAATATAGGGGAAGTTTGAGATGTTCAAAGATATACTTGTTAATAATTTCATGAAATCAAAGGCAATTTCAAAAAGAGGTTCAAATTTGCATGTATAGACATATCCAAGAGGATTTCTCAGAGGTAAGGGCACATTCTTGGTGGCCTTGGTTTTTTTTTCCAACTTGATTTTTCTTAAGCATTCTCTGATTGGACACATCCATATGCTATAGGGTTCTTTTAGGAAGCAACATTTTGATGGAAACCAAAAATCTGAGCATCCTTTGATTCAGCTTTTGTTCAAACCTCTAGTTAATATAAGATATTTAAATGAGGGTAATAATAAACATGCAAGTCTTTCTTTTTCTTCTTTATTTGTTAAGAAAAAATAAATTTTCTGTCCTAGAAAGAAGAAACCCTTTCTTTCATTGTATATACAAAAAACAAATCTACCTAGAAAGAAGAAACCCTTGCTTTTATTATATATCATTTTTGTAGATTTTGGAAAAACAAAACCACCAGGTATGCTTTTTAGCAACCAAATCCTAAGAATATTCTACAAATACTATTTTGCTATAGATTCGACAACCTTTTGTTTAATTAGTATTTATATTTAGTTAACTTTCAAAAATATATGCATGTAGAGTTTTAAACATTTTGAAATCCAGATGAAGAAAACATCATCAACCATTAATGTTTGAAATTAATAGATTTTTTGGGCAATGGTTTTATACTTTTCCCTTGTCTAACAAAACTATTTTTTTCTGGGTTTTCTTTCTTATATTTCTATGTGGCTTCAATATGTGAATTTTCCTATTCATTAAGAACGCACTTCTAAAGTGAAACCCCGTTCCTTGCATCCATACTCCCTTCCCAGTAAAACATTGTTCTGTTCTTTTAATCCGTTAAGTTTGAATGAGCTCCATATTCGTCTGTAGGAATTTGGTTGTCTCACTCCATCACTAAGTTGGTCATCCATCTCTCCATCAATAAATTCCTATATCATAATATGGGGCAATTTTTGTTGGGTTTTTTCACGTGCCAATGAACAGAGTCCACGAGGCGACGCTCCTGAAACTCCGTTAGCACATTTCGGGTAGGGAATATCAATACCCTTGATTTACCTACAAACATAGCTCCCTTTAACAACTAACATATTTTTTGGAAAATGTTGAACCAATCAAAGCTACTCACTGAAGCATTTTAAAGTATTTTTCAAGAAGGCCATTATGTTACATGCTTTTTCAACATGGGAGTTTTTTTCTCCATGTTTTGGTTTATGCATCCACTGCAGCATATAGTTATTCCCTCCTTAAATTGAGAGAACTGTTATTTTGAGTAAATTTTATCATTGGGAGACATGCTACATCCTAGGAGGTGAGGAGAAATCATTGTAGATGTAGGTGAGGAGAAAGTATTGCATCTTTCCTAAAATGAGAAATTTTTATATGAAAACTCCATGATTAGTACTTATTAATGTTTTGAGGCATTTGTTCTAGTTTATAGATTTGGAAATATGATTTCTATCTGAAATAAAGAGGGACGGCACACATTTTGCATCCCTTTTCATGAGGCTAGATATCTTGAACAAACTAAAGTTGGAGAGAACCTTTGACGCGGAGCGGTCCAACTAATTAGCTTAACTTGGTGAGCTTAACTCTCATGCATTTATCACTCCAATAGATACTTTGAAAATATTTGAAGAAGGTTTCAGGATTATAAGATACATATTAATTTGGAAGAGTGCAGTTTTCAAAACATCATACATTATTTTACAAGGTTTACATAATTATTTGTTCATGAATTTAATGACTTTTTATTTTAATAAGTTATTTAACATTTCATTAGCTTTTTTAATAATATTATATTAACACATATATTTAATTTTTGGCTAGAAAATACCGATAAGTTACAAGTTAAGTGTTATAAAAAGTTATTTATTACTTGTTTTCCATGTATAGTTATAATCATACGGTGTTTACAATTAATACTGGTTGTCATCCATCTTTTATGCATGAGCTACTTGTTTTTTATAATATATATATATATTACGATGTCTATAAAATCAATAAAGAACTGTCTCATCCTCCTACAATTTAAGAAAAACATACTTACTACACTATCTATTTTAAAATATAAAGAACATTAACTTTTTTCATAATATTATAAGAGAATTAAAATATTTGAAACAAATATTTTCTTTTTCAATTTTTTGAAAATTAAAGTTAATGGTTGTATCATTTTAAAAAAACAAGAATTTAAGTATGGGTTCTACTTTTATCAAAGCACTATTATCAAAAAGTGGTTTCACAAATAGACTTTGCCTTTGCCTCCTTTCAGTTGGAAAGAGTACAACACCGAGTTTTGTTGGAAGTTTATTAAGCATGTAGGGATTTTATAAGGGATGCTATTTTGAAGAGCAATTTTGTTGGGTAATTCTCAAGCTTTGGTAAGTTATTTAAAGCTTTGTTCTTATTTAAGAGCAATATTATTTGTTCTTGGGAGGTTTTGGTGTAAATATGTTTTTGAAATAAGATTTAGTTATTTTCATTTTGTGAATTATAAAAAGAAAATGTACATAAATTATTATTTAAAAATTAAAAAATAGTTAAAAGATTAAGATCAAATACATATGAATAGTTATTTAAAATCGTGTTCTTAAAAATAAAAAATTAAAAAATTGAATCTCAAATGATTATTCAAATGTTAGTTTAATTTCTTTGAAATATTTATTTTCAATAAAAACAAAAATACTTTTTTCCTTTNAAAATAAAAAATTAAAAAATTGAATCTCAAATGATTATTCAAATGTTAGTTTAATTTCTTTGAAATATTTATTTTCAATAAAAACAAAAATACTTTTTTCCTTTTTTTTTTTCTTAAAATTATCAAACATAAATATTTCCAATCCTTTTGTTACATCAAACCTTGAGCATGATAAAATAAGACCAAAATAACTACCTTGTTTAACAATACTCAGAAAACAAATTTTAAATAGAATTGAAATAAAATTATTATGAAAATTACTCTAGCCCTAATAAATTATATCATAAATTTCTTTATAAAATAATCCCATAACAAATTTTTAATTTCGAAATATTTTTTATAAATATAAAACTTATTTTACAATTAAAAAAATTAAAAACCATATTTTTCTTATCAAACTTTCTTCCATTGTTGCTATAATATAAGAAGTACTCGCAACAACCATATTAATGTCTCGATGGAGGTGGTGTAACGGTTGCACGAAATATTATATTTCGACACACCTAGGTTCGAGTCCGACCAGGATTGTATTACAACAGGCCCTTGAAAAATTTCAGTGCCTGCATTCACTCCTTAAATAAATAGGATATGATAAAAGAAAATCCATATTAATAATATTAATATGTTCAAATGTGACGATAGGCATATAATTGACATATTTTATGGGTTTGGAGGATTTTATTGGGAGTTTTATCAATGTTTGAGTGAAATTGAAGATACTTGAACTTTAAAACTTTTGATAAACAAATCGAGTGCATGTAGATCTCATAAACAATTCAAACAAAAAATCATTCAATCCATAAGACACAAGATGTACCCTCAGAAAACCCCTCCAAATCTGGAGGATGAAAAAACCCAACAATCCTTTGAGTATGAGATAATTGTAGAGAATGATTTTACAACACTCAAAGATCGCCTAATAAGAGATATCAAAGCAGCACTAGGGAATAGAGATCACTCAGAACATTGTCTCAGCCTTGCCAAGAGCACAGCACTTTAATAACAAGCTTATTCAGTCATACAAAGAGAGGTAGCGGATGGTTGCATGCCTTTTGGGCATTGTCAAAACTGTGGGCACTCTGTGCACTATACACACATTAACCTTTTGCGCCTTCCTTGACTTGCTACCAAGTTGTTAACTCAAAATTATCTCCCACACTGAAGATATGCATCCTCCATTAATTCACCAAGTGTTAACTGCATTTAACTGAATGTGAACTAATCAACTAACTGCTTGACCATTAGTTATGAGTTTCACTGAATGTCTTTAGTGCTTCACAATCAGTGCCATCCACAACAAACACTTTGCATAAATCAAGCAGTAAATTCCTTAACTAAACTTGTTTTCCACAACTTAGATTTAACTGATGTCTTTGCAATTCAGTTCACTAGAGGTCTGGCATGGGCGATTCAAATAATCACTCTATCCCTGTGCTGATCTCATTTATCAATAGAAACAACCATTTTAATAAGATTAATATGTTCACAATACGTTGAGAGGCATAAATTACTAATACACGGTTTAATGGAATGGAATCTTGGTTGAAACAAAAAAATTTGAGAACCCTCACCACTTCTTATTCATATTTATAGTTTGCATTGAGCCTATAACCCTCGAGCACATTACCTAATTGATTGTTATCTTGATGTTACGCTGCCAAATGGAAACCTTATTGGGAAGTGTATGGTTTCACTGCAATGAAGATCGACTTCTGAGGCTAAGAGATGGAGTCGTTGGAGTACAACTACACATTCATCTAATAGTTTTTTATTACCACGTTTTAATTACCACATTCATCTAAATTTAATTTAATAGTTGTATCACTACTGGAGTTAACGTAATAGTTATCTTATAATTAATCTAATAGTTATCCAATATAACCGCAATTAGAGTTGAAGTTAACTTAATAGTTGTATAATCATTGGAGTTAAGCTAATAGTTGTATTCAATAGTTAAGCTAAGAGTTATCCAATATAACCGTGATTAGAGATGAAGTTAAGCTAATAGTTGTAGAATCATTGGAGTTGAGCTAATCGTTGTATCTAATAGTTAATTTAAAAGTTAATATATCAGCAATTGCAGTTGAAGTAAATTTCATGATTGGAGTTGAAGTTAAGTTAATAGTTGTATAACCAATGGAGTTAAGCTCATAGTTGTATCTAATAACTGAATAGTTGTATCTAATAATCAAATAGTTGAAGTTGAAGTTACTTATCACATGTTAACTAAGCTATTTTTTAATTTTTTGAAATTGTTAATTATGAATTTTGGACGAAGCCCATAGAATCAATCGAGATAGTACACTTGTCTCATTCTCGTCCATAGATGAAAATGCATAGATGGTAGTCCACCACAAAATTCTAAGACATATACGCCTATTGACGTAATTAATTAAATTTTGCATGGTCCATATGTGTTTAATTAATTAATCATCTTTATCATATCATACTCAAAAGAATTGTTCCATACTAATGATCATATGTATTACTCCGGGTCATATAGTCATATGATAAAGTAATTCACTCTAGGGGTAGCTAAGCCATAGAGGAGATTTATAGCACCCAACGACCATGACCAACAATACACCACATAGCATATCCACATGACTTGATACAACACAAGTCATATCTTAATACAACACATGTTATATGGTCTTGATACAACACAAGACTCCAATATTGATACAACACAAGATAGATCTCGACCTTGATACAATACAATATCTTGATCTTGATACAACAAAAGATCACAGTACAAGCATATTTTATGGATAGGACTTAATACAACACAATGTTCTAGCTTGATACAACACAAGCTTCCTGAACTTAATACAACATAAGTTCCTGAACTTAATACAACATAAGTTTTTGAACTTGATACAACACAAGTCTCCTAGAGAATGACTCATGATGTTGTACTTTTAACAAGTTCGACTGTTACACTAACTACACATTAGCTAGACTCCAAACTCCCAAATGGAGTTCGACTCTCACAAGGACTGCACATTATCATGCCACTAAGTGCAGTTACACATGGGCTATTTTCTAATTTTTTATAATTGTTTATTACTAATTATGAACTACAACCATATAATCAATCTCGACAATACACTTGCCCTATTCTCCTACAAGCTACGAAAAACATAGATAGTATTCCACTCCAAAATTCTAAGATATAAACACTTATAGAGGTAGTTAAACAAATCTCTCATAAGTATAAAAAATATTTTAAAAAAAAACTATTTTCTAACAATTTAACTACTTATATTTTCTACTATTTTTTTTTGACATAAACGGTTATAGTATAATAGAAAGGTGGTATAATCACAGAAACAATGACCACTTACAAAATGCCCTTATGGAAGCAGCAAAGTAGGTCAGCAATTCTCATATCATGCCTTTATGGTAGCGACAAAAGTCAAAATATGCCCTTATGGAAGCGACAAACGAGAACAATATATCTCTGGAAGCTATATATATGTTTTAGGAAATCCAGTTCACTAACAAATACCATTACAACTTTAAACACTTAGCCAAATATACTATTGATTCGAGACCTATAGACATGTACAGACGACAATTCAACAGGACTAGAGCAGAAGACATATATAGACAACAATTCAACAAAGATTCAGCCCATAATTAATTATTTTTCTCGTCAGGACGGATCGACGAACCTGGCTTAATTTCGCTTTCCATTTTTACCACCCTCGAAGCAAGTTTTTCAACCTTCACCTCCAGCTCGGCCATTAGCTTGATAACAACACCTTCTGATCTCTTGACTGCACGCTTGAATTCTTTTCTTAGAAACAAGAGGTCTCTTTCCACATTTTCCAGGCGTCTTCCTCCTTCTGTATCAATAGTGTCCACCGTGTTTTTCAGGTTCTCCAGATCCCTCTTAAGCTCCCTGATATCATAGCCCAATATTACTACCGACGGGGATGAACTCGAAGATTCAGAAGCTGCCATAATCGCAGAGATTCCAACTTCAGTGAAAACACTAGAGATAATGGCCACGCTCAACTCCACCGCGCTCAATCTCCTCCAGCAGAATACCCACCTTACGTCCTCGTCTCTCCTGCAAACCAACTAGATCAAGCTTCCTCTCCCTTTCTCCTTACGGGTATTAATATCTCTGCTCCTCACAAACCAAACTCTCAGACCATCTAAAATCATTATGCTGGTCATTAAAACAGGCGTCACCTCACCCAATTCACAATACATCGACTGGATTGATAACCTTCCACGTGCTTGGTTACTGTCCTTCATTGTACCAAATTTAACAGTTTCCATACGATGCCATGAAAGCCCACGCGCTGACACATGGCCGCATGCTTCACCTAGAGGCAGGCACGTGGGGAGATAAGAGCCAGAGCGCCTAGAGATCTCCATGCTCACAACCACAGTTCTATGGAATGGGGTACAAGGAATAAGAGCCATTGATTAGGAGAGAGCCAACACTTAGCGAGGTTCCCCTATTTGCCGCTATGTCCGCATCTTTGTTGTGGGTCCTAAGCACATGAAAAAAATCAATTTTGTGAAAAGAACATGCAAGAGATTGGATCTTTTTTTATCAGTTGACTAAGATGCTGACAGTTTGGGAGGGAGCCCTCGACTAGAGCTTGAATAACTATTCTCGAGTCTCCCAAGATTGATAGCCTTGTAATCCTCTGGTTCTTGGCAATCAAGAGACCTTGCCAAAGGGCTAAAGCCTCAGCAATATTGTTTGATTCCGTTCCGAGCCCCCAAGAGAAATTGATTTCCATTTTTCCATCCGGGTTGAAGATAACCCCACCCCCCTACCGCCCCATACTTATATTTTCTACTATTACTCAACTATTTTCTATATATAAGTGTTTTTTTTTTTGGTTAAGTGCCTTGTGACTTGTTGGGCGAACCTTTGGTCTAAGAAACCACGATCGAGGGGCATCTAAGCTGTCAAAATCACTCGGGGATCGCACCTGGCTTGGCCCCACCAACCCTTAGCATGGTTGGACTTAAATGTCACCTTCCAGGAGCAGTGGGTTTTGATCCTAGGCCGCCAAGCAAACGAAATCCCTCTTGACCGTTTACTCTACCAGAATTTCACTTACTATATAAGTGTATTACTCAGTTAAGTTTTACTATATTACTCAACTAAAGTTTTAGAACAATTTTTTATAGTTAACATTTCAGGTACAATAATTGGAGTATAGGCATTCTATTATTAAGGATGTTCACATCAATTGTTAAACATTATTGTTCACAATAAGTTCAATCTCATAATTATATTGGATAGCATGTTGTTTGTAAAATTTAATGATATTTAATAAAGAAGTTTAAAAATAATGAGTAAATTTGGAATACATAAAAGGGGATTGTTTGGGTTTGTAAGATAATTATAATAATTAATAAATAAACTTGAATTTAAAAAAATATTTATAATTCATAATAAAAAAATGGCCTAAACCAATGTTTTTTACTACTTGAAATTAAAGAAATGGAATTAAACTTTCTGAATCCGGATTATCGAAGTTAACCTTCTAAATCCTCGAGGCTAACGGGGAAAACTGAAAAATAAATATATAAAGAAATCGAAGTTAACCTTCTAAATCCTCGAGACTAACGGGGTTTGAATACATTGCTCCTTTTGTTAAAATGAAAAATAAATATAAAATAGAATTTAGAATTTAGTATGTGAAATTTTTTTAAATATTTAAAAAAATTGTGAAAAATGCTGAAAAGGAATAAATAAATGACATCATGTGATCCCTTTTCGAACAGAGAAGCATCCACAAGAAACCCTAGATTACCAAAATCCAAAATAACTGCCGATTATGGCCACACCATTCAGAGGTCAACATGCAGAGAATTGTTCCAACAGGTTTCACTGATTATTCGATATCAAGGACGTGTGAAAAGATGCAGAGAGAAGTCAAACATTTTGCCCAACTAGCATATTAAGAAAGCAAACTGTTGGCCCTAAAGAACTACAAAGTTTATTTTGAGAACTGTAGCATCAATAAAAAACCCTAGACATCCAAAAACCAAAATAACTGTAGCAATATGGCCTGACCATTCAGCAGTCGACATCCAGATTCCAGACAACTATTCCCAAAACGTTTTATTGACAATTGTATATTAGCCTTCGTGTGAAAAGATAGACAGAGCAGTCGAACCTTGTAAGACAAATTTAGATTAACCATACATACCTGTCGCTGGAGAATTCGTAGACCTTCCCTCTCTGGGAGAAAACAATAAGTCCCACCTGGGCATCGCAGAGCACCGACAGCTCGTAAGCTTTCTTTAGCAACCCATTCCTGCGCTTAGAAAACGTAACCTGCCTGCTGGTCGGGTCCTCGATCTTCTTCATCTGAGTCTTTCCCCTTACCATTCTCCTCCTCTCCTTTTTATTGCGCTCCTTATTTCCCTCCAAACCACGCATTCTTAGATCAGGGGAGAGATAAATCACCCAGTAGAAAACGACAGGATATAAAATTGGGCCAAATTGAGGTCTAGTAGTGGCTTCCAAAGATAACCCAGACACTCCAAAAACAGAATACAGTATCATGCTCCCAGTCCCTTGTACGAAGACGACGAAACTCGTTCAATCTTATACGAAAAAACTGATAAAAGGCAAGCAATATTTGAGCCTATCCCATCTAGGTACGGGCCCTGGGACCCGACTACAGTTGGCAAACAATACTTGTTATGCTATGGAGCATTTAATGCTACGGCAGTTGACAAGTATTGCTCGCCACTACAGTTTCACACATATTCTTTCCATAGCCCCTCAATGTCCTACGAGGCTGAGCCTCTGTCCCGCACAAACATACTCTGCTGACTACGGTGGCAAACATATATTAATTAATGCCGACCAAACCCTGATTCTGTAATCTTTTCGACTTCCTTCACGTGACAAAGAGTACGTATTGGTACAAAAATGAGCTAGAATACATTCCTCCAATGTCAATTTTTGCGTGACCGGTGGTGCGTTCATCATATCAATTACAGGCATATATAACACGGATATATAACTGTAGGTCCATCGTGCTTGTTATAAAGTGGTGATGCAACGGCAATCTTTAGATTTTTCTTGGGAGGGGAGCCTGTCCAATGTATACTGTTGGATTTAGTTGGATCCATTGGACAGGCTCCCCTCCTGAGGGAAAGTCTGTCCAGTATATAAGGCGCTCCTTGATGCAACTGGTAATTTTCGCTCGTTTCATCATGAGTCGATATTAGCGTTGCTTGAGATCGTACAGATGCTCTTCCATATCATCCGTAGTGGTTGGTTCCTTGGGTGTTATTGTTTTGTGGAATGTTTTGGGTTTGTGACAGTTATTTATTTATGTTATATATTATCTTATTTTGATTCTATATCTTTGTCCGAATTTTGTTCTATATTACAGTATGTGATGTTTCTCAGTGTTCTTTGTCGTCGGATTTTCTATTTTTTTTTAAGTCGCTTGTTCTACCTTTAATGCAACGATATCCCTCGTGTAGAAACTACCCACCAAAAATATTTACAACTGTAATATTTTCTTAATATTTCATCTATTTATATTAAAAAAGAGCAGGACATGTACAATATATTTACACCATTTGTCATCTTACCGATGGACGTGTTCATTTACACCGTTTGTCATCTCACCCATGGTCGTGTTCATTTACACCGTGCAGATTTGGGAATGACGAGCTTCATTGTTGAATAGATTTACTCTGGTCCGACAAGGTCGAAGGAGTAGTGGAGTGTGGAAGGTTCCAACTTCGAGGACCATGGAATATCATAACGCTTGGCCTTAGGCCACATCAATGACATAAGCAGAATAACCTATAGGCCATGGGATATCATGACGTTTGGCCATCGGCAGTGGGAACGAAATAAGGATAATAAACTATGTTATTGAAGAAGAAGAAGGCTAAAAATAGCGTATGGGATAGACTGTTTTGTCCGTTGTTTCTTGCATTTTCATCATTTTTCTGTTCAACTTGAGCTTCCCTAATTTCATTATGGTCCTTTCATTGAATAAATTAACCCAAGAACTAGTTGTCAAAATATTCACATACTCGCTGTCCTTGAAGGCCCCGGACTCTAAATTGAAATGCTTTTCTGTTTCCACTTTTCCGAAGGTGCAAAAAGTACACACTTTTTCTTCCCAAGCTTCCTTTGGTCTTTTCCAGCTCCCAGTTTCACAACTCACTTGGTGGGAATTGGTTCTTAGTTGAGCAATAAGCATTTTGGCCCTCCAATATGATATATTAGCCCCTATATAATCTTTTTGATGATGGTTGTAGGTGGGATTAAACTCTTCATACATTATTTTTTCTTTCTCCCTAACCCTTTGCCCCAAATTTGCTTGTGGAACTTGTCGATAACAAAAGCCTTTATCTTTTTATTGTTTGTAGGACATGTGTTCACGTAAATATCCTATTTACTAAGCCATTTGTTGTTTTGCGGCATCCAAGTCTTCTTTCTTTTGCATTATATGTCATTGAAGACCACTTTAGGCCATCTGTAGTCTTCCATTTGCTCAATCTTTTTTAGATATCTTATGAGTAGCACCATAGCAATTGATTCAATGGGGGCTGCCCCCACTTCACTAAGCATGATATCATAGGGGACTGAGCTTTAAATTTTGAACTTGTTGATAATCAAGCGTTTTTAATCTTCTTAATTTGTTGCCACTGTAAGTCAGAGGTACTGCTGGCCAACACTTCACACCCATAGAGAACAACCGGGATAACTAACAGCCCAAAAAGACTTTGCGTAGTCTTCCAATCCCACAGCTCTACTTCTCTACATCTATTTTGAAAGGCGTGTAATGCTTTCCAACCTCCCAAAGTTCTTTCCTTTCTGCAACCTTCCCAACTTAATTTTTTGTCGAAGTCAATCCCAAGATATTTGTAATCTACCACTTCTTCAAGAGTGTTGCCTTCAAAGTAGAACTCATGTTGGCTATGTTTTCTCTTGCTAGAGAAGCCTACTACTTTTGTCTTGCTAGTATTAACTTGCATCCCCACTGCTCTACAAAAGTGCTCAAGGGAAAGTAAGTGCAGGTCATCTGCATACAAAAGAAGCCTTATGACAAACTCGCCCAGAAGAGCACCTTCCTCATCCTGTACGTTTAACCACTCTTCAAGTTTGTCAATATATAAGCCAAACAGTGTAGGGGACAATGGCCACCCTTGCTTGAACCCAATATCTTCAAGTTTGTCAATATATAAGCCAAACAGTGTAGGGGACAATGGCCACCCCTGCTTGAACCCAATATCTTCAAGTTTGTCAATATATGAGCCAAACAGTGTAGGGGACAATGGGCACCCCTGCTTGAACCCAATATCGCTCCTGAAACTTTTAGAAATACCAGCCTAAGTTCTGATTTTGACTTTAACCTCTTCACATAATCTATAGACAGCTGCTCTAAAATGCATAAGAACCCCAAGATAACAATAGTAACGGTTTAGACCGTTCATATTCCAATACACAATGAGATATCATGACATTTGGCCATCGGCCATGTGAATATGAATTAAGGGAATAAACTATGGTATTGAATGCAAACCCAAGAGATGACAGTGGCAACGGTTTAGACCGCTCACATTCCTAAACTTGTGTGTAAAATCTATCCGAAAATAAGCAAACCGCCTTTGTGGCCATGTTATTGAATGCAAACCCATTAGATGTGCGAGTGGTAACGATTTAGACAGTTCATATTCCTAAATTTGTGTAAACTCCTACCCGTAAATAAGCAAAGCGCCTTTGATCTCTCAATGAAATTCCACTTTTTTTTCTTTTGATCTCTCAATGAAATTCCACTAAGTTTTTAGTGGTTGTACTCACTAAAGGAAGTGACCAATTTCCACGCTTGGGCCTTTAATTTGTAGTTGGTGAGAGGATTTGCTTTACGAGTAGTTGAAGTGGTGGTTGATTGTTTAGAGATTTTAGTAGTTTTTATTATTATTTGTTGTATCAAGTCTTAAACATTAAAGCCATTATTTAATAAAAGATAATAGATATTGAAAATGAAGAGGAATACGTTCACTGTGTTTGAACTAATTAGAAACTCTCAGGGAGTAGACATTTTTATTGCATTTGTTATTACTTATGTTGTTGTGTATTTATGCTTGTTACCAATTGAATTGCAAATTGTGGCTGTCTTGGAATTGAATTTTATTCATAGAACTGGAATTGAATTTTGTTCATAAAGTTTGTGTACAAGTTCCGATGTGTGTATGATATAGCAAGGAGTTACAACCTCACTCCATCTTCTCTCAAAGAAAGTAGAATCCCTAGGAATTAGGAGAGTTTTAATAAATAGACTAATGTCCAATGGACTTCTCACGAAGGAAATGAGTGAATCCTGAGTATAATAGTGGATGATATTTACCAAATAAAGAAAATTGCAAAAGATGAGAATGTGTTGAAAATAGTATGGGTGTTTCTAGGGAGGAGACACAGATAATGCAAATAGAATTTAAAAGTGATTTAATCTATATTTCAAGAGGAGAAATACACAGCTCCAATAGGGAAAAAATGCATGTCAATGTATATGTTGTATAAGATATATTAGTGTCAACAAATTTTAAGACCAAAAAGGAAATGCAAGAGATGTTTTCACAAAATAGAGCCATGGAGAAGGCTAAATGAAAATGGAGTAGAAGTAGTCACTAGATAAGTAGGTTGTAAAAATTTGTTAATGGAAAATATGAAGAATATGTTAAATGTCATGAAATCAGCCTTCCATTGATGTGCACTTGGGAACGATAGCATTGATGAGGATTGCAAACAACCCTCATATGTGAGAGAAGTAAAAAAAATGTGGAAGAGAAGTTAGAGGAAGTTGTTGTTTGAAGATGAAGATTGTGATTGTGAATAAATCATGCCAAAGAAGGATGTGGAAGGGATTGTGAAAATCAAGTTGCAAAAGAATTGAGGTCGTGGTAGTGAGTGATGTTACAAAAGGAGAATTGATGGAGAAGAGAATGGTCTTGCAACAACATAAAGCTATAGGGATGTGATGCCATAGCACCAGATGATGTTACATAAGAGAGTATAGAAGAAAGAGAGGTTCCAACAAAACAATACAACATAAAGATTTAGGGAAAGGAGTCTCTGAAACAAAGTGTATGTGTAGACCAAATATGTACATATCTAGGGATGAGGAACTTTGCAACTAAAGATGTTGTCGTAACAACAAAGTTTCTTCTGTATTTAAAGCTTCTGGGACATTCTTTAAAATTTCATATTCAAGATTTTTGATAGTTCTTCTTACAACCTTTATTTTTTCCCTATTTTGATAAGTTTATTTCTTATTTTAATCTCTTAGCATGTTTAAAGAATGTTTTTTTTTTCAAAATATCTAAAACTCATTGTATATCAAGTAATTTATATTTTTAAATATAACTCCTAACATACTTCTTTTTTTCTTAAAATCCATCTTTCTTTGTTCATTTCTTCTTATCATATGTCATATCACTTTTTGATAATGTCTTATAAACTATTACCAACTAATTATAAACTATTACCAACTAATGTATAATTAAACACCTCAACTAAAAAAATCTCTCTAATTTAAAACATCTCCCTTAACACAAAAAACCCTTAATATATACTTTATAATAAATTCACCAATATTCTCTCCATACCATTTTATGACTAATCAAATATTACATTAACCTTTCTTTAAACATCTACCATCCCTTATCTTCATATCATTTTTTATGACTAATAAAACTTTATATTTATTATATTTTACATAACCTTTTCTTTTAACACTTACCATCCCTTAACTTCTAAATTTACAACCTTCCATAGTTATCCCATTGTCCAACACCTTTTATCAATATATATTGACATTTACTTGCGTTTTCCAAATACCTTTGAATCATGTCAATTGGACCTTCCAAGGTCATGTTAGGATAATGTAAAGTTAAAAGACTTCTAAAGGCTCGCATTCCAAAGCTGCTTTGGAAGTTGAGACTAGACTAATATGCTTTGAAATCTGAATTTTGACCCTCCAATTTTATGTTACGCTAACGCAAAGTTAAAAGACCTTACCGAATTCCAAAACCGCTCTACAAAGGACAAAGACTAATATGCCTACAAATCTGAAAACTCAGCGGATAACATCATGTTATCTCTTCTTCCCAATCCCTCGAATTGGACATTCAAAGAAAATGTCCAATCTTCTCTAACTTTCTATTTTCACATTCACCTCGAGGGCGAAGATCCACAAGGGATAATTGGACATCTATAATTTTTAATTTCTTTCTTTTGTGAAGTATGGAATTATCACAAACTTATGCCAAGAACTTCCAATGGCACTATTCATACTCAATTGGACTTTGCATACTTTAGATAGGATTGTTTTAGTGACCATTATGATATTTTCCTGGTTAAATTAAAGCTTAACATAACAACATAGTTCACACTGCCATTCAAAAATTCTCGTGTCTCTCGTATTGAAATTTAAAACAATGTAAAGTGTTGTCTTTCTCTTATATCAAACATTAGTAAATCAACCCTTGAAATAACATGATGTACTAACATATGGACAATGTAAACCAAATATAGTGAGGGAACATAACATCGAAGTGATTATAATGACAAGGGTTTTTCTTTCCTATAGTTTCAATGTTTTCTGAATCGATAGGATTATCGTGTAGCATGCGAAGTTATATTTTTAACAAGTATTACCATTTAACTTGTGGTTGGTGAACACTAATAGGATATATTACTTGTTTTCGTTTTTTTTAAGTTAAATGGGTTGTCTACCATGAACTGCCTAGTTGTAAGCTACTAAGCTTACATGTTGGAAATATTTTTTGAATATATGAAATAGTTAAATGATTGAATGATGATTTACAATGGAGGCATTACATTGAATATATATGCATGAATGTGAAAGGTTGGCATCTCTTCGAGATGGCCAATAACCCTTAACCTAATACAGTAATAATGAATAGGTTAATAATTAATAATAGTAATACGCAATTAAGTTTATTACAAGGCATTTGCCATATGAAAATATTTGACCATGAATATTTATGGCACTTAATCTAGATTCCGATTTTTATTGTATGATCATCGTAGTTGATGAAATGCGTCGATAACAAATTCTAAGTGATGCACACAATTTCGAAATGTAGACGGATCGATCCATCCAAAATCTACCTTTGTTCGAATCATTTGATGATCAATTCTTTGGATATAACTTCTCATTTTAGGCTTCCCTATAAGTTGTTGATTTTAACTTCGCACTTCTTTAATGTTGTAGTTGGGTTGCTTGTAAGAAGAGTATTGTTTATTTTCCTCGTGACTTTGATGCTTGTTGTAATGACTTTTGTGATGTGAATGACAATAAATTTTTTGAGTTACTTGAGGAATGTTTGTAGAGACTTCAACTTTTGTTGCTTCTAACAACCTATTAATTAATACATTTTCAATAGAACAATTTTCTGGAATTTGAACATTGATTGTGTCTGTATTGATTTTTTTCTGACATTTGAATTTGTATTGATGATGTGGCTAATTCAATGGTTTCGGTCATTGTTTCTGTTTCCATAGTTTCGACAGGTTTTGCTGAGCATTTTTGTAGCTTCTCAACTTTTAATTTTTTTATTTGTTCAGTCAACTCTTGATTGTGATTGGTAAGGAGGTGATTTTTTCTTGTGTTTCTAGTAGTTTTCGTTCCATGTCTTAATTGGCTTGCTCTATTTTTCGAGAAATTTTTAACTTCCATATTTTCGTAACTAACATCTTGTTATGGTTTTCGAGTTGGAAGATTTCTTCAATATTGATTGATAATGTTTTATTGATTTTTGTGATCTCCAACTTATGCATTTTTTTAATGTCATATCTATGTGTTCTTTTATCTATTGCCGACATTGGAAGGTTTCTTACTCTTGCCATCGTAATTTTCCTAGATTTACACAACTTCCTTGTCATTGTCCATGACGATTTTGTTCAAGCAATTTACTTCTTCTTCTAGATCTTCACAACTCTCATGTGATTGTTCTTTCGTTGTATTTTTTTACGAAGAGACTCTCAACAATGAGTCATGTATTGTTATTTTATTCTTCCCTTGGGACAAGGTGTTGCAGCTGCAACAATTTCCCAAAATTCCAAAAAATTTTAGGACCCTCCTTTTGCTTGAATTAGTTTGATTGTCTTCTTGAAGTTGGTTTGAAAAATTTTCAGAAAGACTTGCTTATGCTTGGATTGATCTACAACTGTTTTTCAAATTTTCTAAAATCATTAAGAATTTCAATGATTGATCAAACCTTCGTCATTTGCCTTTAATTGCATTTGAAGCATGCTTGAATCGGAAGGGATTTTGTTTTGATCTTCCGCCGTTGCGGGTGAATCTTTGCTTTGATCTTCCGCCGTTGCGGGTGAATTTTTGCTTTGGTCTTCCACCGTTGCGGGTGAATCTTTGCTTTGGTCTTCCGCCGTTGTGGAAGGAAATGCACTTTCGTCTTCCGATCCGTTGGTCTTTCACATCGGCTGATTTTTTGGTTTATGTCGGAAGGTTTTGGTCATGTTTTTCTCCGTCGTTGTGGACAGGAAACCACTTCTTCTCCCGATCATTGTTTAAGTCCTCCATTTCCCACCGTTGTGGAAGGCCGTATCTTTGTGGTTCCGACGTTGCGGTTGCCAAAGCTCTAAACTCTCCGAGACGTTAAGTGTTGTTGCTTCCGACTTAAGTCACATTGCGGATGGTGGCCTGCTTTACGCTTTCGCCGTTGCGGAGCAAAATAAGCTTTCAGCCTCCGATTCAGAAGCTCTCTGACGTCTGATCGTCTAAGTTTTCCCGCCATGCACGTCTCTGCGGCTGGATTTACACTTTGGCCGCCCGCCGTTGTGGAAGGACGAGTGCTTTCAGCCTTCGATTAGAAAACGTTCCGACATCCGATGTTTTTCAGGCCCGTGGTGTTGACTATATATACGGGTCGAGGGGTTATATTTTGTTATTGTTATTTTCGACTATTGAGCACTATCGTTGTCGTGTGTGTTGTTCTCATGAGCTGCGAAGGATCCCGTTGCTGGTACCCACATCCAGGTGGCTCGACTATGGACGTTTGACCGCTCATCTTCCCGTTGATTACGCTGCGTTTGCCAGTTAGGCTTCTATGGCTTTTCCTTGTTCCATTGAACGTTTGGTGGTTTGTTTTCTTTGGATTAGGTTTTTGTCCACGGCCGTAGTAGCTTGACCCCGTTAGTCACGAGACTATTTATATATGAGGGATTTTTTTGGTATTACTGTCAGTAGGTAGGCGGTGCGGCCCTTAGAATAGTTTTTCCATAGCTCCGTTGTTAAATCGCCCGGTGCATAGCGGATTAGGGGGTTTGGTGCAGACGGTCATTACGTTGTCTGCACCAAACCACCTTTGTAGGATGATGTATGGTAGAGATAAGTTTGTCGTGGCCCTTCATTGTGGATTTGGGACTGTTTGTTCTGTTTTGGTTTCCCTGCATCATTTAAACCCTAGCCATGGTTCCGTGCGTCCCCCATTTGAGCTCAGCATCGATTTCCTAGCCGACTTAAGGGAATACGCCGCTGCTTTTAGTCTGTTGGCCGTAAGCCGCGTGGACACGGTTTTGTTAAAGCACAGTTAAAGTCTCGTATACCTTTCCCTTGTTTGCCCCGCGCAACGAAACAATAATGGCATGCGCAGAGAGCCGAAATTGGTGGCCTATTGATGTAGTTTTCCTTTCCGTCTTGAATGTGGCTGATAGAATTGTTCAATATCATACAGCAGTGGTAGCTTGCTAATTTTTTACTATATATGACTTGTTTTGCATCATGCTAGATATAGACAAGGTCATTGAATGCTGCACTTTGGTAGTAACAGTTCTGATTAGTTAGGCCATTTTAGGCTATACATGCATACATTTGTTTCATTAACTGATTGCTATCATATTAAACATAGGAGAAATGGCACATTGCATAGTGATGTATACAGGTCTGCTACTCAGTTAAAGGGGCTTAATATTACAATTTTATGGCAGGAAGAAATCACAATGTCAAAGAGGCAGAAGAAGAAGGCCCCTGTGGTCGAAGAAGAGCCAGATGTAGAGATTGTCACCAAGACAGAATATGTATATGAAGACACTAAATGTATTTCTGGTGTGGAACCTGAATACCAGTGGGGGGAAATCTATAGAATGATTACCCAGAGAGAAGTTCCCGACATGGGCCTAGAAGAAGAGTCCATATACGCAAACATTGAAAGATCCTCCCTTACGAAGGTCGCCACCAGGCCGGAGCTGTTCCCATGCTCTGAAGTAATTGGCTGGATTCTGCCTCGGGCAGATGTAACCACAATGATTCTGGAAAATGTTGAAAGACAGGGTTATGCTGCATTTAGCCCTGGGTATGTGGTGTTGGCTTATCACATGCCAGAAGCCCAAGTATTCTTATCTGATGATTGGCTAAACAACATTAGAATGGACCTGGTAGAGACTCTTAAGAGAATGTTGTTGCAGGGAAAACATTACCGATACAGACCGACGGGTGAATATGATACAGCGAGCTTGAGGGATCCCTACAGATTTATAGCTCTGATGCTCAATAGGGTCTTTGGGAGGGCTCATGGCAGATTCTTCAAGCTAGATTGGATACCCATCATTTTTCATGTGGCAACCCAAGGGACAATCTTCAACTAGGCCAGCCTTGTATCAAGCAGTCTTTCTTCTTGCTTTGCCTCAGCCTTGGGAGGAGAGTCCCAGAAAAGATTTGAATTCTATATGAGTTCAATACTGATAGACTGCATATTGTGAAACCAGCCTTTCCCTGGTCTCAGGTGCATCTGGGACCAGGAAAGAATGCCTGTCTATGCTGCTTATAGAACATTGTGGGCACACCAGTACCACAGCCATTACAGAGAATTCCGCGAGCACTTCATTATGCCACTATACACACTCATTTTCCAGAAAGAGTGTGATTGTATGTCGGAGGAGGCCATGCAAGTAATAGAGGACTGTGCAGACTACTATTTGACCGAAAACAACATGTACTTCAGAATGTTTGGAGGCTCGAGAGCACCTTCCCTACTGCCAAAATACGCAACTAATTACATTGTCCATAAGGAGGCAGTCAGACAAGTGTTCCTGGATGGAATAGGCAGCTTCCTGTTCGAACACAAGAATACTGCTTATCCTCCCTTGCCCTTCAGACTAGGAAGCTACAGGTTCACTAAGGTGAAGCAAGTTGGTGAATTCGTTGAGGAGCTGGAGAGGTTCCATTTTGGCGAAATGCCCTATCACAGAAATGACTTCCAAGGTAAAGTTGTTGAGCATTGCAAACAAAACAAGGTGCATTTAGAGTATACCCACCATTTTGATAGGGAAGAATCTGTCTTCCGGAATGCCCCAAACATGACAGCACTGAAGAGGAGATTCAAGAAAAAGATCACTACCAAAGGTGGGAAGGGGGATGAACAGGCTAAGGCTGAGGAAGAATCCAAAAGGAGAAATGAAGAAGCCCATAGATTGGCACAGGAAGCTGCAGGGTGGTTGCACAGTGAAGACGAAGGGAAAAGAAAAGCTACCCAAGAAGTATCTAAGAAAGCAGAAGAAGTAGCCAAGGCAGAGGAAGAAGAAAAGAAGAGGAAGCTCGATGAGGAGTTGCAAAAGTAGGAGGCGGAGAGGTTGAAGATG
Source organism: Pseudotsuga menziesii (assembly GCA_001517045.1). Lineage (NCBI taxonomy): Eukaryota > Viridiplantae > Streptophyta > Pinopsida > Pinales > Pinaceae > Pseudotsuga > Pseudotsuga menziesii. The sequence continues at coordinate 112,617 of LPNX011128394.1, read as the reverse complement.
ACACAGACAGAACAGTCAGTTTCTGACATAGCTGGAGGGCAGACCCAGGATGTTGAGAACCCCGAGGTTCAAGGCCGACAAGTACCTGCTGCCAGCACACCCATGGTCCCCACTCTCAAACTGGTTCCTTTTGTTCAGAAAAAAGGGGAAGAAATCCCCGATTTCAACACTGTATATTATGATAGGGCAACAAAGAGAATAATAAAGAGAACAGAGAGGAAAGTTGAGGCGGAAGGTCTACCTGGTAAAATGATAATGGATACGGCGGTTATGTTAGGAACATACCAAGATCCAAGATTCACCCTAAGAGCCGGGTCTGCATTTATCCAAGCTTCAGAGGATAATGTAGGAAAAATCATGAATGACTTGGAGCAATCCAAGAAATCTTTTGCTCAATTGAAAGATACATTGAGGAAAGAGAGGGAAGACAGCAACAGGGTCAAAAGGAAATATGAATATATGCAAAGGGAAATGAAGTCCTCAAGAGCTGAAGTACAGGCCCTCCAAGGAGAAATACAAGTTTTTAAAACTACACAGGAGTCTCTAGAAAGAATACAGAAAGAATATCAAGAGTTAAGAACTAAAAGGGAACATCTACTGGCAAAGGTGGAGGAGCTAGAAGGGCAGCAAAATATCCTCTTGGAGGCCAATGACCTGCACTCCTAAGAACTGAGAAAGGAACATCAAGAGCAGGTTTCTTCTTTGACCACTGCTTTGGAAGTGGCAAGAGAACAGCAGGTTAACCTCCAGCCATTCAAGGAGCATGTATTGGCCCAGAAAACCAAGATGTTGCAGCTACAGACTGCTGTTGAAGAAGAAAGATGTAGAGTACTGCAGATCGATGGCCGATTGGAGGAGATATTGGAAACTGCATCTTACTTTGTGGAAAGATCTCAGGACATCCTAGAGGTCCTGACTACAAGAATGGCGAGGTTGGAGAACAACGAAGAAATTCCAGCAGAGCTGCCATCAAAAGATAAACAGGCCCTCAAGCGGGATTACGACTTAATAGAATTTGCTATTAACACCGCTGAAGACTTCAAGAAGGCAGTTAAAAATACAAAGGGATTATGCACGGAGTTTTTCAGAAGACTTCTCATTACCTACAATCGGTGCCAGATAGAAGCTGAAGAGAGGCTTGAAGCTTTCCCGGATCACAACGCCTTTGTGGAGCTATTGCAGAGGAGATATCAGGAGGAAGAAGCTAAGGTACAAGATATTAAAGCCCTGAATGATCAGATCTTGAGAAGCGAAGTAGATCATTCAGCTGTCAGTGTACATCTTCTGGAAGATCAACTTCGATTGAGTACAGCCAGGGTCGAGGCTATCAAGAACCAGGCCGAGAAGTTTGAGATAAATATTCAGTTTTTGGAGCCTTGTGCCTTTGAAGGCATCGCTACTGAAGCTGCAGTGTGGAGGAAGTTTCTAGACAGCCAAGTGGGGCCCTCCTCGTGAGGGATTGGTCACCTTTTGTATTTTGTAACATTTTTGTAAAAGCATTTGAGGAAAAGTAAACGATGGGAAATGAAGAGTTGGGAAGCCCAAAGGTTACCTTTGGGCAGCCCAACAGTCACCCCTTTTTGTATAAATGTAAAATGCTTAGAAGGGAAAGGGACTTTTTCCCAGTTAGATTGGTGAAGACATATTGTAAGAAGAACTATTTCCTTTTGCAATAGATAATTATAGTTTGCCTGTTGGAGAAAGCTTGGTGGAATATTCAAATGTTGTGCTATGGATTTGTTGAAAAGGAACTATTTCGTTTTCATCTTTATGTCCATTAACTGTGAGACCTTACTAACTCTTTGAACCTATCTTCCTGTATGAATGTTCTACGGTTTATTTTATGGAGATTTTCCACCATGAGTAATGAATGTCATTCATAAACAATTGGCTATTTGGTTGTTGAAATATCTTTAATTGTTCATGCAATGTGGAAAGAAATAATCAGCTAGCTGTATTTTCTCTTTATGTTGCATGCACGCTTTACATTACTCATAATTAAATTTCAGTTTGCTCCCTGGGGATAGATAGATAGATAGGTAGATAGTTAGTTTGATTTCTGCATATGTGATTTAGATGCTCGTGGGCCTATGATGTGAGGTAAGAACCTGCACATCACAATGTGAATGCTCCATGTATCTCAATCATCTTGCATGGTTAATTAGATACTTGCATTTCATACTTAAGTCGAAAAATACAAAAACTCGGTGGACCGGGCCACAACCGGTAAAACCTTTTGTTTTTGATTGCTTGACCTACGGTAGCCGGACCGCAAACCGGACGAATTCCCTATACAAAACAGTCAACAGGCTAGTTGGGAACGTTGACTGGGGAGAATCCCTTTCTGTTGTTGCCTGCGAATTTCTAGGCCTCAACAGAAGGTCGTGACTTTTTTTTTCACATTGAAAGTGATTGTACCCAATGTTTCCTCTAGAAGAGACCCTCTTCGACTCAAGTAAAACTCTTCCCTCTTTGACATCAAATTGAGCATGAGTAAGCTCGCATCTATTCTTGTATTAATTTATGCTTGGCTCATAGGCATGCTCTAAATCCATTCGTTTGGTAGTATAGAGACCCTTCTCTCTGTTAATAATCAGAGAAACATTAGACAATCATACAATAAACAACATCATACATGACACCAGGATTTCATGTCGTAAAACCCAAAGGGGAAACATCCATGCAGGAAAAGTATTGAAGCTCATTAATGAATAAAGAGAGATTACAAGACGAGTCTCATCCTCACAGACAACTCACACCATTAGGTATCCCAACCATGCACTATATACTTCATGAAATAAGTTACATGAGTAAACCGTTGCTTGTTATGCCCGTTTTGAGAAACTTCCCATAAAAATCTGTAATGAGAAACCTCCCATAAACACATTAATTTAGTTGTCATTTAACAATCTCCATCTTCACCAAAAACTTTACAAATACTTTGTGCAAGACTATTTATCACATTTTTTTCAAACCAAGAGAAGCTACACACCATCGTATTTTCTAAAACAATACAGTTTTTGTGAACATATTTACACAATTTCTTGAGTATGGACCTTTTTCAGATCTACTCCACCTTCACTAATGTCTTGTCTTAAAAAATGATATTTTACATCAATATGTTTAGTCTTACTATGATAAACACGATTTGTCATGCCAAATGAATAGCACTTTGACTGTCATAGAAGACATGCACACTGTTTTGCAACCTTCCAATTTCTCTAAGTAGACCTCTCAGCCAAATTTCCTCTTTGCAAGCATGTGAGGCAACAATGTATTCAACCACTGTAGTGAATAGAGCAATTCTTTCTTGAAGCTTTGACATCCAACGTATAACTCCACCTGCAAGAGTAAAGACATAACCTGAAGTAGACCTTCTCTTGTCCAAATCACCTGTGAAATATAAATCAACAAAACCACATATAGAATCACTATTATTATTAAAGGTGATACAATAATCACTTGTGCCTCTTAAGTACCGATGCACTCATTTCACTGCATTCCAATGTTGTTTTCTTGGATTTGCCATGTACTTACTAACAACACCTATTGCATGTGAAATATCAGGTCTAGTACACACCATTGCATACATTAAACACCCTATCCATTGGCATATGTTACACAAGACATATACTCATTTTCTTCAACACTAATAGGACATAAACTTGAAAAAAGTTTAAAATGGGAATCCAAAGGAACATTCACGAGATTTTCCTTATTCATTTCGAATTTTTCAAGTATTTTCTCAACATACTTCTCTTGCGAAAAACTGAGCTTATGTTTAATTTGTAGGTTGTTTAGGGTATGCTAAAGGATGGTCAAAGGAGACTAGGCATGCTAGGTAGAGGGTACCATATAATAGTGTTATCAACCCAAACGACACTTCTCCATTTGAGTGCCAACATTCATTATGTTGGTACACAAAAGGACATATTAGGATTGAAGCTTTCCAAAACACTATAGATGGGCATGACTTGGGATGCATTTACCTTTAAACCAGCTTGCTACATAATTTTTTGAAGTGTTGAGTTTTGTACGTGACTATCTCCATTGCAACCTGCGTACTATACGTGACTATCTCCATTGCAACTCGCGTACTGTACGTGACTATCTGCATTGCAACCCGTGTACATTAGTGTACATGGGTTTCCTTTAAGCAACTCGCGTGTCATACGTGGGTTTCATATATTCATAGTCACGTACACCTCATTTCGACCTTAAAAAATATAAAACATGATTAATCAAGATTAGTTGGGCCCTAATCATTAACTATCCCAACTGTTTCAACCACCCCAACATTCGAAATAACTCTATTTCCAAAGTATAAATAGAGGCCTTGGGGAGGGAATTAATCAATCAAGATTGGAGAGCAAAGTTATGTTGGTGGTATATCTTCAGAAGTCTTGGAGCAGCAGAACTCAGAGTCCTTTGGTTGCAGAGGAGTCCTTGTCTCATAAGCTGGGTTGTATTATTATCTCATTCACCGATTGTTAATAAAGAGAATTCTTCTTCCAATATTGTGTTGAGTCTCTTTCATGTATCATGGTTAATGAATATATTTGATTATGTATTGGACATATTGTTTATCTAACCTCTTATATATACATGCATGAGATAGCACTTGGAGAATTTGCTCTTTATAGGGGAAAGAGGTGCATCCCTAGAAGCTTTGGAGAGAAGAGGAGCGGGAGAAGATAAAGCTTGGATGAACCATCGGTAATCGGGTAAGTTAAGACTTTCTTCCTATTCCCTATCTATTCTCTGGTAAATCTGATTGTTTACAAGGTTAGTAGTAAGTTGGTAACCCCAGACCCTAGGTTACAAGGGTGCTTAATCCTGAACAATAGAACTGGTGACTCTGCTGGGGAGTCGAGCCTGCTGTGGGTTAGTCCTGTAGATCCTTTCCCAGTCTTTGCTTTGATTCAGTGTATGGTTTTATATCTTGGTTTTGACTTGTAGTAGTGTTTTAGAGACCTTCATTATTTTTTATTTTTGAAAATTTTTTGTCCTGTACGCAGGTTGCTGGGCTACACAGTTGTGTACAGAAGCTTGTATACACAGGTTGCTATACTGAATAGTCGCTTACAGTATGTGGGTTGTTCTATTAGACAGTCGCGTACATCTCTTAGTAGGAAATTTTTAGGTACGGTTTCTTGTCCCTGTCTTATTTGGATTTTGCTTTGCTTTGGGGTCTTCTATTGCTAGCATTTTACTATAGGTTTGAAAGCTCTGTGCACCATACTTTGTGCTTTTCAGTAAGCCCTTGAGTTTTTGTTGTTTGAATCTTCTTTCTTTTAGCAATTTGGGGTGGATTATCCTATTTGGGTGATAGGTTCAGTGCTGTGTATATGAATCAGTGATCAGGATTTTAGATACCTTGTACCATGTACTATTTCCAAGTAGTTTCAATTTGTCACTTTCCCTTTATTGATTTCAGTGGATTTCATTCATTGTTTCTTACCAAGCTAGGTGTTTTCCAAGTCTCTTCCTTAGGTGGTTGATTTTTGGTTCTTATAAGTCTTCTATACTTCATTTTGCTTGCTTTATAGTCTGATTATTCAAGCATACTCAAGAATTTTTGCATTTAGGTGCATAGTAATTTTTGAAGAGTTTGAAAAGTGAAAAAAACGCATTGGAAACATTTGCATTTGAATTGCATATCGTAGTTTTATTTTTAGTTTTTGAATAAAATCTCAAAAAATACAAAAAAAAGTCTTAGCTTTCTCTTACTTAGTTGTAATTTCATTAGTTCATATTTAAAAAATGAAAAAGAAGCTTGCTTTAAGTAGTTACAATTTGCTTTGGAATTCATTTTATACACCTTTTTTACTTTTCTTATTGAGTCTATAATATCATAGTCATTCATGCCACTTACCCTCTGGATAAGAACAACCCTTAAAATGAGCGCTATAATTTAAAATTTATTAGTAAGTTTTGTTTTATAGGGTCATACACCTACTAACTTAGGCTAGACTTGTGGGATAGGAAGTGTAAACTCTCCACAAGTACTTAAATTCAGACGTAGTTGGCCAATCGATAGGTAAATCCTTCTCTATGTTGATAGTATCTGGGAAGCTTCTCTCAAATGGGAGTTAAGCACGAGGTCACGTGGAGGCTTGGATTGAGGAGATAACCCTCTGATTCCTTGTCAAAACGTAGACCAAGGTTTTTACACATATGGGGATTCTGTCCTAGACACAGTTTCAAGATTTTCTACCTTGCCCATGCGTACGAATCAAGCTTGCGACTGTCCCCCCGGACTATTGATATAGTTAAGGTAGCCTCTAGTCTCTTGGACATCTAGGGTTTATACACAGGTAAACCAGAAGTCTATTTCTCGTTCACCTTGGATAGGATTGGAAGGTAACCCTTGTTGAAAGTGTAGGAGGGTGGTGGGTGATTCCTCTGCTTGTGCCTAAGAAACTCTTCAAGGATGATAAGAAATTGTCTCTCAACTTTCTTCAGGAAAGCATATCTTATATCCCCTGTGATTGTTGAGACTTTAGGAAATTTTGTAGTGATTTCTCTATGGTTTGTCTGTGTTTTTAGCCGACCTTAGGGTGTGAAGAGTCAAATTTAAAATCTTGGAGGAACAATCTATCAGAAGGTCACGAAGGTTACAAAACCTTCCTCCCCTTATCACATTGGAACCTACACCTCCCCCTCAGAGGAGGATATTGGACACAGACGGTTCTTTTGAACTGATAGGAGTTAGTGAAGTTCTGGGTGAACCAGAACTTAGGAAAAACCGTTTTAATTTAAACACAGTTGAGATAGAAGACTTGCAGGATGATGAGTTTGCAAGGAACTTTAATTCACCTCTAACTGACTTAAACGATCCTGTGATCGTTCAGGTTCGTCCTTTCAATCCACCTGTGATTGGTGTCCCTTTGGGTAGATTAATGTCTACTACAGGAGAAAGTTCTTCTACTTCCACCTCAGCCGCTCCGGATGAAGGGGTGTCGCCTCCCCCGGTTGGTTCCCCTAGAACAAGTATACCTACTACACCGTTAACTCCAGCTAGCCGGGTGGTTCAACCACCGGCTCCCACAAGTTTAGCAGGTACTTCTGGTGGTATGGTCACTGGGATTCCTAGTGTACCTACAGTTCCTACTTCCTTTGCACACACTGCTTAGAGTGGTCCTATAGGATCCTCGGCTTTTGTCCAGGGTTTTCCTTGGAATGGGGGGCACATTCCCCCATCCACTCCATACGTAGGCCCTACACCCACATATGTAGGGGTGTAGTTTGGAAACCCTAATCCTTATGGTCAAGGTTTTCAAACTCTAGTTTCAGCTCCTTTCACGAGCTCTCCTTTTTTGCTTTTCAGTTGAGGGATACCTGCTCCTCTGTTCCAACCCTAGCTTCGACTGGGGCAGTTGGAACCTCATACACTGCACCGCACATAAATAATCCACTAGCTTATGGATGGAATCCTTTCCAAAGTAGCCCAACCACTTTGCAACCAGTACCAGGGGGCAACCCCACATTCACATATGGGAATATGGGGGAAAGTCCCTCTAATCCCCAAAGTGGTACTTTTAGTGCTCCGGTTAGACCCAAGTTCCCTTTCTAGGAAACGTTAAATTTTCCATATTTTTCGAAACTAATGAATGACCCGGTGAGACATAAATCCTCCTGGCCACTCGCTCCTACCAAGCTGCCCTCGAATATCCCAAAATTCAAAGCCAAAGTTGGTGATGATCTAGGATCTCATGTCACCACTTTCCATTTGTGGTGCTCTTCTAACTCACTGAACGAGGATGCAGTCTGGTTGAGGCTGTTCCAAAGAACTCTAACCAATACTACAAGAAAATGGTATATTGAATTGCCTTCTGCTGCGTTTAACCATTTTTGGGACTTGGATAATGTATTTCTTAGTCACTTCCAACTTCTTATCCGATATGATTTTGGGACAGACTTGTTGTCTACCTTTCGGTAGGACAAGTCCACTCGTATTTTGGATCACATCCAAGAGTGGAGAAGACGGAAGAGCCTTATTAAAGCCACTATTCCTCTTGAGTTCTTATTAGAATGGTTCCTTAAATCCCTATTGCCATATATATCTAAGGATGTATCTACTTTGGGAGTGACCAATGAAGAAGAAGCTATCCTCAGGGCTCAACAGCTAGATTTGATATATTCTCAGTCTGGGATTTTATATGAAATTATCCCTGAAGCACCGAGGCCAATGCACAATGTGGAGAAACCTAATCCTGGACCCCATGCTGATGGTGTGGTTGGTTTTATGAAATCTCCTACTGTAGATTCTTTGGCTAAACAACTCCTTGAGCTATTTGTCAAACATTCTACGGTGGAGACAACAAAGGCTGCCCCCTCACCCCAAAATGCAAATTTTTTTGCACAATCCTCTCAGAAGGGAAATCAGCAGCCCGATGGGAAAAAGAAGAAAGGAAAAAAGGGTAAGGGAAACCCAAACAAGCAAAAACACACACACAATGCTGATGGGGGGAAAAAAGAAAAGAAAAAGGTGAAATTCCCATGTAATTTGTGCCATGAAGATCACCTGAACCATATATGTCCCCTTATGGAACAAGCTCAGAAGCTGTTAAAAGGCCAACAATCGGTTGTCCTAAAGGATCCTTTTCCCCAAGGACATAATTCTACTTCAGCTTCAAATGCAGCAGGGGGCACCCCAAATGCTCCTGACCCCAATTATATCAACATGGTTTGATCCCAGACTTTACTTCAGACTAGGAACAAGAACTATGAAATAGAGGCCTTGGAGAAGGGTAAGTCAATACTAGGTGAAACTTCCAACCCTCTCATGATAGAGAAGCCTGCCGAACCTATGCCCAAGATACTGACAGGTGTCTTCAAGAAAACATTGCACAATCTTAATGCTAGGGCTGTAGCAAACTACTCCATAGTTGAAGATTTATCCCAGACTCCTTATGCGATGTTGGCTTTAGAGGTGTTACAGAGTTGTCCTGCACATCGAGATGCACTCTTAGTAGCCTAAGGCAGTATGGACTCATCGAGCCTCTTAGCGAAGTTTAATTTTTCTGATGTCAAAATTTGCCTACCATATCATGTAGCATCATCGATAGATGTCATCCATGGCAGAAAGACCATTGGAATGGTAGTTGTCGACGAGGGTGCTTCTACATGTGTCATGTCCCTATCTTGTTGGAAATCTCTTGGATCTCCAGAGCGGGTTCCATCGAACACCCTACTTACTGCTTTTGACAAAAAGTCATTTCGTCCACATGATATCCTACCCGAATTTTGAAATTAAGTTGGCAGGGAAAATAGTGTCTGTTGAGGTAGAGGTGATTGATGCACCTTTGGATTATAACTTGCTCTTGGGGAGAAGTTGGACTTACGCCATGTCAGCTATTGCATTGGTCGTATTTTGGGTAGTAGTGTTTCCACACGAAGGGAAGTTGGTTACTGTAGACCAACTTAGTTTTACTTGAAAAGGCCGCATGGAAACTAATGAGTCCACCGTACGATTGGTTGATCAGGTTAGACCTGCTTTAGAGAGCTTAGGGGTTGGAATGTATGCATCATTGATGGGCACATTTGATATTCCAGCTCTACTTAATTATCTAGGTTCTACTAGTGTAGGGAGTTCTATAGCAACGGTTGTTGATAGAACAGATCCTTGGGTTCTTCCTTCCCACCATGAACCTGAAGTGCCCTTATCAGCAGGAGAAGTAGCTTATCAAGCTATTCTTCATACCTCTGTTGATCCCATTCCGGTCCCTCTCACAGTCTCAGAGGAGCCAGGAGAAGCCTATCTTCCTGCTTGGGAAGAGAATTATTTGCATTCTAGAGATTGCTTAGATATGGTTTTACCTTCGGATGAAGCCATTCTAGAAGCCATGTGTGGACAAGATAAGATCTGTGAATATCTTCACCATTGATCCTATGATCTTCTAGAGTTAAGCAGGATCGAGAACTAGGAGTTCCATATGAGACTAGTAGGTGATGTTGATACACCTATTAATCCCTTACCAAGGGAAGGAATATTTGCTGAGGGGAATATGGAAAACATTTCCCCTATGATTCCTATCAACATCTCTGCAAAACCAAACGTTGTGGAAAATGTACACAACGGCATGAACTGCTCTCTGGAGGAGATTGCGATCTATACAACATTGTTTAAGGAATTCCGCGATGTATTTGCCTGGTCATATGAGGAGATTCCAGGCATAGATCCATCAATAATCGAGCATGAAATTTGAACTTACCCTAATGCTAGACCCATTTGACAAAAGTTGAGACCTGTCAACCCACGTAAAGTGGCAGCGGTTAAGGCTGAAGTTGAGAAACTGCTGAAAGCCGATTTCATTTACCCCATAGATTTGATAGAATGGGTATCCAACCCTGTTCTTGTTGAAAACAATCAAGGGACTATACATGTTTGTACTGACTTTTGAGATATAAACAAAGCCTGTCCCAAGGACAACTACCCCACGCCATTTATAGATCAAATTATTGATGCTTGTGCGGGAAGTGAAGTCTTTTCATTTATGGATGGTTTCTTTGGGTATAATCAAATCCAAATTAAACTAGAAGACCAACATAAAACAACTTTTATTTTTCCTTGGGGTACCTTTGCGTACAAGATAATGCCCTTTGGATTGAAAAATTTAGGGGAAACCTTTCAGCGGGAAATGAATTTCTCCTTTCACGACATTAAATCCATTGTCTAACTCTACCTTGATGATCTACTAGCACATTCTCATAAGAGGATTGATCACCCAGATCACTTGCATTTGATTTTTAAACGATGTAGATACTACAAAATTCGCTTGAATCCCCACAAGTGTGTTTTCTGTGTTAAGTCAGGGAGACTGCTCGGATTCATTGTTTCCAACAAAGGCATTCAGGTGGATCCTTTGAAAGTTGAGGCCATTATAAATCTGCCTCCTCCTCGTTCTATCAGGCAGCTTCAAAGCATGCAGGGAAATTCCAACTTCCTTTGACGTTTTATTGTAAATTATGCCAAGATTACTAAAGGTTTCATGCGCATCTTGAAACAAGACACCCCATTTGTATGGGATGAAATCACAAAACTTGCATTCGAGGCATTAAAAAAAGCTTTGTTGTCGGCACTGTTATTGCGCCCGCCAGATTACTCTCTTGATTTTATATTGTATTTGGCCGCATATGAGTCGACCATAGGGGTAGTACTAGTCCAGGAGGACGATAAGCTCCAAGAGCATGTCGTCTACTATCTCAGCCATGCTTTAGCCGACCCTCAAATTAGGTATTCCCACGTCGAGAAGTTGGCCATGGCAGCTGTGTATGCTGTTCAGAGTTTGCGTCACTACATCTTACTAAGGACCACGATGGTAGTGGTAGATGTTCATACTTTCCAATATGTTTTGTCCCGATGGATAGTTGGAGGCAAATTCAAGAAATGGATAGTCATTCTTCAGGAGTTTGAATTAGATTTCCAATCTTCCAAATCCAAGAAATCCTTAGTTTTTGCTGAGCTCATTGCAAAATTTTCGGTAGAGGAAGATGTAGCCATTGAAGAAAACTCATTCCCATATGAGCATATATTTTTGATTTCCACTCTGACCCCTGGTACGGAGATATACTTGTCTATATCCAGAATTTGAAGTACCCCGCAACCTTCTTGTGGGAATAACAACATAAACTACGTGTACATGCCAAGAACTACCTCATTATTGGAGATACTTTATATCGTAGGGGGGTAGATTCCATTTTGCGTCGATGTCTTACCCACGAGGAAGCAGAGACTATCCTAAATGATGCCCATAGTGGAGCATGTGGGGGTCATTTATCTGGGTTAGCAATGGCCTAGAAGGTCTTACATGCCAGTTATTTTTGGCCCACGATATTTAAAGATTGTGTGGAAGCCATGAAGCACTGTCATCCTTGTCAGCTTTACACTAGAAAGATGTGGTCGCATCCTACTCCGTTATTTCCTGTCATCTCAGTGGGCCCCTTCACGAAGTGGGGGATAGATTACGTGACGTGCAACCCAGTATCGACTGTGGGGCAAAAACATATCATTGTCGCTATATATTATTTCACGAAGTGGGCAGAGGCAATGCCTACCTATAAAGCTGACAGGAAACTGCAGCTTTTTTCATTTTCAACCAAATTATCGCACGATTCAGTATCCCTAAATAGATTGCCACTAACCATGGCAGTCATTTCCAAAATAGCATGATGAATGAACTGATCACTATGCTTAGGTTTAGACAAGAACATTCATCTCCTTTCTATCCTCAAGCAAACGATCAAGTCGAGGTTGTAAATAAAACTTTGAAGATTATGCTCAAACGTATTATTAATGCATCCCGTTCTAATTGGCACATCATGTTGTATCCTGCACTTTGGGCATATCAGACCAATGTGAAAATTGATACAGGGTTTTTTCCTTTCCAACTCGTTCATGGAGTGGAAGCAGTCACCCCAGTTGAATGCGAAATCCCTTCCTTAAATATTTCTATTCATGTGTTACCTGATACGACTGAGATGGAAGAACATTTATTACATTTAGAACATCTAGATGAGCAGTGTAGAGATGCACTAACAGCAAATGAGGCTCATAAAAGTAGGGTAAAAAACCAATACGATAAATCGGTCAAGCCTCTGATTTTTTCTGAAGGGGAGCTTGTCTTGCTCAAGGATCAAGATAAAGAACCCCTGGGGGTAGGAAAATTCAGGTCTATGTGGTTAGGGCCTTATGTCGTGTCAAAGGTGTTGAAGAAAGGTGCATATGAATTGACAGATTTCGAAGGGACTAAGCTACATGAGCCTAGAAATGGGCTCTACTTGAAAAAGTACTATGCTTAGGCTTAACACTTTTTCCAGTATTTTTATTGTATGTATTTTATGTACAATAGTTTGTTGGTTTGTATTTTTATACCATTTGTTGGTTGTTACAGATGTCTTCTAAGTGGTTCGTAGGTTTCGCTAATGGCGCCAGTTGCCACACTTGTAACCTGGCTTCAGCCACATGGGTCATTTACTCGCCCTCAGGATAGTTAGTTTCCTTTGGAGGCGCTTGCTTAGGTCCTGCTACCAATAATGTGGCCGAATACAGGGCTATCATTGAGCTTTTATGGGATGCTTTGTCACGTGGTATCATCTAGCTGGAAGTCCGACTTGACTTTCAACTGGTGGTTTCCTAGCTCAATCGAGCTTATCAGGTGTAGAACCCTATTTTACTACGTCAGATTATGCAAGTTAGGTTATTGGAAAGAAATTTTGATTTTATTACATTCAATCATATTCCAAGAAATCAAAATTCACTAACTGATGCGTACGCTAATTATATCTTGGATTGGCACTTAACACTTTTTTCATAAAAATATGCAGCAGAGACATTACAAAACACATGTAAATAAAACAGACAATATATATGTGTGTGTGTGTGAATATCTTTCCATATAGATAGGTCAAGTTTCTGATCCTCATATCCAGTCATAACTGTATAATATACAAATAATGGATCAAAGTCCATAAAATTCTCCTAGGTCTAAGCTGGACCATTCTGGTCCCCCTGATCCCCCTGATCACCCTGCTCTCGGGCTTCTTTAGCCTCCTCGGCTGTAGTATCCTCAATGACATCAATATATACAAGTACTGCTCTAGCTACTCACCTCATAAGGCATATCCAGATAGGTGGTATACCAACCACTAGCTCCTGCATAGTGGCAGGGATATGCTCAATGCGTAATGTAGGTACTCTTTAGGTAAGCTTGGCTAGATTTCCCTCAAGAACCCTAATCAAACCCTGGTCCTCTCCCACCATAGGGCGCACATACATGCATGGATTCCTAGTAGGGCGGACTGGTCCAATATCTGCATTTTAACATTTTAAAAAGGATTAAAAACTCTTATACATATGTATATATCTTTATAATTAAAATTCATAAAAATTTTAAAACTTGAAAACAAAAATACCTGACTCTCCCCATGCTCCTCTAGGAGGGAGGACAAGGTCAGTGTAACCTCGAAAATCTAGTCCAGCATATGGAAACTTCTCCAGTGCTGGTAACTGTCACTCCCACCAAAAGTAGAAGTCGTCTTCGTATACGCTCTGAACTGATCTACCGCCTCCCTGGTGGAGGAATATCTCTCCCCACCTACTCAGTCTAGTCTGACAGGGAGAACAAACTAGTGGTGGTACTGCAGCACTCAAACCATGCACCCTCTCAAAGAAAAAGGCCACCAATATGCTAGAATAACCAATTTTTTTTCTATCAACCTCTTTTACAGTTAGAGAGCCACTTCCTCATTATCAGGATCACTCCTGAATACCAGTCATATAGAGATCCCTGTAGACACTCCACTGCAAGTCTCATTTGGTTCCAAGTTGCAAGGTGAAGTGATGATGACCCTGCAACCCTCACTATAGTACTCGCCAATACCTGTAATGGCAAGCTACGAATATGAACAATAGGGATGCAGCTACCCCTCTTTTGAGTACCATGCTCGCAGTATATATCTATGTAGTTCTGTACACTTAGAAGGTCAACGCCTCTATTGGTACCTTCCAAGTTAACCAGAGCTCCTCGTCGTGATAAACCGGAGATAAAGTAGACATCCTCCAAGGTAACCTCTAGAAACTCACCTTGTAGGTCAAACATACTAAGATCATGATCTCAATAGTTTATCAAAAACTCTAGTAGGTGGACATTTGATCGCATAGGTGAGGTACAGAAGAATTTTAATAACCCACTTTTTCACAAAGCATTTACCATGGGGGCATCTTGTAGAGCTTCTTTGTCCATGTATTCATGTTCCCTCTCCCTCCACTCAAGCACCATATTTCAATCTGATAACAAGCCATTTATCAACCATTAAATTCATATAAAAATTTTATTTTTTGGCCCTACATAGCTTTTTTCCACCTCGCGTAGTGTACACAACTGTCCTTTAGACAAGTTGCGTATTATAAGCGACTTGCCTTCGGGAAACCCACGTAAGGAACACATGTACGCGACTATTGATATACCATAACCATGTAAACATTGTTCTTTCTTTGAGGACGTTGAAAAACATGAAAATTTAGCCAAAAATTGAAATTTGCTTGGATCAAATGAAAAAGCATGGAGTGTAGTTTTACCTGGCACTTGCGGTTTCGAGAATTGTCCACCGAGTTGTCCACAACGAGTAATCAAAGGTAGAGGTAAAACTTGTCTATTTTGGGTAAGAAATCAAATGGTGAGTTTTGATTTCTATTTTGAAATATTTATAGAAATTTTATTTTAAAAGTGGCTTTTTTCCTATAGTTCATACTTTTTATATAAAAATCAAACTAATGCCATATCTTTTTTCTTCAATGTGATAGGTCTATGGTCGTTTAAAGTTGTTTTTTCGCTCATATAAGATGGTTTTTGGTCTTTCACATGCATTTTGCATTCATACTTAATCCATCTTAATCCTAGCATTACAACTTTGACCACGGACTATGGTATTTTTAACCATTAGTACCTCGTTTATGCCATTGTTCTTCCATAGATAGGACATTACTCACATGAGTATCCTCGTTTAGAACCCATTTATTGTCTTTCAATACTCATGCTGCAGTTGTCATAGGTTCAGGGGAGTCTTCTTAGCTATTTTTCACGCCAAATTGAGCCTCATTTTGGTCTCTTTTTACAAGCTATCCCTTTATAAGACTCCCCACCCTTATGGAGTTTCTTTAGGTGCTGGTCTAACTCCTCAAAATAGACTTGACTGCCGAGTAAACTTGTCCATTCAAGATCGTTAAGAATATGTGAATGGGCATCCACATTGGTGGTAGGTTACCTCTTTCTCGGACCATGTGGAATAATACGAGAAAGGATCACTCTCTTTTCTGCGGAATTGAGAAGAGTATTCTCAGGAATAGGTTTATCACTTTTCTAGACCCGAGGGACTAAATTTATGGAAAAGGAACACCCGGTATGAGCTTAGTTTTCTCTTTTTCATGCTCTGGACCTAAACATGAAAAAGATTTCGAGTGTACTTCATGTCTTTGTCATGCTCGTTAAACACCAAGAACATTAAAACATTGAGTTTATTGTTGTAAGCCCCATTTCTCATACTCAAATGGATCTTTCTGAGTGATCTTGCTTTCCTTCACACTTGTAAAACTCAAGCTACATGCTGCTCTCGAAGGAGCATTGGGCAGGTGGTAATTTAACCTTTTTCAGACCTCCCTAACTAAGTACGAAAAAGGTTCACCTTTTCTTCTACGGGAGTTAAGAGAGTTCTTCTGTGGTATGTTTTATACTTTTTCGGCCTCAGGAGACTAACTTGGAAGAAAAAGGACCCCCCTGCAGTCTTCTTCAGAGTTTTCAGACTCTCTAAATATGAAAACTCCAAGTGAGCATGTACTAGTTCGGGCTCATAAAATCCATGAATCAGTGACACTATCAAGCATTAATCCCGCTTCTCTTCAAGCTTGTCAAAAATGAATAGAGACTTGAGTTTACTTTCCTGGACTCGTTAAAATTTAACAGGAAATATAAGGAAGAATTTTTCTTTTGGTTCTCAGTCAGTGGAAGCATGTCTTCCTTGAACATAGCACTCTCTATTTTTTCTGATACTCATGTCTCAGTGTTTACTTTCAGTTCATCTATTACTTCAATTTTCTTACTCCTCCTCTTATCAGTTATACCTAGGGAATCTGATAATGTCTCCTACATGACATATAAGTCTAGTTGTACTATCTACAAAGTTAAAAGATGCCTTGGGTCATCTTTGTGTCATGCTCACTGTTCAAGGATTTAGCCCTGCATCTGATCTATATCCTAATTTCGCCATTGTCCTATCTGTTATTACTTGTGTATCCCTTCCGTTACCTAGTTCCTAGTCACTCTTTTGATTCATTGGAGGATCTATTGCCTTCCTAATCACGATATGGTTTCTCATCAGCACTTCCTGACGATGAAGACCTAGAGTTTTTGATGATCGTAACTTAGGATTCACTTTCATTATTGGTGAATTCCTTTTCTTCAGTTGTCGATTATCACATATTGATTGACAATCTATTGAATCCTATCCATGTTCAACTTAAATAACATCTATTCACATGGCTTGGATTGTACTGGTTCTTTTGGTTTTTGACAAAGACCTTAGGTTCATATCTATGGCCTAAGTTCCGCAAGATTATGTTGTGATCACTTACACAGCTTCTAGATCTTTGAAGACTCATCATTATTGTATATTATGGCTTCGATCCACCTTTGTAATATACGTGGTCTTGAACCCATATCATATGATGTACTCAAATATTGTAAAGGAGCTAGTGTTCCCATATATTGAACATGGAATCCTCAGATATGACTTTGTATATGACATTACTATGTATTTGTTTCAGGTACTTCTTCTGCTCCATTGGACTTTTGAGTTCTCCAAGATAATGATTATAATGTATTTCGGCCATCGTTTCCCTCCGACCTCACACATTAGGGGGCATCTGTTATCAACCCAAATGGCACTTCTCCATCCGAGTGCTGACATTCATTATGTTGGTACACAAAAGGACATATTAGTATTGAAGTTTTCCAAAACACTATAGATGGGCATGACTTGGGATGCATTTACCTTTAAACCAACTTGCTACATAATTTTTCTAAGTGTTGAGTTGCATACGCGACTATCTCCATTGCAACCCACATACTGTACACGACTATCTCCATTGCAACTCGCATACTATATGTGACTATCTCCATTGCAACTAGTGTACATCAGCATACGCGGGTTTCCTTTAAGCAACTCACATGTCATACGCGGGTTTCCTTTATTCATAGTTGCGTACACCTCATTTCGACCTTAAAAAATATAAAACACGATTAATGGATATTAGTTAGGCCCTAATCATTAACTATCCCAACTGTTTCAACCACCCCAACCTTCGAAATAACTCTATTTTCCAAAGTATAAATAGAGGCCTTGGGGAGGGAATTAATAAATCAAGATTGGAGAGCAAAGTTATGCTGGTGGTATATCTTCAAAAGTATTGGAGCAGCAGAACTCAGAGTCCTTTGGTTGCAGAGGAGTCCTTGCCTCAGAAGCTGGGTTGTATTCTTATCTCATTCACTAATTGTTAATCAAGAGAATTCTTCTTCCAATATTGTGTTGAGTCTCTTTCATGTACCGTGGTTAATGAATATATTTGATTATGTATTAAACATATTGTTTATCTAACCTCTTATATATACATACATGAGATAACACTTGGAGAATTTTTTCTTTATAGGTGAAAGAGGTTCATCCCTGGAAGCTTTGGAGAGAAGAGGAGTGGGAGAAGATCAAGCTTGGATCAACCATCGGTAATCAGGTAAGTCAAGACTTTCTTCCTATTCCCTTTATATTCTCTGGTAAAGATGATTGTCTGCAAGGTTAGTAGTAAGTTGGTAACCCTAGACCCTAGGTTACAAGGGTGCTTAATCCTGAACAACAAATAGGGATAATGAAACAAATGATACAACAACGCTCTGAATTCCCTCTGTTTTTTCTCCCTTCACTGGAAGAAGAATCCATTCCCTTTCTCTCCTCTTTGCACTTCTCCCTTAACCAAGAAACATATTTTCTAAGTGCTCATTTGGTTGGCTAGGCTGTTAAGACCCACAAAAGTTTAATTAAGGCCGCAACCAAATTACATGCACCACCTCTCTTTGAAGTAAAACCGATACGTTCTCCTCCATTGGAGCCTAAGAGTTAGACCAAAAATAGGTACCCACAATCCTTAGTTTGTGGCGGCAAGTTGCTCCACACCACCAGGATTATAACATAATTACAAACTTGGTTTTAAAACCCCTCATCTCCATGTGAGATTATTTTCTCTATTGTTAGCACAACCAACTTATTTCTTCTCTAACCATTGAACCATTGTCTATGGATTGGAGCCTTTGAATTGCTCGTAATGAGACCTAGGACTACCTTGTTTAGGCCTCCAAGAACCCTCACAGTCCAATCGTATTGTGTCTTAGTAATTCGGCTCTCCTCCTCTCCTTCCCAGCAGTCCACAGACTATCATCTTAGGAATTCAGCCTTCCCCTTACCTCTGTCCTAAACCCTTAACAGTCCTAAAACTACCCTCATCCCCCTTTCTTTACTCTCTTAACATCCCTATTCTAGTATCCTAACCCTTGACCCTATCTTCTATTCTACCCTCGGTCTCCCAATAATCCTTTGGACTGTGAATTAAGCAATTCAACCTCCCCTTTCCTCTTCCCTAGACAACTACAATAGTCCTTCAGACTGTTGAGCTTCTACCTAAGCCCTAACTGTCATTTCCTGCATGTTTTCATTCCCACATTAATATTGTTCTAGCAACACTGTTGATACATAGAGTTACTGTTGATCTAAATCATTGTATTATGGTTTAATATATTTAACCTAATCCGTTTTATTATTAATAAGGACACATGGATGGCCAGGGGACATCTAGACAAGTTCATAGTGGTACCGAAATTCATAGATTCCATTCAGATGGGTGTATTAGACGCACCATAGGTTAACTACTAGGTGCATTCGACGGTTAACTTCAACATGTTTAAGTATAGGTTACATATTTCGAATGTTTAATGTCAATACATATATGAATTTATTTATGTTAACTTGGATAATATTATTTTACACACTTTTATAAGATCTTGTCGTGCATAGGTAGTGGATTTGAACATAGAAGGCGCACATCTGACGGGTCTATTGGATACATGCCACCCATAGGTACATTCTAATGATATTTATCATTTTTAGTACAAGTTAAATACAATTAACTTTTAAAAAAATGTTACATGCATATGACTTGATTATTTTTGTGCACATGCAGTCAGTGCCTTACTCTGCTGATACGCCTACCACAAGCAAGCCAACACAAGATATACATGGTAAAGGTGAAATCTAAGTTCATAAATCTTGTTTGACATGTGTGTTTAATTTGAGATAAATTATGATTTTTCTCTTACTTATAAGTATTTGTCAATTTATTGTTATTTACAAGGGCTAGTGGACGGGCACGAAGGACACACAAAGGTAATTTTTAATGTTATTTATATTCTATAGTACAAGTTAAATGTCTTTGATTTCTTTAAAACGTTGCATATACATGACTTGATTATTTTTTTGCACATGCATTTAGTGCCTTACTCTGCTGATACGCCTACCAGAAGCAGGCCAACAAAAGATATACATGGTAAAGGTGAATCTAAGTTCATAAATATTGTTTGACATGTGTGTTTAATTTGTGAGAAATTGTGATATTTCTCTTACTTATAAGTGTTTGTCAATTTATTGTTTTTTACACGGACTAGTGGACGGGTACGAAGGACACCCATAGGTAATGTTATTTATCTTTCTATAGTACAAGTTAAATGTCTTTGATTTCTTTAAAACGTTACATGCATATGCCTTGATTATTTTTGGTCACATACATTCAGTGCCTTATGCTATAGATACTACTAGATCAGAGGCTCCATCAACAGAAGAAGAATGTTTACGTAAATTCCAACCATAATTCTTATTGTACATGAGTGTTTTATTTGTGAAAAATTATGCTATTTTTCTTAAACTTACATGTGATTGCCATTTTTTTTACAAGGGCTTCTACACATTCTGAGGATACTGATGGGATAAAAGAGTTAGTTTACATGTTGAGGCAGAGGCTCCACCAAGTATTTTTAATGAACAAATTTTATTTAAATATGTATACTTTGATCGAAAAGTTATGTCTACATTCTAATACATACACATGTTTGACTTCTTAAAGGGTTTTCTTCTCATGCTCCTAATCCATATTGTAATACAAGGAGAGGTCGTTGAGCGCATGAGTATGCACGCAATGAAACATATGACCCTTTCTACACTCATCCTAAAGATGTTCCTGGTGATATTCCTTTGGAAGACAAGATCTCAAAGCTTACTGTGGAAGAGATGAGGGAGCATTCTGTGAGATTGCAGGGCGAACTCGAGAGTTATACTATCTCTACCAGTTGTCAACAGAGTCTCCATATTGTGTTGCACAATCTGAACAATTTGATTGAGATTTATGTTGGGGTTGGACCATCAACCAATATTTTTTATGACATGATGTGTAGGAGGAAAATCCCGGTGATGGGTCGCCACAAGTTCGAAGAAATAAAAAACAATGTCACAAAAGAAATGGTCTTTACATCATTTAACTTGAGGCCTGAAGACAAAATATGTCTAAATATTGCAAGATTCAATGATCCAAATATTGCACCACATATTTATTTGAGGTTCCTCTATGCATATGGGAAGTTCCCAAATAACGATGAGGTCCCTCAATATTTTGTCAAGATGTTCATTGCAGAGTTTCAGTTGTACACGGACCGTGACTATACATATACAGGATCACCTTTCTACGATGTTGGAAAAGGCCATACATATGAACGTCCTGATTCACTACGAGATGTTGAATATATTCAATTGTTTCCTCACTTAGTAGTTCCTCAACCTACAGTCATTTATTTTCCAGAAGAGTTTCAAATGACATCCGAAGTGGCAAGTAGGGTGAGGGAACAGATAAAAGAGCATGTTATGGTTGCATTGGCAGGGGTAGAAATTGTCTTAAATAATATGGTATCTTCAACCAATATGGATGACAACTCATTTGATTACTATTAACATGATGCCTTAAGTTTTATGAGTCGATCAGAGCTAGAGCACTATACAGCATATTGTAGAGACATGCCATAAGCGTGTCAAAGATCAAGAAAATGGATGCACAGATTTGGTAT
>LPNX011128394.1:71671-89575 GCA_001517045.1 Pseudotsuga menziesii | reverse complement strand
TATATATATATATATATATATATATATATATATATATGTATATGTATATGTATATGTATATGTATATGTATATATGTATGTATGTATGTATACATATACATACATCTATATATATACATACATATATATATGTATGTATATATATATGTATGTATGTATATATGTACATATATATACATATACATATATACAGATATATACATACATACATACATACATACATACATACTTTCATTTTGACTTTTCATCTCACAGAAAACCAAGAGCGAATGGAAGTCGTGTATGAAGGAAATTGTGAGCGATATATATATGTATGTATATACATACATACATACTTTCATTTTGACTTTTCATCCCACAGAAAACCAAGAGCGAATGGAAGTCATGTATGAAGGAAATTGTGAGCGATAGGGGAACGCCAGTAGAAATTGAGAATAGATTTGAGGGAATGCTCTACGCCATATTGGATTCCTGATTAAACTTATAAACAATAAATTCTATGTTAATATTATGATATATTGGTGCTGAAAAATGAAATGTTCCTTTCTGCATCCAAATACTAAACTTTATGTATATATAGGTATGTTGTTCTCTAGGTTTTGCAATGGTTTATCTTGATCCATGACTTGTGAGAACCTACACTTTTTTGTCTTAAATTACAAAATATGAGATCAATGTTTTCAATGGTATCTCGAGAGCATGGTGATTTTGTCTTGGACGGAGGAAGTTCTTTGCATTGAACGATGGTTTAGGGTTAAAGGTCGAAGGATGTACTAATTACATTCTCACTACATTGACTGGTTTGTTATAATTCAGGCTTCCTTTTTAAATGTTATAATTCCTCTTATTATAACAAATTCATTCATTGGTGTTAATCCTTTCTAATTATGAACTTTTGTGACTTTAGAAAATGCCTTGTATATGTTGTTTTAGTTTGATCAATCATAATAATTATAGATGATTGTCTGTTATAATGATAAAAGTACAGTTTGCCTAGGTAAGTTGAAGTGTGCTGGAAGCTTAAAATGTACCACATTTTTTATGTTCTCCATGTGGATTTGATGGGTCGATTCCATCACCAACCATCCTAAAATGGGGGTCCTACTGCCTAGCAAGTCTTATGGGGCTGGCGAATTCAATTCTTGAACTGATCAACTAACCAGTTATTTTAGGAACCAATCTTGAATTGGTTAGTTCAGTACAGATTTGGTCAACTAGCCAGTTCATCTCCCATGAGTCTGGATCAATTTTGGCCAAAACCCGCTTAGAACTGGTCAGTTTGCTTTGAATTTTCTAGATATGAACTTATAATAGTCACTCTAACAACCTACTCCATAGGGTCACACTCCAACGAAGAGGTCCACTGTCAAGCACTCAGTGAAAATTATAACACTCATTTGTTTCAAAACAATTCTCAACTTACCTCAACCAAAAAGAAAATTATGCTATATCCCTCTAAGAACAAACTTGTTTGTGTTTCCCCTCAACCCAAGGATATGTAGGTGTAAACCCTTCTGCACAGGTACATGAATAACACATAGTTAGTTTGGTTCTTCAGCAAGTAGGACATTTACAGTTTTTATTCTTCCCACCACTGCAATCGAACAACATGTTCCACTCATACTTGACACTCTTACTGTATAATATGGTTTTCTTGACACACACTATTATGTCGTAGGGTGTATTATCAACAAAAATTGAGGATAATTTCCTCTTTACCATGGAGTAAATAATGGGACTTAATCATTGATCCTAGTGTACAAATTCCAAATGGCAAACTTGTGTTATATTTCTAATGTTTTATTTTACATTTCACATATATCATTGTAAAGGTGATTTGGTCAAAGATGATAACTCGCCAAACAATTTATCTATCTGCACCTAACTCTCCATCTGCCTCAACCCACCACAATTTGGTACTCTTATATATATATGATGGAACATAGAGCTTATAGTAGTGTCACATGGATTGAGATTCAAACTCACCTAATACAATTTTGACTTGGATTGGCCCCCGTAAGAGTTCTTTTGGATTGGTTGAGTCAAAATTGTGGTTGACGGAGCTTAACTCAGGAAACATGAGCCAAACTTGTGATCCCCTATTTAACTGGTGGTTTGAGCTTGTACTCAACCAGAAAATAGATAAATATCCTTTAAAATGTTTAAACAATGATTTTATTCATTTTTGCNTTTTTTTTTTTTTTTTTTTTTTTTTTTTTTTTTTTTTTTTCCGAATTTGAGACTTGGTTTATAGCATATATATTTTGAAAATCTCCTTTTGGTACTGGCATTCCTTTTTGACAATCTCATTTTTCTTGTGTGTGAGTATTTTCATTATTGGATTAGTATATTTATATCTAGAGGCCTAGTAATAGAGTTGGCTAGAATGTGAGGGATGGGAGAGAGCTTTTCCACAGCTGGCATGCAACCCTCTTGTACATACATTATATGACGAACTTCCAAGTATTTAGTTGACAATTTATGGGAAGAAAAGATACCCTGAAAATAATGGTTGGGAGATTGGTGTAGTTGATGTGGAGTTAGCATATGAGGGTTGGGCCTCCTCCAAAAACAAGAAGGATGATATTCCCCTAATGTGGGTTTGATTTTGGTTTTTGCATAATCTAATTTCTTTGTTGTTTACTTGTACTCACCTAGAAAACAAATAAATATCCTTTAAAAATTTTAAACAATGATTTTTTCATTTTTGCAGTCAATTTGAGTGAATATCCTTGTTTCCAGAGTGATTGCAAGTGACAAACAGACCTAGTTTTTTGTCGAATTCGAGACTTGGTTTATAGCATATATATTTTGACAATATCCTTTTGGTACTAGAATTCTTTTTTCTTATGTGTGAGTATTTCATTATTGGATTACTATATTTATATTTGGAGGCTTAGTCACAAATATGGATAGACTATGAGGGATGGGAGAGAGCTTTGTCACAGCTGGCATGCAACCCTCTTGTACATACATTATATGACGACCTTCCAAGTATTTAGTTGAAAATTTATGAGAAGAAAAGATACCCTGAAAATGATGGTTGGTAGGTTACCGTAGTTGATGTGGAGTTAGCAGATGAGGGTTGGGCCTCCTTCAAAAACAAGAAGGATGATATTCCCCTGATGTGGGTCTGATTCTGGTTTTGAAATAATATAGTTTCTTTGTTGTTTAGTGTTATGTTACATATAAAAAAAAGGACAATTGTTAGAGCACTTGGAAACATGTGGCAGAGCATCTCCAAATTAGACAATTGGTGTTGAATCCTTTCTAGCATTTCCAGGTAGACAATTGAAGGTTGTTTCTAGGTTTCAAACATAAAAAAGAAGGATCATGAAAAGATGTTAATGTTAAAATAGAAGATGTTTTAGTTCCAAAGGAATCACCTCAGGAGGAAAATAAATAAATACCAAAAAGTGGACAAGGATAGATCAAGCCAGATACTATTGTTCAGAAGACAACAATTGAGAGGGCACTATTGAAGGCATATCAATATTTTGATTGTAACATAGTTGTTTACAACAAGGTAGATTATTTGCGTATAATTTTACATAATTTGGGGTAATTCCTTTCACACAAAAATGACAAGGATATTGTGTCATGTACTTTATTTGAGTAATAAATCACCACGTAATGAAATGATTATTTAGACAAATTTAGTGAATAAATTGATGATGGAACGTTGAAATGTAGTTGTCAAACCTTAGCTGATATTAATCTTAGTGAAGAGTAAGGATTTTACCCTGAGGTGCCTGGTCACCTTAATTGGAGCAAGTGTTGATGTTCTTTGTTCCTTATGACCCAATGGTGCCAAACTCTTTTGAATTGGATCAATTCACTGTTCAAAGGTTATATTTAGCTCAACTATCAGTTCAAAGTGCAGCTTATTGAACTTGTTTTGGATTTTACTGGATTAAAATTTCATGATGGGTGCCAATCTCTTTTTAATTAGCTCACTTCACTGTTCAGAGGTTATATTTAGCTCAACTATCAGTTCAAAGTGTAGCTTGTTGAACTTGTTTTGGATTTTGTTGGATTAAAATTTCATGATGGGTGCCAAACTCTTTTGAATTAGCTCGCTTCACTGTTCAGAGGTTATATTTAGCTCAACTATTAGTTCAAAGTGTACCTTGTTGGACTTGTTTTGTATTTTGTTGGATTAACATTTCATGATGGGTTCCAAACTCTTTTGAATTATCTTGCTTCACCGTCCATAGGTTATATTTAGCTCAACTATCAGTTCAAAGTGTAGCTTGTTGAACTAGTTTTGGATTTTGCTGGATTAACCTTTCATGTTGGGAATTTACTAATTTGTGTTTTTCAATAAATCAACAAATAAAGGACAAGTGGCAATGATTTTCCAATTCCAGCGGATAAAATTCAACAAGATGAAATAACTCGAGATACCTTGCAGCCTATTCTAGTTTTTGTGCCAAGAATATTTCTCCTTTGTTATTTTTGCAAAAGTTAGTTAAAGAATGGCTCGATGAGCATTTGTATATATTTTTCAAACTTTCGATGTAATGGGGTTGGAGTGGGGAAAAAAGAGAGACTTATCATTTGCAAGAAATTTTTGAGCTTAATTGAAATTATGAAGAACAAAAGTATTGGAGTTTGTCATGTGCTCTTCTTAGTATGTTATTCCTTCTATGTGATTGTGTTTTCCTTTTAGTTATCCATGAATTTGTTTTCTTCATTACTTGAATGAATTTGATATGAATACATAATTCATATTCGATAGATGCTTTTTTTCACTCCACACATGTGTATTGATTGTTACAATGACTATTTGACATGATATGTATATGTATTTGACATACTTGCATCATTTTGTTATTATCATTCATGTGTATATTTTATGTGTTTTCATATCATGGCAATGTTTATATTCTTTGATTTATAAAATGTATTAATATATTATGTGTATATTATTTATTTATACTTCTATTGATTGTTATTTATTTAAACTAATTATATGATGAATCTTGGCAAAATTATAAGTATTATAATAGTCAAATCTAAGAAAATAAGTAATATTAGTTAAATCATGTAGAAACACTTTACCTTAAATGAAAACTATAATATGCAACAGTAGCGCAAACAAGCCCAGTGGATTGGGTTAAATGAACCTATGTTTAATGCTTGACATATCTAATTTATTAATGAATGGTGTTTACAGTTTTGATAGATTGATAATAATTACAAAATAAAGTGGTCTCGTAATTGAATTAATGATACATTATTCAATTTTTTCAAAACTTTGAGAAACAAAATAATATGAACTTTCCAAAAAATAATCCATTTAATATTATCCACAATATGTGTCTAAAATTTAAATAAATACATAACTTAAATTTGTTATGTGTTTGTTCATGTAACAATTTTCCAAAAGTACCAAATATTGATCACTTATTATTTATATTTTAGATGATTATTTTTAGCTAGGTAATGTTTTAGAAATAGTATTTTTATGTTATGAATCCTTGATACATGGTGTGGTACAACAAATGTCATGATTGGAAATTGTGTTAGGCATCTTGTTAGTTCATGGTTGAATAAGCATACTTCTTAGGGAACAAAAAATGAACCACATCATAAAATTATAAATAAGGAAACAATAACAATTAATAAGTACAAGACTAACTTGCTGCAAAACCTCCAAGGATCTAGAATATTTTGGCAAGGGGAACATCTCATCTTTCCCAATTTTAGTAAATGTTCTTTAGATTGGACTATGAGAATATTTGATCACCAAAATGAAAGTGTTTATTAGTTATTTTGTTTTATTCACATTTTTTTTTGTCTTGTGCTTCTTTTAGTATAGGTATAACTATCTTGATTATATATTCCATTTCCTCTAGTGCCAAACAAATTTTGTCATTTTAGTTTCTAAATTGTCCAAATTGATAGGAGGAATTCATTTTCATCCATATAAGGCTTTGAAAGGATTCAAGGGTTACATCCCCACAAGTCACTAAATCAATGTTCTTCAAAATCAGGTGTTACATTTCCCCCACTCCCCAAGAGGGAAAAATCTCCCATCCCAAAATATCAAAAATCATATGGGTGTATTTTTTTTCATCTCAAAAATAGCTCCCAAGTATTGTCCTTCACTATATAATGTCTCCATCAAATACTTACCAGTTCTAAATTTGGTTCAATGTTTTTTTCCTTTTGATGTCTATTATTTATAGGGTTATGTTGTGATATTACATGGTAGGTTCCATCTAAATAGTAGTATAATATAGTATATGGTTAGGATAATGAACATACTTCTCAAGTAACAAAAAGTTAAGTACAACTTGATAAACCTCTAAATTGGGTGGCAATTCTAATAAGTGAACAATAGGTCCAAATGTGTCTAAAACCTCAAATGATCCATGATATTTTTTATCTAACTTTCTCTATGTTTCCAATTTTAGTGAATTTTACTTAGGTTGGACTCTGATAAATACTTTATCACCAACTAGAAATTGTTGATTCGCTGTTTTATTTCCTACACAATTTTTTTGTATGTATCATGCTACTTTTAGATTGTATGTAGCTCTTGATTATGTCTTCCATTTCCTCTAGTGCCACAAACTTGCATTGTGTCATTTTGACTTCAAAATTGTCCCAATTGATATGACAATTGCATTTTCATCCATACACTAATTTTCAAATATTTGTGATATAGATTTTGGAAGGGGATTTCCACTTAAAGGAGATATTATTCCATTGGTTCATGTCACATAAAAATTAAATGTGTCTTTTGGTAAGTTATTTACCCTCTTAGTTTGAACATTTATCTAGCTAACATGTGCTTTTAACTTTAGTTTACAGTTTGAATCTTGGAACAAGTTCTAGAAAAATCTAGAAGTAAATTTGAGAGGTGTTTAAAACCCTCATTGAGTCTTGGTTATATCCTACTGGGTATAAATAGGACTAGTAGATCCTTGGAATTACTCTTGTAAAGAACATAAAAATGAGGTGTTTGTGTTTTTTATTTATGCAATTAATGACAATGTAATAATTGTTATAGACTGGGAAATATGCTTGTTTCAGTACTACTTTTTAGATGTGGTTAAAAGAGAATGCAAGTTGTATAACCTTTTTTTTTCTATTTTATTAAACATTCATTCTCTTAGTCCTTCAATAGACTAACGATTCTAGAATTGGTAGGTAAGTTATAATCTAAGGTCCATCATTAAGGGTGTGTCAATGCATCCATATGTTGGGAAATCAATAATGAGGGTACAAATTGAATAGGCCTAACAATTAAGAACATATTTTCTCTCATTGAAAACATCGATTTAAATCCAAGCACATTTAAATAAACTTTCAAGTATACAACTATTGCATCCAATAAAATTATATAAATTAAAAGAAAACATAAAGTTATTGCACGCATAAAATGCATGTCTTACTTGCAAGACATGTCAAATCCATAGAACAACAATTTCAAGAACAATGTAAATTCGAACTATGAACAAAAAAATATCCAGAACCATTTCTATTGATTAATATAAAAAGTGTAAGAAAAGAGAAAAAATTTGAAAGAAAGAAAGCATGTATCCATTGTAGTCAACCAACCTTAAGGAATGTCACAAAAACATAAGTTTGCATTCAATCATAGACAAACAATGGAGAATGGTACATGTCCATTGTCTTCAAATAAAGTCCAATATAAAGTCCAATATAAATAAAGTCCATAAACTATAAAGTCCAATGTGTTCTTCACTGATATGAAATGTGCTAGTGGTCAATGTTTTCAAGAATGGCATTATGATCTTCTATTGACAATTTCCATTGGTGATTCTTGGTCTTTTTCCTAGTCTTCACTGGTTTTAATTGCAACTGGTCCACTATGAATAAATGATTGTACTGAGCACATATAACATCTGGCGCATAGTATTGAAAAAGAATATTGAACCCACTGCATACGTATAATTTGACGAATCCTTGAATTCTTGCAATGACGTGTTTTTCAACCTAGTGCATATCATTAAATAATAATGCGCTTTTTTGGATTATCTACTTGTGCAATGACAACAAATACATCACCTTCTCTAACCAAATCGAAAATACGATCATAATCCTTGTGAATCACAACCACTTCATTATCGCGCTCTTCATCTGTGATATTTCCAAATGGGGGAAATGGTGTCAATTGTTGGGGTATCCATGGTTTGATAAATTTGTTAGTTTGGTTTTGACACTCATCGAAGGAATCTACATCATTAATACATGCAAGGTAGGAGCAAGATTATTTTTGTTTCTCGATTGCATGTATATTTGCCATTTTTTTACTCCTAATGGAGTGTAATTTCCTTGTTTTAGGGATTTCAGCACAATTATATGGAATTGATCTATCAAGATCACCCATTTCAATATTCTAGAAAAACCTGTTCAAGATAAAACCATAACTTGTGCAAATCAAATTTCTCATTTAACAACAATTTATTAAACTTTTTAAAAAATAATTTAAAAATAAAAATACTCATGTACATATAAACATAATAAATAAATGCATTTGAAAACATTAAGGGTCATCAAAACAATTAAATACCTTCTTAGATTAGCCATCCTTTCATTGAATTCGTGGCGTAAATTTTGCTTGCACCAATTAACAACATAGTTTGAATTTTCGAGGCAAGAAGCAGAGTGATTCATTTGATATCTCATACGTGAACGTTTTATGCAGGCCCCAGCGCCATCATGTTCTCCTTTTCCATGTCATGTTTCAAAAAAATCCATGTGTGGCGAACATCCATTTTATTATGAATATGAGACAACCATTAGAATGAGTGTGTCGATTTAAAATGACCAGCACAACCATCTGACCACACCCAATGCTCTTTAAAAGTTACCCCTCGTCTTGATAATTCGTTATAAATCATATTAAAAAAATGTTGAACAAAACATGTATCATGTGTACGATCATGACTGATGTAGAAATGGGACTCTTTAATAACCTCACGATGATTTTCATCACTATTAGAACCATCAACTTGAAGCTTTGCATGTCTGTAAAAAATATGCACAAGTATAAATACCTGGTATGAATGATAATACACACTGTGTATCTCCTTTTGTGGAGTGAAAGTGTAATTTTCAGAAAAATCAACAATTGATAATATTGTTCATTTTGGAAATACATCTCGTGATTTCTTGAACTGTAAGTCTTGCCATCGTGTTGTATGAGAGTGTTTGATATATCTATACATTTTCTCCCTAAATGACTCCATAAAACTTGTCACAGAGCTATCATCTTCAACTAACTCAATCTTTCTTGATGTTGTCGTTGAATCTGTAACATGAGTATGATCAACATATTTATATCTCTTCCATTTCACAATGCGATTTGACAAATGAGGATCATTTGGATCAATGGGGTATTTAACATCAAAAAGAGCCAAATGAGAACATTTCTTCACATTTTCTTCCATCGACGCATTGTTTCTTATAGAATACTTGATCATTATCTCATGCAAATAATATTTTAGATACAAATTTACGTACACTCGAAGAAGGGGGGTCATTTGGCCAACACTGTATGCCAAAATTATTAAATTTCTCATAATATAATTCAAATTCTACATGGTATCAACAACAACATGTGTTGCGAACAACAATGGGCCTGACATACAATGGTTAAAGCTTCACAAATGTGCTAAGGGAAATATTCACATCAACATTACTCTCCATAAAAGTTTTGAACATTTCCAATTGAGTGACCTTTGTTATGTGTTTGGAATGAGTTTCATAGTTTCCTTTAGATATACGATGCCACACAAAATCCTTTTCATTTGGTAAGACACGAGAGTTTAAATGCCAAAACTCTTTCACCTTCTCCCTCACATTATCTAGAACTATATCTTGATAAGGTTTCCTACAGATATCAACCCAACATGAAACTTCATCATATTCATCTAATTGAAACCTAATGTTTTTATGCTTCCATAAACTTAATCTTGATGTTTTTAACATTCTTACAGTCATGGCCAACAAACGATCAGTTGCAGTGTTTTTTTCCACAACCCTTGTTAGAATGTTTTACGAGAAAACAATAAATCGTGAGATCATTTCCTTGCAAGTGTGGCAAGGGCCGAGGTTAGATTTTTTGATACCATCTCATTTGTTTTAACCTCTTTGATACTTTTAATGCCCAATAAGTTAATTTCATATTTTAGACATTTTTGCTTTAGCAATCTATGTAACAATTGAGATTGTGCTATGATAGAAGTACCTTGAAGATAATTTTCAAAGTATATGTTTTTATCGATATCGAGTTGTATGATCACGCATCAGAGGTCCCAATTCTTCAATTTTACTTGAATCCATATTCTCCAAAAAATTGTCATCAACGACGATATTGTTGCAACTTCCAAATAATCTTTGTAAATTCACAGGTATGGTAGGATGTTGTAGGTTGGATGTTGACCGTGCATGAAAATAAACAAATTTATAAGATTGTGAACTTTCAAATCAATTATATACTCAAGTATTAAATACAATTTTATAAACATTAAAAATTATTTACTCACCAATCAAGGTCTCATGATCAATGTTTCCCATCATTTGTTCCACATTTTTCATTTCCTCGTCGCCTCCATGTTCTTCATTTCTTTCATCAACGTGTTCCTCAACATTTTTCATTCCTTCATTGCTTCCATGTGCCTCCACATTTTTTATTTCTTCATCACTGCCATGTGCCTCCACATTTCTTTCCAATGCTCTTTTTTCTCTTAACTTTATCATGTTTTCATGTTTTCTTTCTTTTCTTGTCTCTCCATTAGTTCTGGTGCGATCATGTTTTGTTGCACTATTCTTTTGGTTTCCCATGATGAAAGAATTGAAAATGTAAACTCCAATGCCAAAAACTTGAAATCATACTAATATGCTGGATATAAAATTGTACAATTAATGATACCAATTACAATGTGACATGAAAGCATAACCAAATTCATGATATTTCTCTTTGTAAAAATAAGAGTAATATGCTAAAACCAAATTCACCATGTTCCTTGTATAACAAAATGTAATATGACAAAAAATATTATGCAATATGTTGCTTTAATAAAAATGCAAAAAAGTAAATTTTCTTTTATCCTTTAAAAAAAAATATATTAATATGATATATCTAATTTGACAATTTAAAAAAAACATTAATACGCCAAAACATCCATAACCACAAAAAACATTAAAACCATAAAATATCCATAAAACAAAAAACATAAAAACCTTAAAATATCTATAAGCACGAAAAACCTTAAAACCATAAAATATCCGTAACCACAAAAAATACCTTATAACTATCCGAATTGTAATATCCACACTATAAATGTCCATAGTATAAATATCCGAACTCTAAATGCACCGAGTTGAATTTTTATGGAATTAAACTTTCGGGTGAGAGTATATATACCTCTCGGGTGAGAAATTTTAGAATCTTTCCGAGAATTGCGGGAATTTAATATTTCAGCCCCTAAAAGACTCTCGAGGCTTTAAGTAATAAAACTCTCGCCTGAGCGTTGTTTAATTCTTTCCATTGAGAGTTTAACCCACCTATCAGGTGAGTATTTTGTTTCACCCCGAGTTACTTTTCAGGCTAAATATTTCTCGTCCGAGACATTGATATGATTCTCGGTCGAGAGCTTTTCTTGGGTGAGAGTTTTTGGTCAACGAATACAACAACTATTTCTGCAGTTTTTTAAAATTTGTCACTTTCTCATTGTGGAAACATTGCAAAATCTCAGGATTACTTGTCATAGATTATACCAATAGATTCATCATTGAATCTACTTTCTCATAGTATAAGAATTTGTAAATTTCATTAAGGATTTCTATTTTTTACAAAAAATATTCTAAATAGTATCATTACAAAATTCAATGAGCTAAAAATTAGTCATAATGAAAATTCAAGATCGTCACAATTATAGGAAAAAAATTGTAAAAACTCATGGGATGTTCCTTACACTGTATTATTCAAAAGGGTAGTTTTATTTTGAATCCTAAGAGTCACATTTGAAATAAAATGGGACGACACAAACATGTGTCAATAACGCATCATTTTTTAAACATATGTTATTTCAAAAAATAATAAAAAATAGTGTATAGGTCTGAAAATCATCAACATATAGTCCATTCCAAAGTACAATCTGTGTATATTATGAATGTGCATTTGGTTTCCCTAAAATAAATAACCATCTCTATTAAAAATGAAGAGCACACAGGTCACTCATTATCCAAACGTGAACATTTAAAGTATATGTTGTTGGTGCCCTTCAAATTTTTCCTACTATAAGTCCATAAAAAAATTTCAAAAAAAATGAGTACGAATCTAATAGAATTCTCTAAAACTCTTATGTTTACGTCAAGGTCAAATTCCTAAGGGGGGTATGAGTTTGAAAGGGTTTAAGTTGAAAAACTTAAAATTTTGCAGTTTTTTTTGTCAAAAAATAGGGAAAAAGTATATACCAACTACATGTTTTCACTCTTAAGCTAGATAACATATTATATTAGTGAGAGATAATTAAAAATAAAAATACATAGTTATTTTGGCTAGCCTGCCACTAGGGAAACCAAACCATCCATAGAATTTAAGTTTATCCACCTCTGTCCATATTAACATAATTTGAAAGACTTGTCTAGACTAATTACAAAATCCAAAAGTGGTGCTAAACTATCTATATGCACTAAACCTATGTGTAAAATTCAATGAAGAAAATTCCATTCAATAGTTTATTGTTCTCCATGGGTTGATCCTTCTTCATATTTATACAAGTTTGCAAATTTGGACGTCAACGATATGTTCAACTCCTTTGGTATCTCCAACACATAAGCATTGTCAGATATTTTCCTAAGAATCTTAAAAGGGACAATTTTCTTTAGCTTCAACTTGTTATATGTTCCTCTGGGAACCTTTCCTTCCTAAGGTGTGCATAAACTAAGTCACCCTATGCTTTCATTCATCTCCATCAGTATGCTCTCATCTTGTATGTTGCATTTCTCTTTTCCAATTGTCTACTTACATGGTCATGCACGTCCTTCATGTTCTTAGAAAACGATTCAACATCCTCACGTTTTTGCATTTTGTTTGCAATTATTCCAAATCGACCACTCGATGTGGGCTCCTACCATGCACAATTTGGAAGGGACTCATTCCTGTCAGTCAATTTACAGAGTTGTTACATGTGAACTCATATTGAGCTAACACATTCTCCCATTTCTTGGATTAGTCAGATGTCAAACACCTTAACAAGTTTCCCAGGATTTTGTCCACAACTTTTGTCTGCCTTCAGTCTGCGGGTGATATGCAAAAATAAATTGCAGCTTGGTGTCTAGAATCTTCCATAAGGTCCTTCAGAAATGACCCATGAATCTAGTATCCCTTTTTGAAGTGATGCTCTTCGGTAGTCCATGCATCCTCACAACTTCCTTTTGAGAATAAAACAATGATACTTGTGGCATCACTTGTCTCCTAACACAAAATTAAGTGTGCCATCTTCGAGAATCTGTTGACTACCACAAATATGGAGTCATTACCTTGCTGCGTCTTCGACAATCCCAATACAAAATACATACTAAGGTGTTCCCACATAACCATCGACAAGGGAAATGGCGTATACAACCTCGTATTTCGACCTTTTCCATTAGCATGCTGGCATACTCTGCACTTTAGAACCCATTTTTGTACATTTGTCGACATTCTTGGCCAGTAATATATTTCTTCGACTAATTATCTGGTCTTGTTGACACCAAAATTTCTTACAAGTACCCTACTATGCAATTCCTGGATCAAATTCTCCCTCATTGATCCTTGAGGAATACACAAATGATTCCCTTTGAACAAATATCTGTCTTGGATAAAATAATCCAAGTGTGATGCCTTATGGACACTCCATGGATCTATCAATTCCTTCCATGCATATTTTAAATATTCGTCGGTTTCATATTTTTTCTTCATCGACTCTAGCCTTTTTCCTAAACAATTGACGTGTTCAACAATGCCACTCTTCAACTTAATGCATTGACAACATTTTTCAAATTTCCCGACTTATGCTTAGTTACAAAAGTATAACTCTACAAAAACTCCACCGAATTCATGTGTCGTTGGTTCATCTTGGTTCGAGTGTTCAAATATCTCAGAGATTTATGGTCGGTGTATAGCACGAACTCCTTAGGCAGTAGATAATGCCTCAATTTCTTCAATTCCTGAACAAGGGCATAAAATTCCTGGTCATAAACTGAATATTTATTCTTTCCTTCATCCAAAATTTCACTAAAGAATGCGATGGGTTGGCCTTCTTAGATCAACAGTGCTCCAATCGCTACTCCACTTGCATCACTGTCGACCTAGAATACCTTCTCAAAGTTGTGTAGAGCTAACACTAGATTCTCTATCACCTTATTCATCAATTTCTTGAAGGCTTGTTGAGCAACTTCTTTCAACTTAAATTCACCTTTCTTCATGCACATCGTTATTGGTGGACATATCCAACTAAAATATTTTATGAAATTCTGGTAGAAACTCGTGTGTCCATGAAAACCTCTAACCTCTGTCATACTATTCGGCTCCAACCATTCCAGTATGGATTTGACCTTGTTTGGGTCCATCAGCAATCCTTGTTGAGAGATTATGAATCCCAAATACGTTAACTCTTCCTTCATGAAAGAGCACTTCTTCATATTCACCAACAATTTTTCCTCTTGTAGTCGTAGCAACACTTATTGAAAGTGTATCAAATGTTCCTTCTTGGTTTGACTAAAAATAAGTATACTATCGAGGTATACTATGACGACTTTACCAATATATGGCTTCAATATGTCATTCAATAGGCTCATGAACGTGTTGGTGCATTCATCATCCCAAATGGCATAACTAGCGACTTGTACAACCCTTCCTTTGTCTTGAAGGTTTTCTTCCATTCATCACCTTCTCTGATCTTGATTCAATGATAACCACTTTAAGTTGATCTTGGTGAAGCATCTATATCCACTCAAAGAGTCAATCAGGTTGTCCATCCTCGACATTGGAAACCTGTACTTGACTGTAATCGTGTTGATGACCTTTGAATCAGTGCACATTATCCACTCTCCTACTTTCTTCGGTGCAAGTATTGGTAGTACTATACATGGAATCAGACTTTATATAATCAATCCTTTGATGAACAACTCCTGGACTTGTTGGTTCATCTCAACATTTTCTATTGGAGGCATTCTATGTGGTGCCTTGTTTTGCATAATCGACCCTAGGATCAAGTCGATCTGATGTGAAATACTCTTGGTCGGTGGAAATCCCGTTAGTAGGTCATCGGCAATTATGTCCCAGAATTCCTTAAATACTTCTCTGACTTCCATTAGGACATCTTCTGTCAAATTATCTAAATTAAACCCATTTGGAATGATGGCAAAGAAACACCATTTCTTCTCCTCTTCCTTCAATAATTCTTTGGTTGAACATATCAATACCCTTTTCACCTAACAGTTTTTTTCGGTCCTCTAATTTCCCTCATCTTCTTGCATTGGAACCAACTTTCTTCAAGCACCATCCTTCCACACTGTAACCATATTGGCATGACCATCATAAATCATATTTTGGTCATACTATCATGGTTTTCCTAACAATAGATGGAAAGCATCGAATGGGATCACATTACACAATACATTTTCTTCTAGTCAACCAATCTTAAAATTTATTAGACATCGTTGGGTTATTGTCACGTGGTTCCCCCTCTACAACCATGAAACCCTATATGGTCTCAAGTGTGGTCGACACTTTAGACCCAATTTTTCAATGAATTCCATCGAGACCAATTTCTCTGTACTCCCTTGATCGACTATTTTCAAACAACATATATCGTCAATCTTCACCCTTGTCCAGAAAATAAATTTTTGTTGTCTCGACTCTTTGTCCTCTTATCACGTCGACTGGATCAACGTTTGTCGATTCATGAGGTTTCGACCTCATTCCAGCTTTTCTTCATTTTCACTTCTTTTGACCTCCTTCCTCCTTTTCTTCATTTTCACTTCTTTCGACTGTCAAACTTGTATTTGCGTCGGATTTGTCTTCATCTCATCATTGTGTCTTTGACTGATTCTCTATATAGAGATTCTCCAGGAATTCATATGCCTTGTGTTCAACCTCTCGTCACCTATAATAGACTACTATTGGTTTGCTCATTTCTCGTGTGTTGGACGTTCTACTTTGACCTCTAGTTTCTCTGCTTTCTTTCCTATAGTCTTTTGTAGGTTACCTAGTAGAAGTCTTCTCTTTTTGTTGGTTCTCTTTAATGACTTCCTTCTTGGTCCCGCTACTCTATCCTTTGGAAGGATTAGTCCTTCCACCCATGGAGGTTAGTTTTCCTTGGCTTGAATGGGTTTTCTCATAAAATTTTCTTCAGCCTTTAGGGCTAGCTAGTATGCTTCCCTTACTGTCCCGAACCTTCACAGGCTCATTTGATATTAAATAAAATATTTCAATCCATTTACATATATCTCTACTTCTTTCTCTCCTTCATTGGTGTGACCCAACTGAATCGACAGTCTATAAAACCCCTTTGTGAACTCCTTCAAAGACATCTCCTTATGTCTCAAGTTATGTAGCTTCTGATATAAGGAAATCATATAGTCGATAGGAAAGAGCTTATCTCTTAACTTGATGGCCATACTGTCCCAAGTATCTATATTTTATTTCCCCTTGTTCTTTCCATTGGCTTGCACATTGTCCCACCATAGTGAGGCGTGACCCTTCAACTTTAGGCAAACAACTTTTACCCATTTGGGGTATTTGATTTGCTCAATTTCAAAGTAATTATCCATCTCTCTCACCCAGTCTATCAATTCTTCTAGGTTAATATTCTTTAACTAGGTAGGCACATCCATCTTAGCCTTAACTCTAATGTTTGACTGATATTATATAAGTCTATCCTCTGGCTGATCCGACTTTTCTTCTTCTCCCAGAGCCTCCCTATCCTTGAATTTTTCATCACTATTGTCGGTAGTTTCCATAGAATATCCTCATCGTTGTGCCTCCTTTATGGATGCTAACTCATTCTTAAATGTCTTCATTGTCTGGACACATTCTTCAAATGTTTCCCGATCGATAGTGACCCTTGCACCTCTGCATTGTATTATACCATGAGCATTCACACCTCTGTGACACATTTCTCTTCCTCAGATGATCAAATCACCACTTCTGTGTTTCGTTCCAATCATAGTTGGAGTCGTACTCCTCCTGGATAATCACAGCTGGACTTTTCACACAAGATAACTTCCTTCTCTGACATCCTCTTCCAATCGTAACCAAATTCTTACGTAGGATACAACCTCGTTTTGATACCACTTGATGCAAGAAACCTCGACCTAGTTTTGATACCACTTGATGCTAGCAACCTCGACTACATGCTTTTTAGAGTCACACAACTCTAATACCACTTGATGCAAACACGACCTTCACCAATTGCAGACCAAAGCGCACAACTAAAACAAAGTGGTCACTCACATAAGAGCACATAGAAAATTGTCAAGGATTATGGATTCTATTAAACTAATAATGAAAAATTACATAAAAGGTTACATTTAGAGTCGATTCTCTGTTGCGCAATCAAAGCGATTGTTATACAATATCAGAGTTGTTGTTTTACACTCAGGGACAATGTAACAAATATAAAGTAAAATATTAATTAGATTAGTTAATTATTATATGAAAATGTGTAACCTTTCATTCTACGAGCTCAAGCATATAAATGCGAGCTTCACTTGTAATTGTTATCATCATCTAATATATTATTCATATTTCATTATTTAAAATGATAGTCGGATTCGACTACCAATGGACCAACCAGGTTTGGTTGCTCCATTTGGTATCAGAGCGGATTTGCTCCTGCACTTTGAGCTCGAAATCGGCTCATCAATTCCTAC
>LPNX011128394.1:11802-63714 GCA_001517045.1 Pseudotsuga menziesii | reverse complement strand
TATGCGTTTTGAGGGCTTCTATCTAGCACATGAGTAAAAAATCAGGTTTTCATCGCCAAATTTGGTCAAAAAGTGTTACCCATCTTCATGGAATCACCCTTATATCTTAAACATATTCTACATCATATTAATTTTAGTTCCATATAGTGAATTGGATTATTATGGGTTGTGTTTCATAAGTTATTTTAGCAACTCTTATAAATGCTGCATCTTTTTTTTAAATCCATCATGTATCATAGATGTTCAATTTATTCTTGCTTATTTGTTTTTAGTGGTACAAGGTTTGAGCAAGGCAATCTCAATAACTAGAAGAGAAATTAAAATAAAATTCATAGAGTAGAGGTTTGAAGTTTATAACCATTTTCTATTCATAGATTATTTGATTCTATTTGCACATGGGTCGGTACATGAAGCCAAGGTATTTTGATCAATTTTACTACTTTATAATTAGGCATTTGGTATGGAAATTAATTTAAAAAATATATATATATTAATTTCAAGTGTTTTAGTGAGACTTCGTGAGAAAATTAGTCAATTCAAGTTCATGAGTGTAGAATTACAAGGTGTGAAATATTTAGGCTTTATACTAAAACCTAATGCTTACATCGTAATGGATTAAGATTGTATCATTAGTAAAGTTGATAGGAGAATAAATTTATGGAGTCATCATAGGTTGTCCATGGGAAGAAGTCTAAGAATTCTAAAGATTGCATTAGAAGTAATCACAAAGAATGATTTGAATTTCTCTGGAAAGGCAATAAAGATAGAATCAATTTTCATTTGGAAAGATGGTAGGTATATTAAAGAGTGTTTATGGAAAAGAATCACAGTTTAGAAGTATGGCTCCTTCTCCACTCTTGGGATGGATTCATAATCCAACAAAGTATTTCCAACCATAAGTAATCACCTAGCTTGGCATGTGTACGAGATGGAACACAAGTAAAAATTGGGATAATGGGATAGATGTTATAATGGATTATAATAACAAGATACATCTGTGTACTTAAAAATGGTCACATCATATTAACTTAGGAGATATATGAGCTTATCTTGGATATAAATAAGACACCAGGTGAGTACACTGTTAAATTGTGATGTGAATTGCTAAGAGGGACTCGATGAAAGATGGTGGTTGTCACTAAAAATTAGTCACATGAGATTATTTAGAGTAGAAATAAGATACAAAGAGTGTATATTGCTAAATTGGAATATGAATTGCTAAAAAGTATAATGCTAAATTGGGATATGAAGTGCTAAGAGGGACTCAATGAAAGATGATGCTAGTATCTAATTTGAAAAGTCAAAACTTCTAAAAATAAAAATAAAAATTATTTATCATAATGGATATAAAATTTTCAAATCCATAATCTTTAAACTTTTATAACAAATTACTTTTTTTTATTATCAAAATCAATATAAATTTATCAAAGTCCATACTCTTTAATCATTTCTAATATTACCCTTACTTTATTATCAAAATCAATATAAATTTATAAATATCCATAATCTTTAAATGTTTATAAAATTAAACTTATTTTCTATTATCTTCTCAATGTTTACTAAATTTGTAAAATAAAATTATATTTTGAAATGAGTCTATACTTTGGACTCCAAACATCTATGATGTGTGATTTTATGTTCTCAATGTTTACTAAATTTGGAAAATGAAATTATATTTTGAAATGAGTCTATACTTATACTTTGGACTCCAAACATCTATGATGAGTGATTTTATGCACACCTAAAATCATATCGTAGTATGTTTGGTTAATATGTTTTTTTCTTAAAAACATTCTAACATATTTTCTCATGAATCATGTCATAGTATGTTTGGTTAATATGTTTTTTTCTTAAAAACATTCTAACATATTTTCTCATGAATCATGTCATAGTATGTTTGGTTAATATGTTTTTTTCTTAAAAACATTCTAACATATTTTTTTCATGATTTATGAATGATAACCTATTTTCTCATGGTTTATAGATGGTAAAGGATAACCTCTCTCAATTTTGAGGAGATATTTTATATCTAGCTCATACTTGAATTAAGAATTGTAAATTCAAGTCAAGTATAAGTATGCTTTGTTTGGCATTGGTTAAGATTTAGGATAGTCATGATCTTAACGAATATTAGCATTGATTCAAGTTCTTGTCTATTTGTTTTATTATTTTGTATGTTCTTGTGCACTAACATGTGTGATTTGACATTTGTTGGATGTAATTTTCTTGTGCATTAAGATGTGTATTTATTGGCTTATATTTTTCTACACATTTCGAATCATACCATAGACTAGCACACCCACTTAAAATGTGGTTGGTGAACACCAACACGATACAAGTTATATGATACTTGTTCTCTGTGAGTAGCTGTCTTCACCTGCATATGCCTTAACTACTTGTTATCATTTTCTTTCTTCCAATTAAACTCGTAAGCTAATGGTCATTTTTAATATTGTTATATTCTTTTTGTCTCACCCTAAGTGATACACCCTAAATTCTAAAAAAATTGCTAGTCCACCCTAAATTCTAAAATATAAACCTCTATAAGTGTAACTATGAAACTCTTATAACTATATAACTCTAATAAAATGCAAATGTTATTTAACTTTTAAATTTGTATAATTTTACCCATTTATCATTGTAGAAACCCAAAATGATATCCTAAAGGATTATGATAAACGTCGAGTACTCTTTGGCTATTTAACTAATTTAACTAAGCTTCAATTTTTTTTTAAGAAGAGACCTCTCGTTAAAGTTAGGTGCATATTCTTCTTAAACAATAGGCTATGCAAAACTCCATCCTCTCCAAACAAAAGAGTCTTCAACCTCTCGTTAGGTATGGATGAAAACATCATTATCCAAATCAAGTAATTCCACACTTGGTTACACCATTCAAAATTCGGCGAAGTGAACGATCTATGCTATTGACCGCAAGCAAAGGTGGTGATGGGTCCCGTTCAAATGATTTTCTCTTAATTAAAGAAATATGTCCTTACATAGGTCAAATATTTTCAAAGGAAATAAAAATTTAACAAGCACACATTCTTTATTTCTGGCGCAGCTCCACAACGAGCATAATGACTATACAATGTGACCAATTTTTCTAAATACATATCAGTCAATCCATTCTTCTTCAAAATAGCTACCTCCATATATAAAGGGCAATGATTCACACTGCCAAGAACCACGTAAAGTTTGGACTAACGAGGATTCCAACTTACCATTTGATCGCCTGTCATGTTTTTGC
Organism: Pseudotsuga menziesii; assembly: GCA_001517045.1. Classification (NCBI taxonomy): domain Eukaryota; kingdom Viridiplantae; phylum Streptophyta; class Pinopsida; order Pinales; family Pinaceae; genus Pseudotsuga; species Pseudotsuga menziesii. The sequence continues at coordinate 60,467 of LPNX011128394.1, read as the reverse complement.
AGAAAATGATTCAAACTAATAAAAAAAACCAAAAACTTAATTCAAGTTAGAGGGCGAAATTGCGGGCTTAGTACGTTACAAATTCACCAAATCCTTCAAAGCCACGGTTGTGTTAATTAATACAAATCACATATTTACCAAAATCTTTAAAATGATCGGCGGCGGCATGCAGTTCACAGTTCTGCAATCAACAAACCTAAAAGATAATATTTTTTCCTTAACTCCTATTTTTTTTTAGAAAAATCAATTAAATCAATATTCATTAATTGCATTTGGTTACCTCATAGATCAATTTTTCATGTATGTTATGAAATATACAGAGCCTTAAATTTATATAATCTAAGTGTTTTGAAGTATTTTAAAATGTTAAATTTATTCATAAATTCAAAATCACTATTAAAAACAAAAATTCTAATTTATTAAAAACAAAATAAAATTTCAAAAATTTAGACTTCCCAAACATCAACCAACATTTAATTATTTCATACTTTGACATTTTCTTATTTCAATTTATGGTAAAGAATTAATACTTTGACACTTTCTTATTTCAATTTATGGTATCTTCTTTAGTGAAATTTCAATTTATAATATTTTATAAATTGTAAAATTGGACACTTTTTTTTTTTTTAATTTATGTATTTTCTTTTATGAAATTTCAATTTATAATATTTTTTAAAATTGTAAAAAAAGGTTGAGAATTTAGAATTTGGTTCAAATTCCCATGTTATCCAGTTTTTTTAATAGTAATATCTTCTTCCAAAAAAACTCTAAATCTTATGTTATCAATCTCGACATAGTTTTCAACCTCCTGTTGCAGCATCCTTGGATCAAAAGCCAAATTTTTATTTTGTCTCTCGAACGCCATGATTTTGTAACTAAATAATTAAATATAATTTTCATTAACATTGTAATCTTTTATGATTTTTTAATTAATGTTTCTAATTCATTGAAACATATTTTTAATTATTTTTCTAACATTAAGTATTATTTATGTTATTACCTTAATTCTTATAAATCTAAGATTTAGAAAGAGATCCTTTTTTTAAATTACACATAGATTAGATAAGTGTAATGTAAAAATTTATTTTATAAAATAAACAATTAATTACGTTGTAGGCGTTTTTTCAATGAAAGAAGTTGTCCCAAAAGATTCCTCGTTTCCCTGGCCATTAACATCGCGACATGTGTCACCTGGTTCTTGGCGAGATTAATCGTTAAACTTTTCGGTTATTATATCCCGTGATCCGACACGGACCGAAGAAGGCGGCATGGAGTTGATCGGTTGTTTTATTGTGTCACGCTTTATTATGCCTGTTCGTATTCTTTCAGTGTAACCTCTTCCTCTGTTAAGTCTATCCTTATCTTAAACTCCTTGTTTTCGGCTTGCCTTGTTGTTTTTTTCATGGCTGTTTTTTTCACGCAGTTTACACAGGGTTTTCACAGCGTTGGAGAATTATTTTATCACAGGTAGAGAAACTTTTCCACATGTAGAGAATTCTTTTGGCTGCTAAACTCTTGCACGTGTTTTTTGTTTTTCACAGGCTTCCGTTGTAAAGAGAAAAATGATTTCTGCAATCGTAAATATCGCAAAATTAGAAAATATGCTATTCCTTATTCACAAAACATAAACAAATTAAAAATGTATTTTAGTTCAAATGTTCTAAGCATAAAGTGGAGCGAGTTTAAAATAGGGATGCACTTACCTGAGAAATAAGTTATGCGACAATTATACACCAACGATTTCGTATACACCAATGAACACTCAAAATAAAGCTTGAAAATCAAAGTTCTCCGGTTTCCAATAAACAGAAGTCTCAATAGAGATCGAAAATGTCGCAAATCGGATCTTGCAGAATCTAAAATCGGACCATCTGGTGTTTCTTAATAAAAACATACGACATAGGATTTTTGGACTTGGACTTGTGCTTAGTGTTCGATGTCGGAAATCGGTACATGCGCACTTATTTATTTTAACAAATGCTAAATGTCGGAAATCGCAAATTAGGATCTTGCAAAATTTACAATCGAAAATTGAAACTCGAAAATGCAGGCGTTAATATCAGCCCAGGCGTTAATTACACGACCTTGATTGTCAACTACATATTACCAGTTAATTTCCAGAAACCGAAATGTCAGTTATTCGAAAAGATAGAAAAAAGGATTTCTGCAATCGTAAATGTCGCAAAATTGGAAAATATGCTATTCCCTATTTGCAAAACGTAAACAAATTAAAAATGTAATTTAGTTCAAATTTTATTTGTTCATATGTATCTACGGAAAGTGGATGAAAAAAAATCATAGTTCCCATGAATTAATATCAATTTGGGGTATACTCGATTTTCAATTTTATATATTTGGGATATCGAAAACCAGAGACTTAGGTTCTTGTTGAAATAATTTGCTGACTTATTTGATTTCCGATATTTCGGATCTGAGATATCGGAATTTAATAACGTTCATTTGTTTTCCACATGTAGAGAATTCTTTTGGCTGCTGAACTCTTGCATGTGTTTTTTGTTTTTTACAGGCTTTCGTTGCAAAGAAAAAAAGGATTTTTGCAATCGTAAATGTCGCAAAATTGGAAAATATGCTATTCCTTATTCACAAAATGTAAACAAATTAAAAATATATTTTAGTTCAAATGTTCTAAACATAACGCGAAGCGAGTTTAAAATAAGGATGGACTTACATGAGAAATAAGTTATGCGAGAATTATATGCCAACGATTTCGTATACGCCAATGAACACTCAAAATAAAGCTTGAAAATTGAAGTTCTCCGATTTCCAATAAATGGAAGTCTCAATAGCGATTGAAAATATCGCAAATTAGATCTTGCAGAATCTAAAATTAGACCATCTGATGTTTCTTAATAAAAACATACGACATAGGATTTTCGGACATACACTTGTGGTTAGCGTCCAATGTCGGAAATTGGTACATGCATAGTTATTTATTTTAACAAATGCTAAATTTCAGAAATCAAAATGGAGGATCTTGTGGAATTTACAATCGAAAATCGAAACTCAAAAATGCAAGTGTTAATATCGGCCCAGGTTTTAATTACACGACCTTGACTCTCAACTACAGATTACCAGTCAATTTCTAGAATCCGAAATGTCAGTTATTTGAAAAGATAGAAAAAGGATTTCTGTAATAGTAAATGTCGCAAAATTGGAAAATATGTTATTCCTTATTCACAAAACGTAAACAAATTAAAAATGTATTTTAGTTCAAATGTTATTTGTTCATATGTATCTACGGAAAGTGGACGAAAAAAAATCATAGTTCCCATGAATTAATATCAATTTGGGGTATACCCGATTTTTGATTTTATATATTTGGGATATCGAAAATCGGAGACTTAGGTTCTTATTGAAATAATTTGTTGACTTCTCCAATTTTCGATATTTCAGATCCGAGATATTGGAATTTAATAACGTTCATCTGTCCAATTTCCAACTTTTTCTTTACCATATGAAAGATAAAATATAAAAAAAGGGCAAAGAATTCACTTGTGATTCTTTATTTTTGTATCCAATAATGAATTATTATTGAAATAGTCACAGAAATACGATCTACGAGCTTTGATTCAGCTGATGAGATTCCAACACGTGATAGGAAATTCGATGTAGGAAAACCAAATTTGGTTTAATATACAAAATGTTTTCCATCCCTGAACTGGGTTGCACCCCTCCACAGATGAGAAAATTTTGCTTCCTGCAATAGCCTTCATTTTCTCTCCAATTATGGCTTTATCATTTCCATAGAGAACGCCATGAGATTTTCGATACACTTCTTTACTATTTATGATATATTTCTTTTAGATAATGAACTTAGCCTAAATCTACAAGGTTACTACAATCTGGCATGTTGAATGTGCACAACAAGAACCTTGTACACCTCTATCCGATGATTCAAACTCCGATGCTATTACCTTTCCTATGTCCCATAGATATCTGAATTCATAAATGTCCTATAATGATATTTATTGACTAAATCTTACAAAATGTTATTATGAGATTGCGATTTTCATCATGTAGTATATATCTATAATGAATGTTCATTATTAATATCATTTGTATATAATTCCCTTATCTCTTGGAAAACTCGAAAGTTCACTTAAACGTATTGAAATATTATCATGCCATCGTATTAATTGTATAAGTGACTACTACCCTCACTTCTTGTCATCTTTCAATTATCCCATAATGTCTGAAGTTCACATTTGTCACCTTGTCCATGCTCCCTTCTGTCTATAGGAGAGAAGGGTAGATTCCTACGTGTGAAAATGCAGAAAAGAAAATGGAATGGATAGAAAGCAAAGAACAACAAAATAATGGTCGTCAGCCCCTTTGCACACAAGGTCAGGGCTTCGCCTTGGCTACCTACAAACAACTAATGAATAGAAATAAACATGCAAAACACGTTAATAAACAAACCTGCAAAGAGACATGGGTCAGAAAACAACTCAACTATTAAACAAAATGCATAAACAAAACAAGATTATACCTTCTTTGGGGAAATGGGCCACCATGCCCTGGGTGGAAGGAAGCACTTCCCTATCTCACTCAACAATGGAAGAGGAGCTATGGCTCAATGGGGAAGGTGAGTGGAAGGGAGAGGGATGTGGGTGGCTTGAGAGGCCAAGGTGTCTCAAGGCATCCATGGGCCAAGAGAGGTGTTGTTTGAGAGTGACTCCCCACCCTCCTTTTATAGCTTTTTTGGGGACTTTTAGGGTTTTAAGCCCTTGGTGAGGGCTTTAGCCCCTTTTGCCCTAAATTTAGCTCCTTTTAGGGTTTTAGCCCCTTTTTTGGGGGCTTTAGCTCCTAGGAGAGTATTTTAGGCTCCTTTTTGGGGTTTTAAAGCCCTTTTCTTCATTCTTAAGCCATTTTGAGGGTGTGGGGGTTTAATGGAGTGATACAAGGGTCATGAAATGGTGTCCTTGGATGTGTAGGCCATGTAGATCCGAGTGAGGGATTTTTTGGGTTAACACATGCCTTTTAATGATGTTATAAATATATCCTCCAAAGACTAAATCTTTCAAATCCAACATATTTCACATCTTGGATTCTCCTCGCACTTTGGGATTTCATATCACCATTTAACTGACCTTTCATGTACTCTAAGAGATCTAGAATTATATACAGATCAAATTAATCCCAACTTATACATATATACTACATCATGAACATCATGAAAATCCCTTACTCATGATAACATTTGTAAGATTTAGTCAATAAATAGATCCTCCTACTGAGGCAAATATCAGTTGGACCTCATTTATGGTTTTTTATATGCACAAAAACTGGACTCTTGAGTGTCATTAATTCCCCTCTCATGGCTGCCGAAAAAGAAATTTCCAACATGGTGATACCAAAGCGTGGACTGGGAGGAGAAGGGAAGATAAATTGGCAGTCCTACAACCGATGAAGGGGCTATAGAAGACAGGAAGTGCAAAAACATATGGAAATGATAGCATCTTAGCTAGCAAAACATATGGAAATTTAGCTAGCAAAACAGATGGAAGTGGATGAGGATTGTAGCGCAGATGAATGTCCAACAAATCACTTTGTAGAATTACAATTTGGTGTTTACTACCTTATTTGTATTATGAAAATAATTATTATTGATGCCTTCTATTCTTTTTAAGCTTCTTCAACGTTATCATTGTATATAGAACACTTTTGTCTAATATCAATGAGCAAAATTTCATTTTCATTCAAGTTATTCTTTTTTTTGCAATATTGATCAGATAAATAAATGTTAAGCTTTATAGATTTATATATACTGACGATTTAGCAAATAAATATGAGGAAATTCATATTTTGTTATTTTGATTCTCTCCCATTTCTAAGTCTTCTTACAGCGAATATAGACATAATTTTTCCACCTGTTCACATGCAGTCTATCAACAATCACAACGACATATATCGAAATCCTATGTGTTCAAATATGAACATGTCCATGTTCCTATTGCCAATATCTGACGCTTTGAAATTCGAAAATGTGTGTCATATTTTTTCCAACAAGGAACATGTAGCTTCTAATTTACAATTAAAATAAATCACAATGAAAAAAAATAATGAAAACAAACTTATAATGAAAAAAATGAAAACAATTTTGTTAATTTAAATGAATAAAAATAAAATGAAAACGTTTTGCATTTAAATGAATTTATAATTAAAAAAAAATTAAAATAATTATTTTAGGAATATGAATCTATGTTAATTTTGTTAATTTAAATGAATAAAAATAAAATGAAAACGTTTTGCATTTAAATGAATTTATAATTAAAAAAAAATTAAAATAACTATTTTTCGGAAATAAGATTATGGAAGCCAAGAACTTATTTGAACAAAAAGTCGAGTTTCGCATTTTCGATATCGAAAAAATCGAAAATAGGGGATACACCAAATACCCTTAACAAAAACTTGAGTTTTCCGTTTCCGATATGGGATTTCAGAAATTGGGTAATCTGTTTCGGAAACTGAAAATCCGAAATGGATAAGAAACTTAATGAAAGGTCCCTAGGTCACTGCCAAATTTAGCGACCTTATCGATGATCCACTGCATTAGTTCAAATGTTAAGGAAATAATAAAAAATAATAATTGATTCTTATTTGGTAAGTAGAGTCACTTCACTCCATGATTTTTTATTAACAAATTTATCAAATAAGGGTTAAAATAAATTGTGAATAAAACTATGAAATCTATCAACTTTATTATAAATATTAATTGTTCTTTGAATCTCCTAAATAATGTACAAAATGCATATCATGGGAAATATACAAAGAGATCAAGAAAACAAAAAGACGAACTATATTCACATGGAAAGACTATAGTTCATATTCCCATGAATTAATATCAATTTGGGGTATACCCAATTTTTGATTTTATATATTTGGGATATCAAAAACAAGAGACTTAGGTTCTTGTTGAAATAATTTGTTGATTTCTTCGATTTGTGATATTTCGGATCCCAGATATCGGAATTTAATAACGTTCATTTGTTTTATTTCCAACTTTTTCTTTACCATATGAAAGATAAAAGATAAAAAAAGGACAAAGAATTCACTTGTGATTCTTTATTTTTGTATCCAATAATGAATTATTATTGAAATAGCCACATAAATATGATCTACGAGCTCTGATTTAGCTGATGATATTCGAACACGCAATAGGAAATTCGAAGCAGGAAAACCAAATTTGGTTTAATATACAAAATGTTCTCCATCCCTGAACCCAGCTGCGCCCCTCCACAGATGAGAAAATTTTGCTTCCTGCAATAGCCTTCATTTTCTCTCCAATTCTGGCTTTATCATTTCCAAAGAGAACACCATGAGATTTTCGATATACTTCTATACTTTTTATGATATACTTCTTTTAGATAATAAACTTAGCGTAAATATGCAAGGTTACTACAATCTGGCATGTTGAACGTGCACAACAAGAACCCTGTACACCTCTATCCCATGATTCAAACTTCGACGCTATTAACTTTCCTATGTACCATAGATATATGAATTCATAAATGTACTAAAATGATATTTATTGACTAAATCTTACAAAATGTTATTATGAGATTGCGATTTTCATCATGTAGTGTATATCTATAATGAATTTTCATTTTTAATATCATTGGTATATAATTCCCTTATCTCTTGGACAACTCGAAAGGTCACTTAAACGTACTAAAATAATATCACGTCATCGTATTACTCGTAGAAATGACTGTTACCCTCACTTATTGTTAGCTTTCAATTATCCCATAATGTATAAAGCTCACATTTGTCACCTTATCCATACCTTCTAATGATGTTATAAATATATCCTCAAAAAACCACATCTTTCAAATCCAACATATTTCACATCTTGGATTTTCCTCGCATTCGGGGATTTCATATCACAGTTTAACCGACCTTTCACGTACTCCAAGAGATCCAGAATTATATACAGGTCACATTAATCCCAACTTATACATATATACTACATCATGAACATCATGAAAATCTCTAACTCGTGATAACATTTGGAATATTTAGTCAATAAATAGAGCCTCCTATTGAGGAAAATATCAGTTGGACCTCATTTATGGTTTTTTATATGCACAAAAGCTGGACTCTTGAGCGTCATTACTTTTCCTCTCATGGCTGCCAAAGAAAAAATTGCCAACATGGTGATACCAAATCCTAGATTGGGAGGAGAAGGGAAGATAAGTTGGTAGTCCTATAGCCGACGAAGGGGATATAGAAGAAAGGAAGTGCAAAAACATATGGAAATGGTAGCACCTTAGCTAGCAAAACATATGGAAGTGGATGAGGATTGTAGTGCAGATGAATGTCCAATAAATCGCTTTGTAGCATTACAATTTGGTGTTTACTACCTTATTTTTATTATGAAAATAATTATTATTGACGGCTTCTATTCTTTTTAAGCTTCTTCAAAATTATCATTGTATATAGAACACTTTTGTCTAATATCAATGAGCAAAATTCCATTTTCATTCAAGTTAAACTTTTTTTCGCAACAACGATCACATAAATAAATGTTTTAGCAAATAAATATGAGGAAATTCAGATTCTGTTATTTTGATTCTCTCCCATTTCTAAGTCTTCTTATAGTGAATATAGACATAATTTTTCCACCCATTCACATGCAGTCTGTCAACAATAACAACGACATATACATAAATCAAATGTGTTCAAATACGAACATGTCCATGTTCCTATTGCAATATCCGATGCTTTGAAATTCGAAAATGTGTGTTGTATTTTTTCCAATAAGGAACATGTAGCTTTTGATTTGCGATTAAAATAAATTATAATGAAAACAAAATTAAAAAAAATAATGAAAACAAACTTATAATGAAAACAATGAAAACAATTTTCTTAATTTAAATGAATACAAATAAAATGAAAACGTTTTGCATTTAAATGAATTTATAATTAAAAAAAATTAAAATAACTATTTTAGGAATATGAAATCTATGTCCTATTTTTTGGGAATAAGATTATGGAAGCCAGGAAATTATTTGAACAAAGACCCGAGCTTCCCATTTTTGATATCCAAAAAATCGGGAATAGGGGATACACCAAATACCCTTAACAAAAATGCGAGTTTGTCGTTTCCGATATGGGATTTCAGAAATTGGGTATTCTATTTCAGAAACGAGAAATCCGAAATGGATAAGAAACTTAACGGAAGGTCCCTAGGTCACTGCCAAATTTAGAAACCTTATCGATGATCCACTGTATTATTTCAAACGTTAAGGCAATAATAAAAAATAACAATTGATTCTTATTTGGTAAGTAGAGTCGCTTCACTCCATGATTTTTTATTAACAAATTTATCAAATAAGAGTTAAAATAAATTATGCATAAGACTATGAAATCTATCAATTTTATTATAAATATTAATTGTTCTTTGAATCTCCTAAATAATGTACAAAATGCAAATCATGGGCAATATACAAAGAGATCAAGGAAACAAAAAGATGAACTATATTCACAAAAAGACTAACTATATTGTGCATGTTAAAAGTACAAATTAAAAACATTTATGCATTGAATTAACTGAAAGGACATACATAACTGTATTAGAATTTTGTGTGTTCAGTTATAGGAAACCAGAAGCTTTAATTCCCATAAAACTATGAAAAACCAATCTTCTAAGTAGAAAAAAAATGAATCCGGTGAAAGAGAAATGAATCTAACTGAAAGAAGAAAAACAATTTTGTTAATTTAAATGAATACAAACAAAATGAAAAGGTTTTCCATTTAAATGAATTTATAATAAAAGTAACTATTTTAGGAATATGATATCTATGTCCTCTTTTTCGGAAATAGGAATCGGGAAGTGAGCAAATGATTTGAACAAAAACTCGACTCTCCATTTTTCTATATCCGAAATATCGAAAATCAGAGATCACAGATACACCAAAAACTCTTAAAAAAAACTTGAATTTGCGGTTTTCGATATGCGAATTCGGATTTTGGGTATTGTGTTTCGAAAATCCAAAATCCGAAATGGATAAGAAACTTAACACAAGGCCTCTTGGTCATTGGTAAATTTAGCACATCGAAACTTGTTCCTCTAAAGTATTATTAAAATGTAATTCTGTTTCAAAAAGGTATTTTCCAATTCCGAAATGTCGAATTCTCGATTCCTAACTCCAAAATGCTTCGATTCCAAAATGTCGGATTATGCATTCCAAAATGCCCAATTTCGATACGATTTTAATTCATAACATTGATCTTGATTTCGGATTATCTTTATAATTGTTATTCTATTTTTAAATAAATTTGATATACGCAAATCAAGCTATTCAGGTATATTACATCTTTAAACTTTACGTTTATTAAGAGAAATAATATGTTTAGATATATTAGATCTTAAACTTCATTATTATAATATAGATTATTAACTATGTTTTCAATCATACTAATCATTATTATTTTTATTAACTAAATTTTTTGTTTTTAGGGTTACAATTATTTAATTATATATATTAAATAAAAGTAAATAAGATAAAAATAAATGAGACAAATACTTTTTTGATTTTCGCATTAGAAAACATCATATTAATTGCATAACTGACTGTTACCCTTATCTTTTGCAGCATCCAAAAGGTGACTTAAACGATGGTATGAAAGCTCCGGATGGAAGCAGAATCCAAGATGTGAAATATATTGGATTTGAAAGATTTGGTCTATGGAGCGCGTGATACTAACATTGATTTAATGATTAAGAAAGATAGTTCATATATATTAATGATAAATATTAAAAGAGGAGGATATTTTTATACCATCGTCGCTTATTGACAAATGTGACGTTTACACACTGAGATAACTTAAGGCTGACAATGACTGAGGGTAACAATCACTTCTGTGATTAATGTGATGACATAATATATATGAACTATCTTGCTTCATAATTAATTCATTGTCAGTATCACCTGCTCCAAACACCAAATCCTTCAAATCCAATATATTTCACATCTCAGATTCTACTCCCATTCTGAGCTTTCATATCACCATTTAAGTGACCTTTCGCGTGGTGGAGGAGATAAGGAAATCATATACAGATCACATCAATACCAAGTTATATATATCTGCTACATCATGAAATTCCCGAACTCATGATAACATTTGTAAGATTTAGTGAATAAATAGACCCTCCTATTGAGGAAAAAATCATTTGGACCTCATTTATGATTTTTTATATGCACAAAAACTACACTCGTGAGCGTCATTACTTCCGCTCTGATGGATTCCAAAGAAAAGAATCACAACATGGTGATATCAAATCTTGGAATGGGAAGAGATGGGAATATAAGTTCGCACTGCTACTTCCAACGAAAGGCCTATAGTTTCTGGAGAGACATGGGATTGGTGAAGATTACAAATTTCCTTCTATTTCTCTACTCGCTGCAACTTACATAAAGGGTATCATTATTTGTATACCCTTCTTCTCAACTGTTTTCCATCATCATGAATAATGAAATTGCAACACATTTATTCTTCAGGATTTCCTAATATGATACTATGCTATATCTTTTTAAACATGATATTAAATGCTTTTCTCTTTCTCACAGATGGAGATTTCTCTACGCTGAAATTCCCTAACTCAACATCTTTCCATTCGATCTCTTTTCAGAATCAATTCTTTTACACCATTAAAGGATTCTTTAGACTTGCAATATTTTCACCTTTACAATGATTGCAAATTTACCTACCGAAACCTATGGAAATGTTTCCATGTTTTAGCTGGTCAACATTATCATTGTGTATAAATTGAGTGTCCATTCATAAAAATAAGATATCCTTTGTTTTATTTAACATATTTCTGATTTCTGAGTTTTGAGATTCCAAAACATATTCGCATTTAACATTTAGCTATTTTCAACTTTCGCTAATATTGTTCCATTTCCTATTTTAATATTATAGACTTATCGTGAAGGAAAAAATTTGTAGTGACCTTGCAGATTTAGGCTAAGTTCATTACCTAAAACAAGTAAATAAATAACTAAGTAGAATAGGTTACTATTTATATATAAATAGGTTATTATTTATATATAAATATAATTTTGGAAATTTGGTATAAGTAATATCTTAACCATTAAAATCTCTAATTTTCTCTTGTGCCACAATCTCTAGAAATCTTAGCTTTTCCAGCTTCCCACATTTTGAGTAACATTTGTATATAACATTAAAGAAAAAAGAAATCACAAGTGAATATATGTATAAGGCACCAAATTGAACCAGAAATAGATTGATAACATTTGCATAATCATTAATTTTGATATATTTCAATAGATTTTTGCTTGAATTTATTTTATCAATTGTTCACTATTTACATGATTCCAAGAAGGTCAACCATGGAATTTACTGGTATAGTTTGAATCTCCTTAATAGTTTTAAAGTTAAAGCAACTTAAAGGTATCAAGGGATATTTATCTAAGCATGCTTGAATGGTTGAAGTGGAACCTAGAAAAATCTCATTATGGCTTTTCAAATGGTTGAAAATTGGATTGGATGCTTTAACCATGATATTTGATACAATGTACACTATTCCAATTTCTATTTGGTCATACAAAGAGAGTGTTAATTCATTGAATGAAGATAGAATGGACTTAACGGAGAAATAAGTTATGCGAAAATTATATGTCAACGTTTTCCTATACGCCAATGAACAATCAAAATAAATCTTGAAAATCGAAGTTCTTTGGTTTCCAATATCCGATTTTACTATTATATCTCACTTTCGATATTACTTCTTAATCATTAAAGATTTTAGTTTTAATGAGGTGGATATTTCGGATTTCGGAATCATAGGTTTAATGGTTAAGATATTACTTATACTCGATTTCCGATTTTAGATATCGGAAATCAGAGACTCACGTCTTTTTTTAAACTTAAATTATATGTAAATATTATATAAAGATTCTCTATTTCGTATTTCCTATTAAAAGATAAGATTTCCAAAGATTGTGGCACAAGAGAAAAGTTAATGTTATATGCAAATGTTACTTAAACATTTGTATTTTCTTTTGTTTTTTTAATGTTATATACAAATATTATTTAAATATTTGCATTTTTTTTCTTTAATGTTATATACAAATTACTCGGAAATCGAGAAGCTGGAAAAGCTAAGATTTCCGGAGATTGTGGCACAAGGGAAAAGTAAAGATTTTAATGGTTAAGATATTACTTATAACCAATTTTTTATTTTAATATTATATCCAATTTTCGATATTACTTATCTTAACCATTAAAGATTTTAGTTTTAATAAGGTGGATACTTTAGATTTCGGAATCATAGGTTTAATGGTTAAGAAATTACTTATACCCGATTTCCAATTTTCGATATTTAGGATATTAGAAACCAGAGACTCAAGTTTTTGTTAAAATTTAAATTATATGTAAATATTATTTAAAGATTGTCTATTTCCTATTCCCATTTTTCAAGTATTGGAAACCGAGAAAAATAATTTGCTCGCTTCTCCATTTCCGATTCCCAATATTACTTAAATATTGTTGGTCAATTAAAAACTGTTGTTTAAAGCTTAACATGTTGAAAATTTGTATTCCAAAATCTCCTATATAGGAAGTATCGAAGATTCGGAATAGGAACATGGACATGTTCATATTTGAACACACAAGATTTTTGTATATGTCCATTATTGGAAAACGTATGACATAGAATTTCTGCAGTCCTAAATATTCATACTTGTGAATGCCGTCAGAGACACAGATTTGAAACCGAATAGATGATGAGTTGAATAAGTTCACTTGGTTTAAACCTAAGAGCTATTGCTACCATTTATATATAATAATATTGTAGAAAATGGACCACTAAAAGAAAGAACTATAATATGAAATAGGAACAGTAACAGTTAAAATTAAATGTGAAATTAACTAAAATAAGGAACTATAACCAAAACTACCAAATGTTCATTACCCTATATGCCAAATGTCGAAAATCAGAAATTGGGGAATCGGAAATTGGAACATAGGGTGCTACTTATTGGAAAACATAGGACATAGGATCTCTGGAATCCGACATGCCAAAAAATAGGAAATCAGAATAACATAGAGTGACATATATGTTCATCTTCAAAATGTAATTTCGACTCTCCCAAGCTAACTCAAGCTAAATCAGAAAAGTTCAATTGCGGAAAAACTTAATATCGAAACATTTGTCAAAATATCATAAATACTATAGGCTATATATTCGGAAATAAGAACATCGACTTGTCCCTATTTGAACACTGGATTTCTGCATTTGTTGCAAAATAAAAAATTGGAAGATAACATCTTCTTTATTGAAAAACATAGAACATAGATCTACAATTGAGGTTTTTCCGAGATTTTGGATATCGAAAACCCTTTCATTACATGCCTTTCTGACTTAAGATTGTAAAAAAGTGTTCAATAAATTTTTTCAAAAGCATGCTCTTTCCTTTAGAAGGTAAAAACCAAAGCAATAGTAATTTTAACGGGTTTATATCCAATGAGCTAAGAACCGTTATCACATATTAGTTTAAAATAGTGATGAGTAGATAGATTGGCATGTTCTTCAATATTTCGAATGCAAAACAAAGTAAAAATATATTATTGAATTTATTAGATAAAGAAATCATATAAGACAAAAAATAATATGTTGCTTCAAGTTAATAGTGATACTAGTGATCGCACTGATCACATTAACAGGCTGACAAAATCTTGCTAGGCGCATCCATCAAAACGTGAAAACTAAAAAAATATTATTTGCAAACAAAATAGAACCCCTAAAAATTACTATTGCTTTGCTTTTTATCTTCTCCACGAAAAAGCATGCTTTTGAAAAAAGAAACCAAGTTTACAGAGGAAATATCTGACAAATTTACATGGGGATAGGTAAAAAATAATGAAGAGCAAATTTAAAATAGTCATAGACTTAGCGGAGAAATAACTTATACGAAAATGATACAAACAAATAAAGTAATGATATTCACGTTTTTGTTAAAATAATTTGCTTCCTTCACGATTCCGATTTTCGATCTTTCGAATATTGCAAACCCGAAACATATGTCCTTTAATATTCCTATTTAGTATATATATACTTGGATATATGTATATATATAGAAAATATATACATCTATGTCATCATATATATAGATATTCATATTTGGGATCAATGTCATATTTATATAATTCCTGTATCTCTTAGACGACAAGAAAAATCACTTAAACGTACTGGAATATCTTAATGTCATAAGAATGTCACCCCTTTCTAGCATAACATCATCATATTAATCGCACAACTGACTGTCACCATCAATTATTATCTTAACGTCATAAGAGAGCCGCCACTTTCTGGAAAAACGTCATTATATTAATCACAAAAGTGACTATCACTCTGAGTTGTTATGATTCGCGGGTCATCTCATACTGTTTAAAGTCCACATTTGTCACATCATCCATCCAGTAAACAACAAAATCAAATATTTTTGCATCACATACCACATGAATCTCAAGTTATAGTTTTTATTTGCACAAAAATTCAAGTAAAAAACATCATTATTTCCCTTCTAGGAACATTGACATATTTGTATTTCAACACATCGGATTTCTGGATATGTTGCAAAATTGGAAATTGGAATATAGCATGTTCGTTATTGGAAAACATAGGCCATACATTTTCACATTCCAAAATTTCCACAATTAGCAATATGAAAATGGACATCTTCGTATTTCAACACATGATTTCCACTTGATACGTTTATAGCTCAAGCACATTCAAACCAGAGTAATTAAATATGTTAATGAATAACAACAACCAGAACAATGAAATATGTTAATGTGAATAATTTTGTTTTTATATATCCTTTTTATAGTGGACAAATGATTACGCTATATTCCAATTTTTTTTTTCATTCTCTATTTCATTTGGCAGGAAAAAATAACCATTACATTATGGAGACTATGGTAACTGAAGATTCTATTTTGAACTATTGTTACATGGTGCTATCAAAACCAAGAATTGCAAGAAATGGAAAGATAAATTGAGAGTGCTACTTCCAACCAAGGGCCTATAATGTCTACACGGACATGGGATTGGTGAAGATTAAGAATTTCCTTCTAGTTCTCTATTCGCTGACACTTACATAAGGGCTATCATTATTTATTTACCATTTTTCTCAATTGTTTTCCATCATCATGAGTAATGAAATTGCAACAAATTTATTTCCAATTTTCAACTTCCAATATTCATATTTGGGATATTTGTGATTCCAGTTACATCTTCCAAGTCAACCTTTCGAAAAGTTTGACACTTGAGATAAACATCCAAAGCTAGAAAGCTCACCTCCTTGAATTTTAAAATCCTCTCCCCAAAGTGTTATGTCAATACTATAGCCTTATAGGTAACGGAGTCCAATGGTTCTCCTAACAATTTCAACATGCTCCCCTTTTCGTATCGTAAATGTATAAATGAAACTTAAATGACAAGTCCAAGAAGATCAACCATTCTACCTTTCTCGACATAATTTGTATACTCAATCAACTAGGGTTCGAATGGCTGCAAATGCTTAGAATATTTCTCTATTGCACTATGAAGCTCAAATTCATCAATTTTTTCTTACTCTATACCCAACACAACATTTTGTTTGCCTTAAACATTGTCGTTTTATACCATGTACACTACTCCTATTTGAATTTGGTCATACAAAGAAAGTACCAATTCATTGAATCCAAATATATGTATTTCAAAACAATAGTTGCTTACGATATTAATGTAAATTTGTCTTGGAAATAGCTCGGCCTTGAATGCACCAAAATTTGCTATAACATTGGAGGACTCAACAGTGAAAACTGATTGAGAGAAGCTGAGTAAAGTTTAAACAAAATTACCGAAATATTCTTAAGAGCCACAATAACCCATGTGATACATGGGGGGCTACGTACAAAATTAATACTAACAAAACTTATCAACACACCTGGGAAACTATAAATGACCATAAACTTAAATATAAAAAAATCCATATAGACAAAAACAAAACAAAAACAAGCTCATGGATTAGCACCGCTGATAGTGACAACAGGGTCCTGCATGTCCTGCATTTCCTAAACTATATGACAAGGCCCAAAGAATTCATCATCTAAATATAATAGACTTGGCTTCAGGGCCACAATAGTCCCTTTCCCCACAGAAAAATCCAGTTTCTCAACAGAAGTATCTGCTTTCCTGTTGATGTATTTGTATCTTCGGAATGTATTCACTTGTATATCTTATGTATTGTACCTCGATGTTCCTATCGAGAAGTATCAATAATGTAATTGAGTCATGCCATACCCCGATGTTCCTATCGACAGAATCATTAATGTAAATAAGTCATGTAAAGTCATAGAGGGTAACCCTCCTTATTTATCAAGGGTTAAAGTCCCCGTAGTTGTGGGGCACTAGGGTTGTTAGACTCTCCTAGAGAAGTTGGCCTTGGTGAGTTAATGTAAGTTGGGTCATTAGTACCCTAGTTGTGGTTACTCAAGCCTACATAACTGAGTTAGGATTACTTGAGCCTACATAACAGAGTCAAATATTAAGTGAATGAAAGAATATAAATCGAGAGTGATCCTCTCTATTTATTACACACACACTCACTCAACTAGGGCGCATGAGTGAGAAAGGATAAGCTCTCTCAAGTGAGAGAGAGAGAGAACAACTATTGAAGATCATCCTTTTTGTCTTTGGGTTTTATTGTTTCCATTAGTGCTCATTCTATCTCTGAGGAAGTTGCGAGGTTTTGTCCTTTATGGTTTCCCTACGAATTTTTTTTGTGTCTCTTGTCTCTTGTGATTATTGTTGTGCATGTTATTCTCTCAGATAATATCCTAGATCATATTGCTTAAATGATAAAAATCTAACATGGTATGAGAGCTAACCTCAGAAGAAGACACTGTGCAGCTACAGAAGCTAGGGATTCTTACTTTTTGGTTCTCTCTCCACAATCCATCAGCAAAAGAAGGCTAGGCTAACTCTCCATTGAAGGGCACATATTTCTGTCGAAGCAGAATTTGATTCCAGGCATTTTTAGTTTTGGCTTCGAGAAATTAGGGATTTTTACAGAAGAGGAATTTTTGAGTGAGTTCAGCATAGGATTTATCTCATCATAAAAATCAAAGTTTAGATACCAAGGTATAATTTTTTGGTAGAGTAAAACTCTGTGAAATTCAAACCCTAGTTTGACCCCGGGCTTGAAAACCCCTAAAATACTAAAAAAGGTAGTTTTGGTACATCCATTGTATCTCAGGATTGAAGCAGTATCAGGGGCAAAAATTTTCACATGACAAAGCTAAACTCCTTATGTACCCTGTGTAAAAATTTAATCCTAATATTTGCTATATTTTGGGTGATATGATTCCTCCAATTATGGGTTTTAGCCCCTTCCATGATTCATCCCTAAACACGACACCTAGGGAGAATTGCTATATCTTGGGCTACGAAGGTCCAAATGAAATTTCGCAAGATGTTACAGATAGGGCATGGACTGTTATTTCTATGGTAAATTTTTCAAACCTTGATGATAAAGCAAAGACACGTGGCAGGCCGTACAAGTTTGATATGCTGAATGGTCCTGAAAGAAGTCACCTTGGGAAAAATCTCATAAGTCCCAATTAGTGAAACCAATTCTGGTCAAACCTGTGGTTGGAAAGAGGATAGATGAGGTTACCTTAGTATAAAATTTTAGACACAGAGGAGCAATAAGTTTGGTGATACTGTATAAACAGTATCACGCATTTCTGCAGAAGAATTTGGAAAACTAGGGCTTCCTGTTCTGAGAGCCTCCCTCCACTATTTTCAGAAAAGGAGTACATTAGATAGCTCACCTTGAAGAGGTGAATCTTTCTATCCAATCAGATCCAAAAGATTCCAAGTTTTGAAAATTAGGGTTCTATGGCAAACCCTAGATCAGCTAGCTCTTGAATGAGGACGGGCACCTCAAATCAATAAGATCTAATATTTTGCTATTTACATTTGAGGTTTTCATTTCAAAATGACTAATCACACCAGCTTGATGACAAGTTTGGTGAAGCTAACAACTTCCAAGCATGGAAGTATAGGATCTCACTGGTTCTTGAAGGAAATGAATTGGACACCTGCATAAGTGGAGAAGTTCTAGTTCCAAAGGGAGACGAGGCTAAAGCCTTCCACAAGAAGAACATGGTCAAGGCCAAGAAGATCATGTTGATTCAATCAAAGATCACCTTATACCAAAAGTGTCTTCTCTAAAGACACCTAAAAAGATGTTTGATTCCTTGACCAATATATTTGAAGGGAAGAACACAAATCGAAAGATGAATTTGAGAAACCAGTTGAAGAATGTAAAGATCCAGAATGAAGAGACCATACAGTCAAACCTTACAAGGGTCTTGTTGTCCATCAATTGCACATCAGCAGCAAAAATATTTTGAAAGTTGTTTCCTCACTTGAGAAAGTGGGAGAGGTGTGACCTTGGGGGCAAGCATAGAGAGAGGTACTATCACCTACTCCTAGCTCCTCCATCTAGGCTAACTCCTAATGAAGCCAAGGGGGGTGGTCCCTAACAAAGAGTTTTTAAGGCTCAATGTGTTTAAGTAACTTTTATGAAGGTGATGTGCATGGGTGTTTTTCAGGAGTTTGTTATGACGAAAGAATATTATTATTCTAATAGCTGACAAATAAATATAAGAAGAAAAGCAATCCACATTGCTACACTAGATTAAAAGATGAACAATATGACAAGAACTTGTGAAATAAACTCACATTCACAGATAAATATTTTATAAACCAAAGGAAAAATGGTCCAAATTAATAATGACGCATGAAATGACAAACCAGTACCTTATGGAGTCAAACTTTTGAGATGATTGAAAATTAATGAAAGTACAAGTCTCGTAATAGTGCTAGTGAAAGTGTCTTGCAATTAGTCGATGGCTTGTCAAAGGTATCAAAGACCAATCAGGAAAGCGTTCAAATTTATTCCATTCTAGAAATGCCGGCCCGTCCAATATCCCAGGCTAGTGTCCGGTGGATTGACCAGCTAGCCGAAACTCTAAGATAACGGGGAGTTACGGTGCCCTTACTGAGAATTGAATTTGAATTCTTTCTACAATGTTGGTGCATTGGTTATGGGGTAAAATTTTATTATATTGTTATTTGCGAGATTAACAAGTTCATTCATCGTTCTGAGTACGAACCCAACTATGAAAGTCGACAAAGCATACTAGGTGAGGGATAGCAATGAAGTAAATTAATTGAAGGGGAATGTGAGTTTTAAATTTTATTAGAAAAACAAGTTAAACCCTCCGATAGAGAGCACTCTTGACTTTGTCTTATGACAAAAGTTCAAGAGTCTTAGCTATTCTATATGCCTAAATGCAAGTATGATGCAAACATACAAAAATGGTCTCAGATAGAGATTGCTCTTGACTTGGATTCTAGCAAGTTCAAGAGACTTAGAATTAAGTTAAAGTTATTCCATTCTAGAAATGTTGGCCCGTCCAATATCCTAGGCTAGCGTCCGGTGGATTGACCAGCTAGCCGAAACTCTAAGATAACGGGGAGTTACGGTGCCCTTACTGAGAATTGAATTTGAATTCTTTCTACAATGCTGGTGCATTGGTTATGGGGTAAAATTTTATTATATTGTTATTTGCGAGATTAACAAGTTCATTCACCGTTTTGAGTACGAGCCCAACTATGAAAGTCGAAAAAGCATACTAGGTGAGGGATAGCAATGAAGTGAATTAATTGAAGGGGAATGTGAGTTGCAAATTTTATTAGAAAAACAAGTTAAACCCTCCGATAGAGAGCACTCTTGACTTTGTCTTATGACAAAAGTTCAAGAGTCTTAGCTATTCTATATGCCTAAATGCAAGTATGATGCAAACATACAAAAATGGTCTCAGATAGAGATTGCTCTTGACTTGGATTCTGGCAAGTTCAAGAGACTTAGAATTCAGTTAATAAATTACAAAAGCAAAAGTACATGAAATAAATGAAAACAAACAAACCCTCCGATAGAGAGCACTCTTGATCCACCTTACCGTGAGATTCAAGAGATTTTAGTTCTTTTTATGTTTTTGCAATATTATATCAAATAAAACAAATTATAATGTAAAGCTAAGTAAAAAAAAAACAAGAAACTTTTCTTTTTTTTAAATTTTAATGAAAGAAAAAAATTTCAAAAATGAAACTATCTTCTCCTATTCTATTCTAACCATTTACTCTACAAGCATGCAAACATGAAAAAGTGGACAATACAGGCTTCCCCCAAATGGGGGAAGAGGGGTGTGGGAGCCTTTATCCCACTTTCCTTTTATTAAATTTTTACAATGCTTTTTTGATGTTTTTTGCCTCTTCTTGAATGAGCAAGGTGAGAAAGGGAAAGAGAGAAAAGGGAGGTGTTTTTGTCTTTTTCGCTCTTTGCTTGCTTATAGCCTTTGGTCTCTTCTTAAATTTCTTGAAAATAAGAGATTTTAATACTGAAATGTTATATGTTAGTCAAAAAATAAAATAAAACAGATCTACAAACTAACTCTAAAAGAAAGTAAAGTTTTTACAGTGAAAACGGAGGAAAGAAAAAGAATAAAAAGCTATGAAACAAAAGAGAAAGGGGGGAAAAAGGGGGCTTCCAACAAGGGTAAAAGAGGGCTGCAAATTAAGGTAAAAGAGGGCTACAAAATAAGGCAAAAGGGGGCTGCAACAAGGGTAAAATAGGGCTGCAATAAGGGTGAAGAAAGGACAAAAAGAGGGCAATGAAAAGAGAAGAGGATGAGCAAGCCAAACAAGGCAAAAAAGGGGAAGCCAAAGGATGGATAAATGGAAATTAGGGCTACCTGAAGTAACTAGTAACCAAAATAATATTTTATCTTGTGGATGTAACACAAGAAAGAGAGAGAGCTACTCCTAGCTTTCGTTTTGTAGCAAAAGATGGTGAACCCTGTAGGTCCTGCAATCACAAAGTGTTAAACTCAAAAAATGGTTGTTTGAAGCTTGGGATAGAAGTAACTGAGTTCACACCCTTCTACAATCTATGAAGTTTGATAACACACAAAATCTCAATACAAGAAGTGAGATAAAAACTTATATGCTAGTATGCTAGGAAAATCAAATCAAGATCAACATTTCGTATTACTGACTACTCATGTACATCAAGATATTAATCTACTTTGCATAAATAACCAAATTGAGACAACAAATGGCTATTCTACCGTGCCAACAATGGCCTTTTTGAGCTAGAAAATTAATTAATAGCATACAAGTATTGAAAGAAAGGAGTTAGAGACAATATCACCTCAGCCATGAAGAATTCACTACAATCAAGAGCCCATAGACCTCCAAAGTCAATTATCTTTATTAACAATTCCAAAGCAAATGCTTGATACAATTTTCTCAGAGTAACTCTACCACAAAATTTCCATCATGTAGAGCTCAAAAGAGCCTCTACTTATACAAAGAGAGAAGACCAAAACCCTAAAACCAAGCTCCATCAAATGAGGGCCAATCCCCATGATTAAGCAAACTCGGCATAATAATTGCGAGCCAAACCTAAATCAAAATTTGGTGTGAGTGAGGGGTGGCCTCCACCTATGAAAGGGCTACCCCACCCAACTCTATATCCCCACCTCCATCAAATTATAATCCCACACGTGTGGTAGCGCAAGCTTAAGGAGAGAGGGCGTGAGCTTGAAGGATACATGTAAGCCTTTACGTAGACTGTGAAATAGCCAACTTAGTCTGGTTCCATCTAGTTAGCATTTCCTCCATAAGCATGCCCATCATATTTTTTATGATCCAGTAGTGATTCGGGCTACCACCATCAGTATCACAAGCAAGGTTCTCCTTTACAAGCCTTATTTCCCACTCATCTATTATTGATAGAACTCACGGAGAAATTTCATTGTTATAACCATCTATGTTTGTCACCTTCTTCACTCGTTCCGAATGACCACCGCCACTCGCACAACGAAGAGGTCATCCACACTACTTGGACATAATATGATGTTTCAGATGTAGAAGAAAACTCAACAAAGGAAAACACAAGTTTTTGCAACAAAAGCTGGAAAAAACAAAAGTGCCACAAGACACCACCAACGAGCCAAGAAATAGGTCAACAAAATCAGGGATAGAGCCTCATAATCATGCTAAAACCAACACAATGGACATCAGGCATTAATGGCAACAAAATATTGCTATACCACTTCAAATCCCTCATCAAGCCAAATTGGATTATAACGAGATAACAAAATGGAAACCGTGTCAAATCGTGACTTAGATGTACTGACAAAACTTCCTCGACAACAAAAAATTAGTGTCGTATCGAATGCAATGCAAAAGGACAAATGTGATTAGTTGTACCACTCATCACGCGTATACAAAAATTATTATAAACCCTTAAGAGAAAAAAGTTACACAGAAATAATACCAACAAATAACATTAAACTTATTTTTCACAATGACTATTTAACCAATCAACTGCATGCCACCTTGTTGGGTCCTGTACAATCACCAGATACAATAAAAACAACATTTAATTAATCAACACATATGGTATTCCTGCAATCGCACCGGTAATTGTTGATTTTTAATTTTGTTACCTCATAGAATACTTAAATTTCACGGTTCTTATATCCCCTAATCAGGAATTGACAAAGCATGGACTTTAGGTACGGAAAAAGGAGGCATATAGTTGATCGGTTAAGTAGAAGTTTTGAAAACTTTTAGGCTTTATTCTGTCTATTCGAATGGATCTGATAGGTACCGTATTTTTTTCGCCAAGTGGATTGTGTGTTTTCATGACACTTTGATCCGTTGCATGATAGAGTGCGAGTTTGGAAAGAAATACCCATTTTATTAATGGCTAATGACTATAGAATAGGACAACAAGACCCGGTTCATTAATGCATAATTACTGTAGAATAAGTGAAAATATTCTCAGATGACAAGCACAACGTGTTTCTACCACAATACCCCCAACTACTATCTATTCACCTATAGAGCATTTAATGTTGTTGCAACATGCCTCATCACCTTTGAATCTTGAATAGCTCAACATTCAATAATCGTCAAACTTGCTACTGCCACATTAAATGCTCTGCTTTTCAATAGATCGTTGTTGCCATCAATCCCATCCTTGCCAATTTGACTCTCATTATCTGCATCCAGAGTTAAAGTTCATATTTATTAATAGAAATAATTGTTATTATTTAATGTATAAAGTTCATATACCATAAAAAAATAAACATCTCCATGTTCCCATTTGCGATATTCGACATTTTGGAATCTACAAAAAAAAAAATTCCAAGAAGCAAAATTCAAAAATCCGAAATGCAATATTTGACATTTTGGAATCCAAAATGTCGAAGCAAATACTATACCCCACAATACCCCCAACTACTATCCATTGACCTGCATAGAATTTAATATTATTGCAACATGCCTCATCACCTTTGAATCTCGAACACCTCAACATCCGATAATCATCAAACTTGCTGTCAATTCCATCCTTGCCAATTTGGCTCTCATTATCTGCATCTAGAGTTAAAGTTCATATTTCCTAATAGAAATAATTGTTAGTATTTAATCTATAAACTTCATATACCATAAAAAACAAATAACAAACGTCTCCATGTTTCAATTTGCGATATTCAAAATTTGGGAATTGGCAAATTTTTTTTTCCAAGAAGCACAACTCACAAATTTGAAAGGCCATATTTGACATTTTCCAATCCGGAAATACTATCTTTTCCAAAAACCAACACCATATGTTACTCTCTGACATTTACGATTCCGAAAATGCTAGGTTTCAAAATTCAGAAAATCCAGAAAACCTAAATTCAAATACAAACATTTGCATGCTCCTACTTCTAATTGTCGATATCTCTTAATTTCGAAATCAAGATCCTATGTTTTCCAATAAGAAACATGCTATATTCCAATTACTTCCTCAGAATATATTGTGTCAGACTTTATTTTTGTGTGTTCCTATTCTTTCTGCCTAACTTCTTCCTCCCCCATGGAATACATGCTATAGAAACATAAATTTTATATAATCGAAAAAGCCTCTACAGGACCAAAAGATTCAGCTTCCGATGCAAACTTTCATATTTAAAATTTATGTAAAAATCAGCTTGTATTTCATGGAGTTGATCCATTAATGAAATACATATATGTGGGAGTTCAACATTTTGTCTTAGTTAAATATTCCCAATTTCCTATTTCCAAGTTCCAATTATCGAGTATGGCAAACCACAAATTCGAAATTTTGTTAAGGTTATTTTGGCTATCTGCTATTTCTGATATAAATTCATTTAAATGGAAAATATATCAATGTCATGAACATATAGCTATAAATTCAAACAAAAAATTATAAAAAAAATATAAGTTATTAAATTTTGAGATATTAATTGTATTTAGTTAAAAATTGAGATTAAAAAAAAACGATTAGCAAAACGATCTCAAAAAAAAACCAATCACATAAATAAAAAACATAGGATTTAACGGATTTTACAATAACAACTCCAAAACAAAACTTCCGCATTTCTGCAACATGACCAAAAATCCTATCTTCCGATTCCCGATTTTGCAACATAACCAGAAATCCTATGTGTTCAAATAGGAACATGCTGGTCTTCCTATTTCCCACACTTGCGAATCCTATATCTAGAATTTCACAATATCCTATATCTAGTGGCATCCCCTTTAATTTTCAACAATTCCACACAACAAGTTGTGGTGGTGTCAACCTTTCTCATTCATATAGAGTACCAAATAAATTGCAGTTTTCAAAGAAAGATAGATTTTTGTCAAAAAAATTCACTTTTCCATACATAAAAACTCTATCATAATTGTATAATGAAACTTAAACAAATTGAGTAATCATTTCAAGATAAAAATACTCAAGGATATAATAATAACACAATGCCTATTTGTTTTTAAATAAGATTACACAGTTACGAGAATACTTTCCGTGTTTCCAATAGGGCAGAACGCCACTTTCCAAATAGCTCCAAAATCTCATCCACTTCTTGAAAATGAGTACTCCTCAGCTGAATTTCGGTCTTGCAAATTTTGAAAGAAATCTCCTCCTCTCTCACTCTTTTCCATTGTTTAAGGAACACCTTTATCTGAGCTATTGAAGCATGAGGAACTTTCATCCATTTCTCAATTTCTTGCATTGTCAGTTGAGTGATTTGTTGAATCAAATCTTTTGAATCATCAAACTGCTTTTGAAATTCTTCCAAATGTAGTTGATGCAAAGGTGCCTCATTGATAACATCCAAAACAGAAAAACTCAAATACGTTAGCAAATTCTTTGAATCTGACCACCTTTGTTCACAAACCATTTGTCTTGATTTTATTAAACCTTCAATAGAATCACAGACACCCTCACATGTATGAATTGCAACTTCAGTTGTTTCAGCTATAACTTGTTTAAAATTGGCAAGCCATCAGGTTTTTCCTTAATATACTTTTTTCAACTTGTTACTTGCTCTAAAGCAATAGATGTTTTTTTTATGTGATCATGGTGGTCCTCAATAGTTTCTAAATGTTTGATAAGCTTGTCATACAACCCTTGCATCTCTTCAAAAGAAGTATACAAATCTATCATAGCCTGTTGGAACTCTTCTTGCAATTTACAGAGTACTTGTTTGAAATCCTCAGGTGTCATATCTAGAAAACATGACGCTTTCAACTGCTAATAGTGAAAAGAGCAAATTTATCTGCTCCTTTCTGATTCACAATCTGTGCATTCTCAAGTTGGTGCTTGAATTCTTTAGCTTTCATCTTCCATTGCTCCACTCTATCTTCATGTTCTTGTTTCAACTTACCAATTTCTTGTTGATGCCTCCTTTCTACCTCTGCTAAGTCTTGTTTCAACTTTTCTAACTCCTTCTCTTTTTCACCAAAAGCCAAACTTAATTGTGAAACTATGTTCTCTGGCATTTGTCGCATTCTGCCACATATTGCTGGATATTGTTTTGCATTCCCTTCCAGAAAAATGACCTTCTTACATTATAATAAGATTTGAAGAATCCTACATGTCCTGCGGCTGGTGAATCATGGGATTCCTTTATTGCCTTAACCTTGAATTTAGAGTTTGAGTTTAAATAAATCCTCCCCTTATACCAAAGGATATCGTTTTTCCATTCAAACTTGGGGTCACGGTTGGAATTGTTAATTATAGTGCTTATTTCTGGGTCCTTGGCATATTCACTTTGTATTTCATCTAGCCACTCTGGAGTTGCGACTGAGATGGAGTAAGAGGTAATATCCTCATATTTTCTTGAAAGAGAATCTGTGACTACATTTTCCTTCCCCTTTTTGTGGATTATTTCCATGTCGAAAGCAACGTTTTTTTTTATTCACTTCTGTTGTTCTATGGACAACGTTTTCTGTTGAAATAGGTATTGAAGACTATTATCATCTATGTGGATCATGAATTTTTTCCATAGGAGGTATTGTCAGCATTTTACCAATGCCTGCATAATTTCCATCATTTCCTTATCGTATGTAGACTTCAGTTGTTCTCAATTGTGTAATTTTATTCTCTTAAAAGCTATCGGGTGTTAATCTTGCATTAGTACTGCTCCCAAACCATAACCTAAAGCATCACATTCTATTACAAATGGTTTGGAAAAGTATTGGGTAGCTTGTATAGGTGTGGAAGACATAATTCCTTTTAAGGATTCAAAACATTTATCTGCTTCTACATTCCACTGGATGGCATTCTTTTTTAGAAGGTTGGATAAGGGTGCAGTTATGTGTGATTTATGTGCGCATAATTTTGGATGAATCTTCGGTAGTATGTAGTTATCCATAGGAATTCCCTTAACATGGATATGTTAGTAGGTTTGGGCCAGTCTATGATTGATTTTATTTTTTCTGGATCTAGCTTGACTCCTTCTTTAGATATTACATGACCAAGATAGCTCACTTCTTCCTTACCGAATGTGCATTTGGACATCTTAGAGTAGTACTGATTTTCTTTTAAAACATAGAGCGCTTGTTCTAGATGTATGAGATGGTCCTTCCATGTATTAATGTATATAAGGATGTCATCAAGGAAAACTAGTACAAAATTCCTTATAAATGGCTGAAAAAGGTTATTCATGGTTGCTTGAAATGTCATTGGAGCGTTAGTTAGCCCAAAAGGCATTACCTTACATTCATAATGTCCTTCATGGGTTCAGAAAACTGTTTTTGCCACATCTTCTAGCCTTACTCGAATTTGGTAATATCCTGATCTTAAGTCTAATTATGAAAAGTACCTTGCGCCATGCAACTCGTCCAACATTTCATCGATAAATGGAATGGGGAATTTGTCTTTAATGGTTATTTTGTTTAGTCCTCAGTAATCGATGCATAGCCTAAATGACCCATACTTCTTTCGTACCAGTACTACTGGTGCAACATAAGGACTTTGACTTTCTGTAATCACTCCACATTTCAATAAATCGCAGATTAGTCTTTCAATCTCTGCCTTATAATGGTGTGGGTATCTATAGGGTTTAACATTGACAGGGCTTGACCCAGAATTGATTTCGATTACATGCTCGATCCTTCTTTCTGGTGGTAACTCCTTGGGAAGATCTTCAAATACATTTTTGTATTTTTGGATAAATCCTTGGATCTCTGGATGTCCTAGTTTAACCACTTCTGAAGTTAATAGTCCATCTCCTGGCATTGTACAACATATGTTGGTGCTCCCTTTTGAATTAGCTTCTCCATTTTGTGGCATGAAACAATTTGTGTGCGAAGGGGTTGGAACCCATACAATGTGTATCTTTCTCCTTGCCATTTAAACCTTATAAAGTGTTCTTGGTATTTTTCTGAGTGGTACCTAGTGTTTGCAACCACTGAATTCCTAATACTGCATCAACTCCTCCTAAGTGTACTGCATAAAATTCTAACTCAAGGTTATAGTCTTGTATCTGCAGCTTAACTTTGTGGTATTTTCCCACTTTTTTTATCTTCTTTCCATGTGCTAACATTATCTTCATGTTGGGTATTGGATATATGAAAAGGTTAAGCCTTTTTACAACACTTACGTTGAAGAAATTATGGGTACTTCATGTGTCAAATAGGACGACAACATTATTATTTTTTATATGCCCTTTAAATTTTAATGTTTATGGTTGTTGTATTCCTGTTATGGCTGCAATTGATATTTTGGGTGTTTCTTCATCTTCTGAATTTGATGAAGGATTTTCAATGTCATGTGTTTTTTCTATGTTGGATTCATCTCTATCTCACGTGTCTTCCTCTTCTGCTTCACATTGATGTAAGTTCTTGGTGGTCTCTTTTTTTAAACATGTGTTTCTTGGGTCCCACTTCTCTCCGCAATATTTACACTTTCCTTCTTTCATTCGTTGGGATTCTAAAGTGGTTTTGTTGTCACTTCTTAGATGTGGTGGCTGGTATTTGGAGTCAATTTTGGTATTTTGGATGGACCTTCAATCCTTGTCATGGTTTTTGTTCCACGTCTTTTTCAATTTTTCCTTAATCATTTTTTCCTTGCTTCTTGCTTTGTCCAAGGTTGATACATTTAGTAGCTCTAGCTCATCTCTGATATAAGGTTTTAGTCCGTACACATAAGCCTAGAGGCATTGACTATCTATGAGTTCTGGAACACGTGTCGCCAGGGCTTCCTATTCGTCGACGTATTCATCGATGTTACCTTTTTGCTGCATTCTCGTGAGTTTTGTGAAGAAGTATTTTTCTTTTAAATCTTCAAACCTCTTAAAAAAATCATTTTTGAACGTTTTCCACTTGTGCTTAGTTGTCTGTGTTGTAACCTTCCACCACATGTAGTAGTTGTAAGCCCGATCTTCTAGTTGCATCGAGACATATTTTACCATTTCTTCGCCAGTTGTGATATTGTGTATGGAAAAGAATTATTATGCCTTGTTGATCCATGCCATGCTCCATTTTGTGTCGCCATTGAATTTTGACAATTCTAACTTGGGTTTCATTTGATATCCATTTATATTTGAAGGAGAGAGCGACTGCTCATGATTTGGAGAGTGATCGTGATCGAACTCTTCTTGTGGAATTTCTCTTCTGGGAGGAATTGTCTTATGATTCCTTGAATTTGAGGATGGTTGGTCTTCATTTGACCTATTGCACACTAATGTAGTAATTTTGTCTTCCAAATGTTGCTCAAGTTTGCTTAACCCGGATTCCAACAATACTGTGATGTCCCTTTTTACACCTTCCATCTCCCAAGCTACTGCTTTGTTGACTTCTTTTTTGACAATCTCTGATAATTATTTTTTTCCTTTGTATAGTTCCGTTTCGATTTGGTTGAGTCTTGAGTGTAAAACCTCAAGATTTTTAGAACCTTGGGCTTGGTTAAGCTCTAATTTCTCCCTTACTTATTTAATTTCATTCATCTTCGCCATTTTTCTTGTGCATGGAGGAATTTTGTTTAATAAGAATGATGATTAGATTTTTTTTGATAATAATTAATTATTATATAAGAAAATGTTTATTTTATTATTTAATATAGTAAACAATTGAGAATGTTATAAATACAATATATTATAACTATATTATAATATATTTGAATATTATATTATAAGATTGTTTTTGTTTTTTTGTGTGCAGGTAGGCGTGAGGATGGTGACGTGAAGACAGATGGAGGGGTGGTAGGAGGTGGCGAAGGGTGGAGGAGGTGAAGGATGGCGATGTGAAGATGTGGAGAAGGGAGGGTTGACGCGCAGGGAAGGTGGGTGGACGCGCAGGGAATGGGAGGAGTGCACAAGGAGCGGAAGAAGTGCGCAGAAGGGAGGATGGAGTGGTGGAGGTTGAGTGTGGAGAAAAAATGGAGGAATGTGATGGTGGAGTTTAAGTAGAGTTGCGGAAGGTGCCGAGGAGCCGATGGCTCTGATACCACTTAGAGCTGAAAAACTAAATCCACATTTTTGAAATTTATCTATAATGAAATTAATTATTGAATGATGATATTTACAATAAATGAGAAGAATTTTTATAGGTGAAAACACACTGAAAAGGTGTGACCCTACGTTTTAGTTTTAACTAATATTACATTTAATATTAAAATAATTGCTCATAATATTTAGATACATAACATCTTTCTGGAAATAAGGAAATATAATTCAAATTGTACGATGTGCAACATAAAAACCTTGTTGGATCATTTGATTAGTCTCTAATATGAAATATGATCCACTGTCAATGTCATCAATAGCTTGTTGCAGGTAATCCAATGGGCATCAATCCTACTGTACTTGCATTAAATGGCTTATAATAAATATTGCTCGCCATGATCAGCTATTACAATTAAAATCGATCATTAGAATATTTTTAAAACAATGTGATATTAGCAATGAAGGAGGGCACATAATTAATGAAGCAACAAATTATTGGTAGGTTAGACATCAACAATCATAGATTGAGCGAGTGTGGCCATTGACTCCCACAAAAATAATCAACAATTAACAAACCCCTCCAGAAAATGTTAGAGGGTGTAATTTCTTTAGTTAGTTTATTAAAAAAATGTTAGAAGATGCAATTTCTTTAGTTAGTCAATTTCATAATTGGTTAGTGAGTATTGATTAGAACCATCATGTAATATATATACAATTTTATAATAATAAATAATAGATTTCATATCCATTGGATAATAAATTGTTTAAAAAAATATTAAACCCTCGAGAGATTTGTTAATGATAGAGATCCCATTGAGGACAGAAGAAAAGTTTGTGTGTAGAAAGAAGAGTGTAGGCAATGGACATAAAGATTAAAGAGTAAGAATCTTTATATATTATTTTGCATTGGTATATATTTTATTGAAAGTGATCTCATGGTGGAAGTGAACTATATGATATTTACTTTTAAATTTTTTTCATATAAAACAAATGATAGGTAATGGGATTAAATATGCACATGTCATTTTAAGAAAGGAGAATTTGAAATTTCATGTTGTGATAATAAAAAAATTCATTGCAATATACAAAGGGTTTTATATTCTATCCTATTGAATCTTTCCAAGATTGTTATAAAGGAGAAGATCATTGCCAAGATCATAAGAACAGTAGCGCTAGTTTATCAAGACAATATATCTCATTTCGAATTGGAAAGCCCGAGAACTGAGTTTCACATAATGAGAATTTGGATAAATTTTTCAAACGTAGAATTATAATATATAAATTATGCACGGTGGTTGGCCACCAATAATTCTGCAACTCGTATTTGTTGTAATGATATGGAAATTGATCGACAAGAAAAAACACGGCGGTGACCACTGACCTCCCTCGCGTCTATTGGAAAGCCGAGATCAAATGCTGTAAAGGTGAATATTTGGCAGCTCTATTGGAACAACAAGAAGATTCAGAAAAGTTGCATAAAGGAAAGTCAGAGAAAACCATAGCTTAGGAATTTACGTACCCGCAGAAGTCTATTTAAATATGTGTTTCTTGTGAATACATCAAGATTAAGATTGCACTATGTGGCACAAGTAAACCACATAGGTTGTAAATGGTAAATTGTTATGGTTACAGATAAACCTTCTAGATAGATTACTTTTCTAGAAAACTCACAAGAATCATGGGTGGTATCTAAATGTTTTGGTAGATGGAAGTATGTCCATAGGGTTGTGATTAATTCAAGATATGTACCAATGTTTGGCCCAAAGGTACAATTGTTTCCCAATCGATACATATATGACAATTTTTTTGTTTTTACAACATAAAGGATGCTTGAAGAATGTAATGGTCATAACTTAATAAGGCATATGTTGTATTAAGGTGCATGATCGGTTGTACCCGACACCTTCGATATTTTGTCGAGTTTTTGGTCCTTGTTGTAATGCCTTGTCATAGGCATGTTTGTGTCCCCTTTTTGTTGTAATCCTATTTGTTGTATGCTTGTTCAATAGGCATACTTATTGTAGCACTAAGGTGCATGATATCATAGGAGGATTTGATAATCTCTCTGAGAGGTTTGTTTTGTCAAGTTGTGGAATAGACCACCGTTAGAGGTAACTGGGGTGGCAGGTGTACCCCTAGCCTAAACTTGATCAAGGTTGAAGATAAGAAAAATAATCTTCGATACATGGGGATTAGTTGAGGGAACAAATATATTTCCAATAGTCATTATGGTGAAATCCCAAAGATGAATAATGAACCATTGTTAGAAATGAACATTAGTGAGCAAGCATAAGCAAGTCTAAAGAACCTGATGAAACATTGAAGAAAAAGAACGAAAAGTTTGCACCACTGAAGAAGACGAAAAAAATCAGAAAAAGAAAAAGAACAAAGAATTTGCAAGAGCATCATGAATCAAAATTGAAAACTAAAAGTTATTTGAAATTTTTTTAAGCGTTTGTAAGCCTTGCTGAAACATAGACCGGCAGGCATTTGCATTTTAGAATTTTTGTATTAGAGTATCATAATTAAGAAAGCAACTCGCGAGATTAAGAGGGAGTGTTAGAGGATGTAATTTCGTTAGTTAGTCTATTCAGTTAGTCAGTGCCATAATTCGTTAGTCGGTATTGGCTAGAACGGTCAATTTGGTAACATATATATGCAATTGTAATAGATAACGAGTTCAATCATTCATGGTTTGATACTCATTTGTCTCTCCTCTTCCCATATTTGAACAGAAAATACCTGACAGGGAAGATATAAAAATGTGCAAAAGACAGTATCGCAACCCAAATTAAAGCATGTTTAATATGTAAGGTGAGTCGTCTCAAAACAATACCAAATGATATTGGAACTCGATATTTTTTCCAAGAAAATAATAGTGTCGAAGTGTTGACTACCCCTAAAGGTAACATGCTTTTCTAAAACATAAATGGAGATCTTAGTAGAGGGAGAATGCTACAATGTTGGAGCATTATTGTGTAGGATAAGTCTAGAGGCGGAGTTTGAATAGAATTGTTGTGACAAGTTTGGATAAGAGTGTTATAAATAGGATCGAGAAGCAATAAAAATAAGAATGGATGCATAGAAGAGCACAATAAAAGATAGATACTAATATATGTGGTTTGGATATGGACTACATTCATAGATAAACAACTACAATATATGTTTCCAACTCTATACTACATTATGCGGCTCTAAAAGTTCAAAATAAGAAAGATAATCAGGTTGCACAACAAAAATAAAATAAAAATGAAGGTATCATGACTAGTGTTAGGTTTAGGGTTTCTGGAAGAGACCATGTTGGTTCAAGAAAGGGATTAGGAGGATGTCTTAGACCCCTAGCTGCATGTTCCGTTGTGATGTGTAGGTCCACAGGGATGGTCAATCGCAGGAACTATGTCGCCAGATCAAACAAATGGTTGCACTGAAATAATTATCAATACTTTCCTTTTCTAACCCTTGGATAAGCATTAAAGCATAGGAACACTCGACACAAACATGGAGTTGTAGATGGTGGAGAATTAATCGATCTAGCTTGAGAAGTTACGAATATGAAGGTCTGAGTAGAGAACCTCTTGGTAAATTTGTTGCATCATTTAAGTGAAATTGGTGGACGAGACACGTTAGAAAGAACTCAAACTAGAAAAAAACCCTATTAACCTGAATCTAGATGTTCTCCTCCATATAATATAGGGAGTCTACGTATATGTAATACATTGTGGAAGATGTAGTGTACTTCATAGATCCACACAAAAATAGCAATAAGAATAAGTTTGTACTTCATAGTGGTGTGGTAAGTACGAATTGACTCGTGAAAATAAGTTTGTAGCACTCATGCTAATGTGAGATTTACATTGTTATTCATAAATGTGTTAATATAGGTTACGACACGTTGTGTGAATCAATTGTTGAACAAGGTTGCTGAGATGTAAGCTCCTGAAGCGTTGATCTGTAGTGAAGACTAAGGATGGGAATTGATGAGAGATGTCTCATACAATTACCTTGGTGCCCATATACCTAGCAAGTGTAAGTGACATGGTCCACTAGTTCTGCAACAAATAATGTAGCGCAAAACTATAGCCCCTTCTTAGCAATTCATCCACAAACTGATGATAACGTTCTAGGGACACGCCTTATATCTATTAACCTTTGAGGATGAGGGCACACCATCATATATTAACCTTTGAGGATGAGGGTTGGGTGCCGTGGATCTAGATATGTGTTGGAAATAACCTTAGAAATAAAAGAAATCTGGATGGGAAAGTTGGCAACTATTATGATACCAAATGTTGCATAACCTTTTAGGGTAAGGGTTGGTAGCCATGGATATAGATATGTGTTGGAAATAACCTTTGAAATAAAAGAAAAAATAAAAGAAATATGGGTGGGAAAGTAGGTAACTATTTTTATTCAAAATATTGTATATATGAATTAAATAAATGAATTTCATTCTAGAAAAATCATGAACAAGAGAAGAAAACACTACACAAGAGAGGGAATAAGATAACCATCAAAATACTATAATGATTCGCTTATTTTTATTGTAGTAATATTTCTCACATCTTTCATTGGGCTTAGATTTGTTAGAGATAATATTGAATAAATACAATTAGCTTAGAATTTAATTCGAAGGGTGAGGCCATTTTAATTTTTTAACCTATATCAATATATGTCAATATATGTTTAGAATGAATTATTTTTATAGTTAAGAACCCAATTATGTTGAAGCGTTTATATGGTCATGCATTATCATTAGAAACTATGAACCTTATAATATTTATGGGATTCCAAAAAATTTAGTTTTTTTCCAAGTAAAACTTGGTGGGAAATTGAAGGTATGCTTCCTCAAATTTGTGGGTAGCATTTATAATAAAGTTGTTGGAATAAACTAGTGTGACTAACCTAAGGGGATTCAAACCAAGAACATATCAACATAAAACTAGTAAAACACTCAACAACATTAGCAACAATTAATTAATATAAGAGAGAATACCAAAATATTATATTCACAACCAGTATCAAATATCGGTGTCTTCATGTTTCATCCACGTTGATATTCAAATCTACCTTGATTCATGTTTCATCCACACTAATACTCAACTATACCTTGAAATATTTTAATACTTTGAATTATTTTGAATTCTCCATCTTGAAATAAACTCAATTATTTTTACTTTACTTTTAAATTAGCATCATGAAAACATTTCTGTTTCCAAGATATATATTCCTCATAAATATTCCTTATAAGATAACAAAGGCCAATGTGCACAAGACCAAACCTATTCTTGGAATACCACACATTTATTTTAGAAAATCACTAACAAACTTACATAATTATAACATTCACTTTACATATATCTAACCTCTAGTTTTGTGTAATACATGCACCATATTTAGTCCATTAATCAAAAACATACTTCGTAGATTCAAATTTCCCTATCCCAAATACCGCAATTTCCGTATTAGTTTGAGAGATGTAGTGAATGCCTAATTTTTAGTTGAAGCATATAGAACCCTACATATATGATTCATATATCATTTAATCTCATCCTTATTCTAGAAGTTATATTTGTCAAACTTGGTTTTATGGTTCATCTTTTCTATTTGTCATCAAAGAATGTTATTCTTAATTTCATAAGTTTATTCTCAATTTAATCAAATAGACCTAATCAATATGTTTAATACTCATTACTTAAATACCATTCGTTTAAGCTTTAATAACACCTTCAATGTTTCGTGTAAGTATAACACTATGTACAAGCTTCAAAACTACACCTTGATTCTCATCTATAATGCTTCCAAACCACTCACACGTGTGAATGATGTGTTTGGTCATACTATAATCTATGTAAGAAACTATACTTTAGTTATATAGTTTTATTAAGAACACTCGAAGCATATTGAGAATTAAGTTATTGTCTAATTCCTTTGCAACATATTATTAAGTATGTACTTGTGGTTTGGGACATATCACATTTTTACTTGTAATATTTTTTTAAAACTTTATTTTCTTCTAAATTAGAATCTTGTGTAGACATGAAATTTTGGTTTCACTCATGTTTTTATTTTTATATTTACTTATTCAAATCCAGATGAAATATAATCTTGTTTTGTATTAAGTAGAACTTCTTAATCCTGATTTCCTTTATTATAATTTAGTTTCTTATTAGTCCCTGCCCTCAGGCTGGCAGGGAATCTATGAATCGGCTTGCTGCTAATTCTATTAATCTGCACATAAATTTATGCAACTATTTTCCTAGGTTCGATTCAATTATTTATAACACCTTTTTTTTAACTAATCATTTACTTGTCTTCTTACAACACGACTTTATCCACAGTTTTGGCAACCAATCATTAACTTGACTTTTACAACACTTCTTTTCTTTGACTTTTTTTCAACCAGTTAGCAAATTGACCCTCTTATTTGGCCTCTTCTCAAGGTGGGTATGTCTTTCAATATCATGATATCCTGAGTTTGACGTATGATCTTAGTAAAAAACCAGTGACATATGTTAATGCTAATACTCCCTTAGCATTAGTTTTGGAGTAATTGTTAACATTAGATGTTTATTTGATGCAAAGAAATGAACAAAGACCATTTTCTCTCTAGAAACGATAGCTTTAGAGATTTAAAAATCTGCCACATGGATTCCTTTGATCGTGGACATTGCTCAAATTTCCACAGGGGCTTTGTTAAATGTTCATGTGTCATGGCTATATTTTACAACCTCCTCTATACTTGAAAAGACACAACCATTTTTTTAC
Source organism: Pseudotsuga menziesii (assembly GCA_001517045.1). Classification (NCBI taxonomy): domain Eukaryota; kingdom Viridiplantae; phylum Streptophyta; class Pinopsida; order Pinales; family Pinaceae; genus Pseudotsuga; species Pseudotsuga menziesii. The sequence goes on along the minus strand of LPNX011128394.1, from coordinate 22,787 downwards.
ACTCTTATATGCCTTTATCTTTTAGTCTACAACATAAACCCAATACTATTAGCAGTTCAAATGGAAGTGGTGCAGATACTGTTTTCCATCTTCCAGAAAAGTCTGCACAAGGCATCTTCTCATAATGTGTAAGGTGTCTTCTGGTATGTGTCTTCTGGTATGGAGTATCTAGTTGGCTATCATGTAATTCTTGCAACATTAACAAAACATCTATAGAATAATTTTGGTTAGACATTTGCTATGGATTATAACTCACCAAACAAAATTTAGGTTTTATGCTAAATGTAAAAACATCATGATGATTGCTAATGAATTTTGAGAATTATTAGCTAAGTGACTATTCTAATATTTACATAAGTCTTACACAGATAGATATGACCATAACTAGTGGTGCTTTGGATCATTGATAAAGGTCTAATATGATTTCTGCAAGAAGGAATTTCACTCTCTGCAAGAAGCAATGATTATGCGTTTAATGAAGAAACATATTCTAATACATATGTGAATGGAGAATTATTTGGTCACCTAGCATTTGCAAATCATATAAATCACTGTAATGTTTAATAACTAAGAGATTACCTTCGAGTGAATGCTATAAAAGACCCTATCACTTATTGCAGAAACTACAACACACACAACTTCAACTCCTGCTTCTTCTAACACGATCAGAAGGCTAGAGAAGTCGATATGATTTTTCAGTGAATTTACACTGACATGAAATCTTGGACCAAATTTGCTAACCCTAATTGTCTGAAACTTGTCCCTTACATTGGAAGGTCGAACCTTGGAAGCTTGCAGGTTTTTATAAGCACAAGAGCTGTTGAAAAATTGTTTAACAATGGTCTTTAGCTCATCTATTTTCTTTACTAGATATACTAGCCTCTTTTGTAAATGACGAATGTGTTTAATTACTTCTAGTAGGTTTTCGGATAACATGTGTTTTGTCTACAAAAATAGCAAACACAAGTAAAACCATTGCCCATTTTCCCTTGTTTTTAGTAATTTTATTGGTATGATTTATCTAAAAAATTGCAAACACCTGTAAAACAATTAGCCATTTCTTCTGTATTTCATAACTTTTATTGATAAAACTGAGAAAACCTTACCTTGCGATATTCTTCTGGGAGTAGTGATATTAGTGTTTGAACAAAGTGCTTTCATTTGATTCTGCCTTTGTCTTTCTACTAGTTTGTGAACATCACTATTACCAATACGTTCCTTGCTTGCCTCATGATCATGACCCCTTCCTTCTCATGCTTTCTTCCTTCAATGGCTCCTTGTTGGTGGAAAAAGAGGGTTTCTGAAAATCAGCAGAGAATTTTCCAGCAATTGATAGGTTAGGGTTTGATCTTGGTCTTGTATGTTAGTTACAAATTTTTTCCAACATTGTGTTTCAACCGGTGAAGAATCATCAGCACTAGTCTGATCAAGCTACATCATCATGCTTAAAGAAGCTATTCCGAGCAGGCCATATTCATGTGGCCTTTTTTTCATGGAGAGGGCATCAAATATTATGGTTGCGGTAGCATCATTATCAATACAGCTTTCAGGCTTGTAATGTCCCCAAAAATTGAAAAAAAAAATTATAGGCTAGTGAAGACCACCCAAAAGGGATCATTAGTACTCATGCCGAAACATAGATGCTCCTTAAACTTTCAACCTCTTCGGATTCAGCCCATTATCTTGTAAATCTCTTATCCATTCCATGACTATTAGTTCATTTACTTCTTATGTCTTAATTCTATTATTTAAATTGTCGATCTATCATAGTTACTACTGTCGATGAATTAATGAGTTATTTAGATCATTGTTTTAATCCTGCACATCTATACTTTGTTTATTTAATGAAAACTAACTTAACTTTATTGATGGGAACACACTGATGGAGTGGTGGGACTCGCTCTCCCACAACGATTTGAGAGGTAAGATTATTCTTTGTTATGCAGGCTTACTTAGTTCATTCGAAATAAGGCACCTTATTCATTAATTCACAAGTTACTCTTGCGACATCGGGATTATTGGTTACTTGACACAACTCAGTTCTTAGTTGTACTTCCCGTTCTGTCTTGCACTTTTGTTACTGATCTGTTTTACGACTCAGGTACGCCCTATGTTTGTTATCTATCTTTAATTGTTAATTTACTAAATGCTTATGAATTTATATTATTGTCCTTTCATTGTTATTGTCTATCTCTTGTTTAGTTACTTACTCGTCTTTTATTTCTATTTTGCAGGTTTTACCTTGGTGACGAGCTTGTAGACTTACGCTTGTTCTTCGTAGCGAGGGCATCATGGCATACTACATTTACCATTATGCCTAAATGCTACAACCTAGACCTATGACTTAAGCACATACACTACCTATATGAGCTAGCATAAAGGGCAAGTGATAACACTATAAGCTTATGCTAAGAGAACGCATTATAAGATTATAAGATAATGTTAAGGGAAACATTGTAACACTATATGATAGTGTTAAGGTTGTGCATACCATAAGGATTGGGACTATAATATACAATCCATATCGATAGTATTGAGCCTACGCTAACTTTTTAAGTGGTGGCGAAACCATAGTATAGAGGATTTATCATATGACATGGTTGTTTTAACGTTGGTACATGATTTTATGGTTGGGGTTTATGGTAGTGTTAATGGCCACCAGCTGGTTCCATTAATGCCATCGGGGTTGGTGAAAACCCTTGGCAAAGGACTTGGCATTCATTGTATGTGCATTATGGTATTAGCATGGTGGTGTAGTGAGGCCTCTGTGCGTTTGGAGTATGGATATGACCCCATTGATTTGTAGGTGAGATTAACCCATCTCTGTGTAAAATGCAATGCTTTGTTTGGTTTTCTTTATGGCATGGTCATGCTCCTCATACCATCGTGGTTTATCTGCAGGTGAATGTGAAGGCGCTCCGGGGTTTGCACAGGATACACTTGTCGATTTGGGATTTCTTCTCCACAACCATGGTAATCCTGCCAACAAGAATCAGTTTCCTCCTCTCGTCTTTGGGATTTCTTGAGTTGGAACTCTTTACTGGGTTGGGGTTTTGTGTGACACTTGGTTACTCTTCCTTCAGGGTTTAAGATGTATCTTTCTCTAGTTTAAGTGGACTCTTGTTGAGAGAATGGGTAATTGTTTGGGCCATGGCTACACCATTACTTGTAATGGTGCCATAGCTCACAACTTTCCCATAATCGTTTTTGATACTTTGATCGATTGTAGAGAGGGTTCGTGCCTCACTGTGTAATTTCACTGCGTGTTGGTTTTAATATGAAGACTGTAAATGATTTGATATGAAATGAATACAATTTTTTCCAGCATTAAATACTGTGTAAACTTGGGTTTTGTATGGTTATTTACTTGTTGTGTTTTATGTGGTTTTTAATGGAATCGATTGTGGGCTTACAGCCTGTAGAAATAATTCTCTGCATATAATTATTGTTGTTTTGGGTTACGACCGTATGCACAACACTCAGTTTGTGTAGTTATTGTTTGGTTTAAATTCTGAGTAGGGAGCTTCTAGATCTTAGGAGTTATGCCATGGGCTACACCATTGTAGCAATGGTGCCATAGCCCATTGGCTTACCACCACGCTTTGTGTTATCTAAAAAAATGGAGTTTGTGTTTTAAATTAAAAGAGCATTGTATTCTTTCATTTTGTATTGAATCAACATGGGTGCAAGCCATGCCACCAATGGCATATGCCTCTCCCAACGACTGCAATAGCTTTTTAGTGGGTATTTTATGATGTAAATAGTTTACCTCGAAAGATTCAGCTGCAATAGCCAAGGTTATGACAACCCATGATATCGATTGGTTTTTAAAAATGTGACTGTGTATTTAGTTGAAACTTGGCCGAGGCTGTAACTAGGGTCTTTATGACCCCATTGTTAGTGTAGGAATTGTTTGGATTTGTGTCATATATTTTAAGCGTAGCCTGCACATACTATATATATAGCATGGACTGTAGAGAAAGGTTATGCGATGGCTTACTGATTGTATAAGAAAATACTTATGGTTTTATTAGTGTTATTGAAATGGGTCTGGACATCTATAGGATTCGATGTCATGACCTCTTGATAGAAAAATGGGTTTTAAATGTTTTTAAATGGTTAATAAGATGTTTGTTTATGTATATATTTTAACTGGGGCTTTTAAAACCCTTTATGTGTTTATAATGGATGACTATAATAATAGGACTATAAATTTAAACATTCGAGCGGATTTTATATAGTAATATAGAGTTTCATAATTGACCACATGGATGGTCAGGATGCCTTCTCTGTTTGGTTAATTTTGATTATGTTTATTAAAATGAAATGTGATGATATTTAATTTGTTTTTACATGATTATGTAGAGCGGACCTTAGAAGGTCTTTAATAATTGTTAGCTTGTTTATTGTATGAATTTTGTTCCTAGTAGATCTAGTTTAAAATAAATCAAATAGTACATAAATTATAAAACTGTTTGAAGACTAATATATATATATATATATAATTCTATATGTATATATATTTAACCTATACCTCTGAACTAAACTTTGAATTTAAAAACAACCCTCTGCTGACAAATGAAATATGTCAGCAGAGTAATGCCACCTGTAGAATAGGCTAATTGGTAACAAAACTAGGTATAGTGCACATAAACTAATCATGGAGATAATTGCAGAATTTCACTCAAAGTACAAACCCTAGTAATGTACAACATATAATAAAGATTCTCCACCTTATGATTTGTAAATTGCATATACAACCTCAGCAGATTGATAACCATTAAACAAAACCACTAGGGTTAGAAATTTCATTGCCACCATTGCTCAACATAAACATTAATGAAACATTGGAAAGAAATAGAATAGCCCTTCAAAGGTTTCATACCTAAAATTGAATCTCTGTCAATGGCTACACCTGCATACTTAAATAACCACCATTAACAATTCAATGCAAATCTGACCTCTGTTTGATGACCAAATCACTTGGGAACTATCACATTCCTCCCAACCATGATCCGGAACCATTATTGGTTCTAATCTGGATCCCCCCGATCTGGACTCCAACATGCAAGTAGCTTATAGCTCCTAAGGTAGGGTTTCCTAACTAGTAATCAATTCTGAATCAATCCTCTTTTCCTTGCAGGAAAAGTTCTCCAAGAAATCACTTGAGAGCAAAACAGGCAGAATAATAATTCTCCTAGATAAAAATCAGAAACCCCAAGCCTTTGCTTGGCTTGAGTCTTTATAGGCAGACTCTTTAGTCAAAGGGGTAGTTAAATCAAGAAATCCTTGATTTCTTGATTTAATCCTTTTTAATTTACTGGGGCAATTTTTTCAATTCTTAACCTAGGAACTTTTAACTAGTTCCTAGTTAGTCTTTCATAGATATTTCACTATTTATTAGTCCTTTAATAATAAATAATAATTGGAGGAGCTTCTCTTCTTTATTTATTCAATTATATAATTAATCATAATTAATTCTTATACATACTATGTATAAAATACATAGTATTAAAATACTTGTTAACACTTGTCTTTGGGCATCATGTGTCATGATCCCTTAGATGTAACGACACTTCTTTTATGAAGCTCAACTAGATAGATGGATTAGGTCTACTAGGATAGCCAACTCTAAACATACTTGCATGTTGGATTTCCCTCGTATAACGTGGTAGTTCTTCAGTACTTGATTGAGAATACAAAAAATTGAAATTTCATTTAATCATTAAAAAATAAGTATGATGAGATCAATATTATTCCTCGAGTCATTTTCACTCGAAGGTGATTTTAATCTTTTCAATAACCCCTAGCGCTCACCAAAGCCCATACTCAATGCTTATAATAGGGAGTTACAAACATAGTGTAATTCCAGAGCTCTCGCTCAACACTAAATGCTAGGATGTACTTGTACGATAAACCTAGGGATACAATGGCCAAATATCCGATGCTCTAGAGCTTATGCCCAACATTTCCAAATTATATTTTTCATGTGTTCCATAGCTTTATGCTCAACACAAATGTAATTACTCATATGCTCTAGAGCCTTTCACTATGCTTTCACTCAACGCAAAACATCTCATCAATCATGTGCTTCAGTGTCCATGCCTAACACAAACATTTCATCAATCATGTGCTTCAGGGTCCATGCCCAACACAAAACATATATATACCTATATATCATCAACAATTGGCTTACACCCAATATACAAAAACAAATAATCATGTTCATATGCAATGGGGTCTTCGACCCAAAAATAAAACATCAATATAATCATCATGATCAATAGGTTCATGCCTATAAATGGTAGGTCCAAAATTTAGGATATTACAGGGCTCCACAAAGTTAGCGATTTCACTCTCTCACAGTGTCTAGCTTGCGATGACAAATGAAGCAAGCAAAATAAATGAACAAAAGCTAGTAAAACATGGAAGAGATAATAATAGAAATCCTAACTGATTTGCAATATGGTCCATTTTATGCTCTACACAAACGAAAAGTGCAAATATGTTCAATTTGATCAATTACTCTTCAGATTTTGAAAAATAAGATATACAACAAAACCCCATCTTGAATCTGTCAATTATTGACAGGAAGGAATATATAGCTAAAATCAATAGAATGAGCATGACAATGAGCAGATAGGAGAGAACAATGATTTTTGTTGTCTGTATGTTATTGTTCCAACTTAATGATTAATATAGAAGAAAACGTATGTATAGGCTTTTCTTTTTATTCTTCAACATGAGAATAGTAGAATACTTTCTTCAATGAAACACAAGAAGGAATAGAGAAACATTACCTCCGTATCATACTCTTCTTTTTCATTGGGTTGATCATTACCCCAAATAGAGGGTGTAGTAGTTATCATCATCCTCACATCCCCTGGTTCAATGTATTTACATCCCCTATTTCTGCATGCCGGGCCGCTACTTCCATCTGGTTATTTGAACTGTGAAAATTCTGAGGACACAAGGGTTGGAACAAGCATTTGGGAAAAGTATGATTTTTCAACATGTTTGGATTCAAATCCCACCGATTCAGTTATATATGTTTCCTTTGGAAACTTTATTCATGTCTCTAAAGCTCATCTCGAGGAAATAGCCGTGGGTCTCAAGGAAAGCCGACAGCCCTTCCTCTGGGTCCTTCGTCCCAACATCGTAGCTTCTACGGTCTCATATTTCTTCCTGGATGGTTTTCTAAACAAGATCAGAATCTAGGGGCTTGTTGTTTCATGGTGTGATCAGCTGCGAGTGTTATCTCATCCCTTCATTGTCGGATTCATTACTCACTGTGGATGGAATTCCATGCTCGAAGCCATATATCTTGGGGTTCCCATGTTTGGATTTCCTTTTGTTTTGTTTACGGAGAAAAAGCATGGGTGTGAGAGTGACATTCATATCACTAGCGGCATGGTTTTAGATGTCCAAATGTGCAAGTATTTACTACAAGTGTCTTGTATCCTGCTGCAACATCGTAGGAAGTCAATGACTACGAGCCCACTAAAAAAAAACTCAAAACCGCCCGAACATATCCAAGTGGGAGGTGCCCATGGCATATAAATAAAGCTGTCGTGCATTGGAGAAACCCAAATCAATTTAATGTATATTATAAGTCCGCTTGCCTTGTATAAGATTATCTATTGCTGCTCATCATGATCTATGTTGAGATGACCGTAAACTTTTTCTTTGGTAGGCAGATTTTTTATTACATTGATAGGCATATATATCTGATATTTGGGATGGAATTCATCGAGCGAATCATCAAGAGCCACAAAAAATTGACAGTTGTACAGCTGCGAACAGTTTCATCGTCGTCTGATCTTTTAACATCTGTGTTTAAAATAGTTTCTGGGTTAACTAATGTAGCTGGGAGTTAGTTGAACTTTTTTAGGGTTCCTTATAGTGCATGGAGAGATCAGGGTAGGTTCCTAAGTGATTTTTGTTTAATGGACGTGATGTTGAAAGGTTCATGCATGGAGTTACAGGTGTCCCCTCCTGTCCGACAATTAAAACGATAAACGATTAACTAAAACTCAATTCAATTATGGCGACAAGAGTGGGAAGGGATCAAGAATATATTCTGGGTTTCATTCAGAATAAAACAATGACTATGGTAAGTGATGCAGAATCAGGTGGGTTGATAAATGGAAATAATGAAACAGGATCAAAGGATCAAAGGATCATCTAGATGTAGGAACTGTACTTATCTTGGAATCCAAAGGTTTTAATTGTTTCTAATTCTTTTCTTTGGGATATATCTTTTAGGTCCATGGATTAAAACATTACATGAGTACAGCTGATGTTTATTTTTGTTGTGCAGGGAATTGGTATCATGCCAGATACCATTTGATTACATCCATAGTAGCATCGACCCTACTGAGTCTTCCATTTGCATTTGCAGCGTTGAGATGGTTTGCATGGATTATATGTCTCATAGTTAGATCCTCTGTTAAATTCTATTCATACAATCTCATATCATTGGTGTTGGAGCGCCTCGAATCTAAAGGAAATCGCCACCTCCGTTTCAAAGACATGGCGAGAGACATTCTGGGTATATTATTTATTGATCATGACCCTTTACTAATATGCTACAGTTCTTTAAAGGAATTTTCATCTATTAAATAGACTTGTTTCTTCTTTTCCCATTAGAGTAATTTTGAGGTCTAAAATGGGCCTGCTATGGAAAATAATAAAATAATAATTATTAATTTTGGAGGAAGAATGAAAAAACTACGTTTTGTGATCGTATTTTCGACATATCTCCCTGTGTTTTTACTCAAATTATGAGCGAGAGAGCTCATTGGATGCAAAATTTTATTCCACATCCAACAAGTACCCATACTACATACTTTTGATGGACCCCGCTACCCCAAAAATAAGAAATACCTGAAAAAATGTGATGATGACATCATCATCATGTTTCGTCAAGTATTTCTTGTTTTTGGGGTAAAGGGGTCCATCAAAAGTACGAAGTATGGGTACTCGTTGGATGCGAAATTAAATTCCGCATCCAATGAGCTCTCCCGCTTGAAATTTGAGTAAAAACATAGGGAGATATGTTGAAAATACGAACAAAAAAGTAGTTTTCTTTTATGAAAAATATGTAAACTCAACCATTATTGTTGACTCATTTAATTGAAATTCTATTGGTTCTTGAATTCCAACTCACAAAATTTATTGTTGGCGCGTTTTCTTATAAGGCCCATTTTAGACCCCAAATTTCCTGTAATGATAGGACCCAGATGGGCTCGATCCAATTTGCAGTTTACTTGGGTGCTGTCATTGGCTCCACTCTGCTGGGGGGTCAGAGCTTGAAGGTTTCTCTCTTGATACTTGGACCCTTGAAAATTTTCAATTTCGGCTTTACCTTTTTCCCTTTTGCTGGAATATATATGATAAGAACTAAAGTCCCATGTTTATGTGGCAATTTTCATATACTTCCACCAACATTATGGATCAAAATCAGTAACTAGGCATAATAGAATTTTTTGAATGAAATCCAAATGAATCTTTAATATATTAATGGACTTACTGTTAACTATTTTGGATATGTTGTGAACGTTTGCAAATCATTTACTTGATTTATCATCACAATGGAACCATAAAGCTCTATGAATTCATCATCATATTCAGGATTGCAATGTTACTCTTGGCCTAGATGCTATATTTCCATTCTCTTCGATACATAAACTTGCTTTCTTTGATCTTGTGCTTGGTATATAGCTTATGGGTGGTCGGTGGATCATTTCATGTAGAGATCCAGGTCTATTGGCCTCATTTCTCAAACACTCTTGATTTACGAGATTCAGGTCAACACATGCATTTTTTTTAATATGTACAATTTCTTACAAAAATGGTGTAAGAAGTGGTGTAAAATATAACTACTCCAAGTAAACAAATAGAATATTGCTTACTTTAGAATATTTCTTGGACTCTTTGGAGGGGTTCTTGGAATTTGTAGAAAAAAGGTAAAGGTGTTGTTTGATAACAGCTTACATGTAAAGGTCTCGGCTAGAGTGCAGGCTTCAGGGGGCACTTCTCTTATTATATTACCAAATGACTCAAGTTGTATTTCAAATAGCTTACCGTGTTTTTATTTTATTTTATTTTTTATTTTATTATGTATTCAGAGAGTGATTCAGTTTCCCAATACTTTAATTGAAGATTTTTTTATTATTTAAAGTTAAATTTAAATCTTATGATTGTATATTTTTTAATTGAATGTTTTGTTTTATAATTAATTTTACCTTTTGAATCTGAATTGAAGAATGCAAATGCAGAGACAAGTTCTCTTCACCAGAAAACTTCTACCGTATTTACAAATAGTGTTAGATAATATCATAATAATGTAAAACTTTTGGAATTTGGAAACAAAAATACCATATTTTAATTTTTATATTTTAACTAAAATTTCACATTTCACATCGAAGAGTGAAGAATCTGGAACACCAAAGTCTTATTTGTTTAATCTTAAAAAATATTTCTAGTTACAATAGTTCAAGTTAATTTTTCCAAATTTTCTCATCGTGGAATACTTATTTATTACTATAGTAGGCACGAAGGCAAGTTGTATTTTCCTTTTTAAATTATATGTTAAGATTAATTTGGAAGACAACATTATGAGTAAAATTCATTGTAATTTCCAATATTTTTTATTTAATTAAAAGAACATCAAGAAAAAAACAGAGTCGAAGAGTTGAAAATTGAATTAAGCAATATCATACTAAAAAAATACCATGTGAATTTACACTTTATGAGTTCATTATCGATGAATTAATTATTTGCATAGCAACAAAAGTGGTATATATAATGATATTTTTTTTCAAATTTATAATTCAAATATTTATTGTGTGATTGAGCATATAATTTCAATGTTGGTAAATTTCATTGTATTTTCCAATCTCCTTTATTTGATTGAAATAATATCAATAAAACACTGAAGTATATATATTCACATAACATAATTCACAAAAGAGTCGAAGAAT
>LPNX011128394.1:0-10474 GCA_001517045.1 Pseudotsuga menziesii | reverse complement strand
CCATCATGTTGTGAGAATTTTCTTTATATATATATATAAAGAAAATTCTCACAACATGATGGCAAATAATGTATATGTATATATATATATATATAGTTGTTTGACAAAAGAAATGGTTTAAACCATCCACATTTTACATTAATACACAACAAAATTAAATCATTAACATGATTAAAAATTCTTAGGATTTTTCTCTATTTTAAGTTCATTTTTAGTCCATCTTCCATGTGTCTTCCATTCAGCATTTTAAGTCCGTACTAAATATCCTCGCCAACATAGGTTAAAGATTTGCGCAATCCATTTTTCTAAACTAACTTAAGCTTGATGGATTTCTAGTATTATGACATTTACTTTTGAAGTTCTATAAAATAGTATTGGAGTAGCCAAAGGGATTTGGAAATTTATCTTGTTCCATACACTTTGTTAATATAGAGCTTTATATTTATAAAACATATTGAGGAAACACTCATTTATTTTTCCATTCTAAGATTGTAATAAAGGCTCCATGTAAATTTGTGAAAATATCCCCTTCAATATAGAACGATATTAAAGCATGAACATGATTAACATTATGTTAATATGTCATTCACTTCATATTAAAAGATAAACATGACTTACATTATGTTAATGTGTCATTCACCTAATATTAAAGTTCAAACATGATTTATATTATGTTAATGTGTCACTAGATTATGTTATGTTTATGCAGCATTTAAACATATATATAATTATCTATATACATTATTTGCCATCATGTTGTGAGAATTTTCTTTATATATATATAGTCGATTCACAAAAGAAATGGTTAAAACCATCCACCTTTTACATAGTAATGTAGAATGTTATGACGCATTGTGATGTTTATTAAGGTTTACTTTCACTGCGACATTATCAAGGGTTATATCACATTGTAGCGTTGAGCCATGGTTTGTTACACTATTTGGTTGGTATATGTCAACACAGGAAAAGATGTGACACATTAATAATGTGATAGTGGGCATTTAATAAGCGTTATGTTGCATTGTGACGTTTATCACATGTTATGTTACATAAGTAACATTCATCAAGGGCTATGTCACATTGTGATGATGCCCAAGATGTGACACATTAATAATGTGTCTTTGGATGTTTAGAAAATTTCTTTAAGAATTCACTCTCTCTCTCTCTCTCTCTCTCTCTATATATATATATATATATATATATATATATATATATATAGTTGTTTGACAAAAGAAATGGCTTAAATGATCCAAATTATACATAGTGATGTAGAATGTTATGTTGCATTGTAGTGTTTAACAAGATTTACATTTCACTATGACATTATCAATGGTTATATCACATTACGAAGTTAAGCCATGGTTTGTTACAGTGTTTGGTTGGTATATGTCAACACAACCAAAGATGTGACACATTAATAATGTGTCTTTGGATGTTTATAAAATTTCTTGTTGCATTATCAACTATGGCCACGCGGTTCACCAAAATCAATCATGGTTAAGTATGGCCAAAAGGATGTATTTTTCTGTCACGTCAAGACTTTTACTTTTGAAAAGCAAAAAAAAATCATCTATGTACACAAACAATGTTTTGATATTACGACATTTATCAATACTTATGTTGGATGGTGACATTGCTCAATAGTGCATTCCTTAATGGTTTTGTTGCATTGGGACATTCATCGCAACGATCAAAACATTTATTCATGGATATTGAAATTGATCATTCCTCAATGCTTGTCTCACATTATTCGCCATCATGTTGTAAGAATTTTATATATATATATATATATAACTTTGTTTGAAAAAAGAAATGGTTTAAACCATCCACATTATACATAGTAATGTAGAATCTTATGTCGCATTGTGATGTTTGTCAAGGTTTATGTTTCACTGTGATGTTATCAAGGGTTATATCACATTACAATGTTAAGCCATTGTTACAGTGTTTGGTTGGTATATGTCAACACAACAAAAAATGTAACACATTAATAATTTGATAGTGGACGTTTAATAAGCGTTATGTCGTATTGTGACGTTTATCACAAGTTATGTAACATTGGGGACTTTCATCAAGGGTTATGCCACATTGTGATATTTGTCAATGGTTATGTCACATTGCCATAATGCCCAAGATTTGACACATTAATAATGTGTCTTTGGATGTTTAGAAAATTTCTTTAAGAATTATATATATATATATATATATATATATATATATATATAGTCGTTTGACAAAAGAAATGGTTTAAACCATCCACATTCTACATAGTAATGTAGATTTTTATGTCACATTGTGATGTTTATCAAGGTTTACATTTCACTATGACATTATAAAGGGTTATATCACATTACGATGTCCATCCATGGCTTGTTATAGTGTTTGGTTGGTATATGTCAACAAAACCAAAGATGTGACACATTAATAATGTGATAGTGGACATTTAATAAGTGTTATGTCGCATTGTGATGTTTATCGTAGGTTATGTTACATTAGCGACATTCATCAAGGGTTATGTCACATTGTGATATTCGTGAAACATTAATAATGTGTCTTTGGATGTTTAGAAAACTTCTTGTTGCATTATCAACTATGGCGACGTGGTTCACCAAAGTCAACTATGGTTAAGTATGACCCAAATGATGTATTTTTCTGTGACGTTAAGACTTTTAATTTTTGAAAGAGAAAAAAATTCATTTGTGTACACAAACAATGTTTTGAAATTAAGCTATGAACATTTTATGTTACACGATAAAAATTTGATGAAACAATTTCACTTTAATGTTATGATCGGTGCAAAATGAAAATGTTAAATGGATTTATTCTTTTAGTTGTGGTGTGACATTCAATGTTCATTAAGGGTTATGTTGCATTTTGATGTTTAACAAGGGTTACATTTCATTGCGACATTATCAAGGGTTATATCACATTACAACATTAAGCCATGCTTTGTTACAGTATTTGGTTGATATATGTCAACACAACCAAAGATGTGACACACTAATAATGTATCTTTGGATGTTTAGAAAAATGGTTGTTGCATTATCAACTAAAATAATCAAATGATTTAAAAATAATCAAAAGCTCCTTTACAACGTGTGACTTCGTAACAAGTGATTCGCCAATGAGCCACACACATGGCAACAATAATATTTTATTATTAGTTTGATTATAATATTTTAATTAAATACCATATTCATATAATAATATAATATAATATAATATCATTAAAAATAATTTTTTAATATGTATTTGATTAAAATATAACATTATAATTCAATGACATTACTTTAATTAATGATTATATTATTAATTAATTAATATAATTTTAATAATGCTATTTTATTTAACGATACTATTTTTTAATAAATTGTATATTATAAATATTTAATTAATATTATAATATTATAAATAATAATATATAAAATATCGTACTTAATTTTAATAATTTTAAAAATTATTCATAATTAATAATTATAATAAATAACTATTAAATAACTATAATCCATTCTAAGAGAAATTTTTTCAGAGATTATATTTTGAAAATCAAATATTAACCATCAATTAAAAATAATCAAATGCTCATCATCCAACTTATCACAATCTATAAAGTAATTTAATGATTATGTCTCCTATGCATTACCATATAATCGTAAGTGTTATGATATATAATATTATTGTGACACATTAATTAATTAATTAATTAATAATGCATTTATATTTGGATTTGATTATAATTAATAGTATTTATTTAATAATAAAATTTAAATAATTAAATAATTAAATAATTATTATTTTATAATCAATTAAATTATTATTTTATCATTATTAACAATTAACATAACATAACATTCATTAATTCACCTCCATTCATTCATCTCCATGTTGTAGTCCAATTTAAAATAACATAACAATTAGACAACTTTTGCATTATTATAATCTAATAAAACCTTTCAACAACATATTAAATTTTGATTAAAATTGCTAACATTGCAGTGTGAAATTTCCAAGGAAGATTATCGAATTCCCACAATCCCATATGGTTATTTTATGTTATTATATTATCGTCGCTAATTTATTTTTTATATATTTAAATTTGCAACAAATTACCTTAAGCAACACAACCATATTGAATCGTAACCAATGTGGTATGTAGCAAAGGCACATAAACCATCATGAACATTGCATTCCAACATAACCAGTTATCATTGTTTCCAATGTGACAAAAATCTAGTAAAATAAGGATGAATGATCTAATTTATCATAACCCTTTGTGAACCTCCTACATAATATTTCAATGCTTGCATTCCCCAAGCATTTGTCACGTTATGAAATTAAACAAAGGCTATGTCACATTGCCACAATTTGCAAGGGTTTGATGTCACATATTCGTATGTTTTGCGACACAATACATATTATAGAGAAAAACATTGGTTATGTCACAATGTGATGTTGATCATCTTCATTCTAATAATAAGGAACATATGTTGACTTAGTACATCTATAATATGGTATGGAACAATTATCACTAGGTTACATTATGAAATTGTGATGATATATGTTATTAGGTTAGTTTATAGCATGTGAATTAAATATCTTCTTCTTAATTAGCATATTATAATACAATGTTATAATTAAATATTATTTTCCATTAAAATAATGTTATTATTTTATTATTATTTTAATACAAATACTATATTGGAATACTTTGACATTAATAATTTAACTAAATACCATACTTTGATAATAGAATAATATAATATAGTATTATTAAAAGTTACTATCATTATACTTAAATAATATAATTATTTAAATAATATTTAATTACACTTAATTAGCCATTATTATTATTATTTTATTAACATTTAAAATAATATATTATAAATAATATTATTATGTAATAAAACATTAATTACTCTTAACTAACTATTATTATTACTATTTTATTATCATCTACAATATTATAATAAATATGAAAAACATTATTATTACATCAATTGTTTCTTAATATTAATAAATATCTCCAAACTATATGAGATATATATCCAATATTAGTAAATTAATATGGCTTATTAATTGTAATATTGAGACATATTATTTACATAATATCATTTATAAAATGATATCATTTATTTAAGTGCAAATAGATATTAAAATGATTGATTATAAAAGTATTAAATAATAAAGTATTGTTAACATATATAATAAATAATATTGGATATTATTAACTTCATGATATATATTTTCATAATAGTATAGAGAAAAACATTGTATTAATAATATTTTACCTAAATTATGTTTTATTTAATGTTTTATATTAATTAAATAATATGGTAATAAATATATTATATTATTTATTATGTATTATTACGCCCAGAGGCGCTCTACAGCCCAGTATTGGGGAGATCTTGTCACGTGATGTAACGTTACTAACATGTCGGCAAAAAATAATAGTGAAAGTGAATATTATGGGGCAGATCTTGTCAGGTGATGGTGATGTAACGTTTGTAACATGTCTGCAAAAAATAATAGTAATAGTGAATATTATGGGAGAGATTTTGTAACACAAAATAAAAAATAATATCACTTTAGTAAAGTTATTTTTATTAATAAAAACTAATAACACAGAATAATGTCATTTTATCTCCGTAAACATAATAGCACAGAATAACACATTGAATAAGCACATCACAGATTAATGCATTAAATTAAAATTCAGAAGTTGTTTTCTTGGCCATCCATTAATATCACAGAGCATCATGGGTAATTGAGGAAGAGGATCATCTCCAAACAGAGAAAATGTGTAATGGCAGTACAACAATGTTTAAAATATTGGGTGGTCGTCTGCAATGCCCTGGCATATCCTCACCTGCGTTGAAGCTCTGGTCAATGAAAACAATGTTTCTGAAAATCTCAAGTACCTAGCTTCAGTATATGGATCTTCTAGTCAAAATTCCATGATTTCAAGGGCAGGACAGCTCTCAAGCAAGCAACCCAACACAGCAATATCCCTATCATCCAGGTATATAGTGTCTATGTGAACTATCCGAAGATTAGCCAGTGGGGTGCTTAAACATCGTGGCAGTCGATCTCTAGCAAACTCCTGCGTTGCAAAGCCAAAACTATGTCAACTTTTCGACTCAAAAATAAAAATAAATGAACTTTACTATATATATTCTGTCCAGATTATACAATACAGTGGTGACACTCCCCACCGTAAAGACATCACAAAGTTATCATAGTCCAATTCTATCTTACCACAACAAAGAGGCCAGCCATGGACAGAAACTCGAGATTAGGAAGCCTCTCGAGGATCTTGAAAAGAGGAACAGTCATCTCTACGTTTTCCCTAGGAAGGCGGCCCCAAAGATCAATGGAGAGTTTCTTCAATGATTTGAACTCACTCACAATTTCAAGAACCCTTTCAGCTGAAACATTGGGTGCATCTTCATCCAACTCCAATATCAACGACAGTTCAACTAATCTATTTTCACACTCCATTGTCACGTTGTGGATGCCATGGGAAAGTTCTTGAAAGAACACCCCATTCACTCTCAAAAAATTTATCTTCTCTGGTATCAGAGTTACAAGTTTGGGACATTTTATGGTTAAAACCTAGACGTGATTATCATTTATAACTATATGTCTAATGTGGGTTCCTGAGAGTACAGGCTTAAACAGGGCAACATAAGGGTTTATGGCAAGTTCTTGCAGAACTGGGCAATGAGAAATGAAGAGAGCTAAAGATTCATCAGTGAATTCGATATTACTGAAAGAGCAAGAAATGAAATTTTTGTATCAGATAAAACCGTTTGGAATATTTGTGAGATTGTAGTTGGAGAGTTGAAGTGTAGTTAGACTACCATAGCTGAAAAGGGCAGCAGGAGGAGGGATTTCTATATTTCGCGGGCATTGACACAAAGTGAGGCGTTCGACATTCTTGGATGCTGCATACTGCACCCATCTGGATACCTTATGGGGGAGATCTTGTAAAGTCAATAACGTTTATAACATGTCGGCAAAAAATAATAGTGATAGTAAATATTATGGGAGAGATTTTGTAACACAAAATAAAAAATAATATCACTTTAGTAACCTTATTTTTATTAATAAAAAGTAATTTTTCTAATAGGCCAAAATAAATTTGAGAGATGTTGTAATCTTCCTACCTAAAAAACAATAAAAAAGTAAAAATTTAATTATTCCTAAAAAAAATATGTGGGTGAAAAAAAAAACACAAAATTGAATTATCCCAAAAAAATGTTGGCCTTGCACATGGTTTTAAAACCATGTGCAAGGCATTCTAAACAACCCATGGTTTTATTGTACATGGTTTAGGAGGCTTTGTACATGGTTTCTAAACCATGTGCAAGGCATCCTAAACAACCCATGGTTTAGGAGGGTCTTGGAAATGGTTTAGGACCATGTGCAAGGCCTCCTAAACAACCCGTGATTGTAGGAGGGCCTTGCATATGGTTTTAAAACCATGTGTGGGGAAATGATGCAATGTTCGTTCCTAACAAAATAAAAATTATTATATGTCGGCCATAAACAATATTAAATATTAATGATAATAAAATTATATGTGGACCTTAAATAAAAAGATGTGTCTTTTGGTTTGAATCAAATCAATGGATACCTAAGAAGAGGTTTGCATCTCGAAAGATTTGATCCATCTTGGCGCTTGATAGAACCTAGGATTTGGATCTACACTGGTTAAATAAACAATATTATTTCTATTAATACTTTGTAGATATGTCTATGTGCTCACGTGTTACTAGCAACAATCACATTAAATTAATTAATGTGTCTGAATACGTCGATAGGCATAAATTAGGTACATACTTTTTATATTAATGTTTTTCCCTATAATATCTGCTTAAATTTATGCATATCGACTTATTCAAACACATTAATTAATTTAATGTGGTTGTTGCTTGTTACACCTACATGCGTATATATTAGATATTTGGGATGGACTTCATCGAGCGGATCATCAAGATCCACAAAAAATTGACAGTTGTATAGCTGAGATCAGTTTCATGTTCGTATGATCTTTTAACAACTGTGAAATAGTTTCTTGGTTAACTAATGTAATGTAGTTGGGAGTTATTTGAAATTTTTTAGGGTTCCTTATGGTGCGTGGAGAGATCGAGGTAGGTTCCTAGGTGATTGTTGTTTAAAGGACGTGATGTTAAAAGGTTCATGGGTGGAGTTACAGGTGTCCCCTCGTGTCTGGTAATTAAAACGATAAACAGTTAAGTAAAACTCAATTCAGTTACAGTGACGAGAGTGGTAAGGGATCAAGAATATATTTTGGGTTTGATTCAGAATAAAAAAATGACGATGGTAAGCGATGCAGAATTGGGTGGGTTAAGAAATGGCAATAATGAAATAGGGTCAAAGGATCAAAGGATCATCTGGACATATGAGCTATACTTGTCTTGGAATCCAAACATTTTAATTGTTTCTAATTCTTTTCTTTGGGATATATCTTTCAGGTCCATGGATTAAAAAATTACATGAGTACATCTAATGTTTATTTTTGTTGTGCAGGGAATTGGTATCATGCCGGATACCATTTGACTACATCCATAACAACACCGACCTTGCTGAGTCTGCCATTTGCATTTGCAGTGTTGGGATGGTTTGCAGGGATTTTATGTATCATAGTTATATCCGTCGTCACATTCTATTCATACAATATCATATCATTGGTGTTGGAGCGCCTGGAATCTAAAGGCATCGCCACCTCCATTTCAGAGACATGGCGAGAGACATTCTGGGTTATTGTCTATTGATCATGGCCCTTTACTAATTTGCTACAGGGTGAATCCATGGACCTGGGTAACACTTTTTGGCAAGCGGATTTGGGCAAAACCAAAAAAACATACCTCGACCGAGGTTTTATTAAGCCCTCGACCGAGGTTTTAATACCTCGACCGAGGGTTAATAAAGCCCTCGACCGAGGTTTTCTTCAGCCCTCGGTCGAGGTATTTATTAACCCTCGGTTGAGATATTGAAACCTCGACCGAGGGTTAGTAAATACCTCGACCGAGGTACGTTTTAAAAAAAAAATTATAAATAGGGGCCACGCGGGCCCCCAACGTCATTTTCAATCGCTCGACCGAGATACGGAGCTCGACCCAGGGATGGAACTCGACCGAGGGACGGAACTTGACCAAGGGATAGCGACCATCAGCCCAAAGAAACCCCACCTCATCAAAATGTCGGAGCAAAGAGGTAACCATTTTTCAATTTAAATGGAATTTAAATTTTTTTTTTATAAATTTATAAAATTTTGTGAATGTATATTTTTATAATTTTGTTTTCAAATTTAATAAATGTATGTTTTTATAATTTTGTTTTCAAATTTAGTAAATTTATATTTTTATAATTTGCATGTTTAAAATGTGTACCGGCAAGCAGAAATGCTGCCGGATTTTTAAAAATTTGTAGTTAAATTGATTTTTTTTGTTAATTTGTTATATATATATATATATATTAATAATGATGTTATGGGTGCCCTTTCATGAACCATGATCCTTACTATGAACTATTAATGCATAAGTCCTTGGTTCCTACTTTTAAGAATTCTCACTAGAGTCCTTGGATCCTACTCCTAAGAATCCTCACTAGAATCATTTGAGTTATTCCCAATTAGCAATCATAGGTTCAATTAAATTTCCCTCAATTTAAGGTCTTCATTGATTTTTAGGACATTGTGCATGAGACATGAGTCCTAGAGGAAGAGGTGTTACAACTTATGACCAAAGCCTTTGTTATATATCATAATTGGATGTTCTAAGCGTCAAGCATGGTTCTTTAGGCTATAAACCTGGTCACAAGAGAAAAGAATTTCTTTAATCCCTACAAGAGGGTTGTAAACATATCATTGATAGTAAAAATTCATCAAACCATCACGCATGACCTCTTAATGACATTCTAGTTAGTGACTAAAAATAATTTTGATGCTATCACGCCCTTGCATGGACCATTATCCTCCAAACTCTTACGATCTAAGTTCTCCACTCTTGGATCTTTGATCTAAGTCATCATCATCGCCATCAACATCATGAACATCATCATCATCATCATTGCCATCAACATCATGAACATCATCATCATCATCACCTTCATCATCATCATCATCACCACCGTCCTCATTCTTCTCATCGTCATCTCCATCACCATCACCATCAGCATCATCGTCATCTCCATCACCATCACCATCACCATCAACATCATCTTCATCTTCATCACCTTCATCATCACCATCATCATCATCATCACCTTCATCATCATCATCATCATCATCATCACCATTTCCATCATTATCAACATCATCTTCATCATCAACCTCATCAACACCATCAACATCATTATCATCCTCATCCTCATCATCACCATTACCATCATGAACATCATCATCATCATCATCATCACCTTCATCAACATCATGAACATCATCATC
>LPNX011128381.1:0-53651 GCA_001517045.1 Pseudotsuga menziesii | reverse complement strand
ATCTATCTTCCTCAGCTACTAACACTTGGTTGTAGCCAGAGAATCCGTCTAACAATGAAAACAATTCAGAACCAGAAACCATCTGTAGAAGTTGCTCCATGGGAGGTACTAGATAATTGTCTTTGTCTGATGCGCGGTTTAAGTTTCTGAAGTCCACACACAGTCTGATTTCTCCCGACTTTTTTCTGACCGGCACCAAATTTGACACCCATTCTGAATGCCAGACCTTAAAAATAATCCTAGCATCTAACAATTTCTTCACTTCGCTCTGGATTAGTGGTTCTAGCTTTGGGTGCATCTTCCTCAGCGGTTGCTGATATGGCTTGATGCCTGCTTTAATAGGAATGATATGTTTGATGATATTAGTGTCATAGGTTTTTAAATCTGCATACGTCCATGCAAAAACATCTTTATACTGCTTAAACAGACTGAGGAACTTGTCTCTTTCCGCTGGTGAACAGCACTTGCCGAGGTTCACGAACTTAGGCTCCGTTTCAGTCCCTAAATTTATTAACTCGAATTGTAGAGTTGAGCTGTGCGTCTTCACATTAGTGGGTCTTCTAAATTTCTCATTCAGGTCAAACATCTTCTCTAACATCCTGACCCCTTTGGGAATGAAATTGTCATATTTCATTTCAGCCTGATGTTCCTCATCGTCGATAATGGCTTCTTTAAAAACCTCCTCGTTTGTCAAGCATGCAATTATTTGCTGATCATCGTCAAATACTCGCAGGTTGGTGATCATGTCAGGAACTGATGGCTTGAAAAGCAGTTCAATAGAACATTTGTTATTAGTGGGAACCAACCTGGCAGCTGATGTAGCTAGAAGATCAGCGGCTGCATTTTTTTTTCTTGGGATTGAAATAATGTTAAATGCATGAAAACATTTAAGCAACTCCGATACCTCGTTTTGGTAAGCTTTCAAATGAGGGGAAACACAATGTATTTGATTTCTTATTTGCTTTACAACTATTTCCGAATCCCCAAAAACTTTTAAATTACTAACCTGTAGCTCGATTGCTTTCTTGAGTCCCTGCAGTAGTGCTTCATATTCAGCCGTATTGTTAGTACATTCGAACTCTAATCTACAGGATAGGAAGTGCTTTTTTTTTTTTGGATCAATGAGGATGCAGCCGGCCCCTGACCCTTCTAACGTTTTCGAGCCATCAAAAAACAAAGTCCGAAAAACATTATCTACTAAAAAACAATTTTCTCCTACTGCTAAATCTACTAATTTACAGTCAATATCATCAGCCTGAGAAAAACAAAGGAGATCAGGCTGGGTGTCAGATGTGTTGCTGGCCTCTTCCGCTTGATAATTCCCTGGTTCCAGCTCGAGAAAGTAGTTTCCCAATACAGGTTCGACTGGCATATTCTTCTCATCCAATTGAGTGACATTGTACTTCATGTGAGGTTCTCTCAAAACCTTGATCTGATTAGGACTCCCTTTGTGCGGCAACCAAAGATGTGACCAATCTGTGGTGAAATACCCATTTAATTTGGCTGACCAATCTCTGCTCAGGACCAGGCCATAAGCATCTGGTATGTCAGCCACTACGATGTTAATAATTTGGAATACTTTATCATTGGATACCAGATGGATTAGGACATCTTCCATTTCACCAATTACCTTGACGTCCGTCCTATCCAATTGCACCACCCTCCATGTGGATGGCTTGGGTTGTCCATTTATTTTCTTACATACTGATATGGGCATGACATTAATTGACGCCCCTGAGTCCACTAGGAAATTGTGTACGTTATGATTGAAAATCTCAAATGTTAGGAGGAAAGGTGGATTCTTGGTTTTAGACTTACCTCCGATGCTAGCTTCTCCAATCTCTTCTTCGTCCCGAGGCTGATTGTCGGTGGGAAGCTTTTCTTCTGACATTTCAAGTTCCTTCAATAACTTTTCTTTCTATTGGGGTACTTTGCACGTTTCAAACAGTGGGACGTTTGCCTTTATCTTCTTTAGATCTTCGACAATGTCATATTCGATTAGTTGTCTAGTGGAATGAAATTTATCAGCACTCACATTCTCATCGTTTGGCTTAGGCAGTGTTCTGTTTTGCTTTGGATCCTGGCTGGTAATGGTAAATTCTGGAATCTGATCAGCCAATGATTCGTCTTGAAATTTCTTCTTTATATTTCTTTGCAGCCTTTGAATCTTTGGGAGTAGAATACTGTCATCACTAACCGCCCCTTTGCTCCTAGTTGTCACGTTAGCCTCCCTGATATCTTTGCATCCCTGGGTATTTTCCTCCTCTGCATCGAGTAAGGAGACAGAATTCCATAATGCCATGGTCTCATCCTCCTGCCCTTTTGTAGAAGTGGAAGCAGCATTTTCGTTCTTTTCATCTTCATCTTCCTCCGTTAATCTTGAATCCAACATCTGATTCATGACCAATGTCATTGAATTTATCCATTGCGGACAATTCTTTTCAGAATGAGGCTGTTGATGAAAACTACAGAAATTTTCCATCCCTATCTCTGTCAGATTCATGGAGGCAGTTTTTTGAGGAGGGGGTTGGGTCTGATTTCCATCCTCCCTTTTTTTATAATATGGCCTGAAGAACTTTTGTGCTTCTTTTTCCTTTTCTAAGTCTATGATCTTATTGGACAGCTTTTGCATCATTTTAGCCATGCTTTCATAGTCTGGTGTCTTTTCTTCTTTAGGCTTAGTGAACAATAAGGTTTTTCTTCCCGCAACTTTCTCTCCTGATTGTTCCGGATAGTCTTCCACACTTTCTCTTTCTGCTTCCACCACTTCTGCCTCTTCATAGGTCTCTGTTAAGGTAGGCTTGGCCCTACCTTTTGCAAACATAGCTAAATCAGGACCCAAAGCTGAAGTATAGTATTCGATTAGTACTTTGTCTAAAGGCTTATCTGTTTTAGAGAAATTTTTAAGATATGCTGCAAACCTTTGTGTGAAGCTGTGCACTTTTTCCTTTTTCTCTTTCTTTAATGCACACAGTCCTTTCATGAGGGCAGCGTGAGTCTTTTGAACTGCGTACTTACTCCTGAACATTCTCTCGAAGGTATCCCAGTCTGGGATAGAGTTAGCAGGCAATCCAAAATACCACAAGGCCGCAGCTCCTTTGAGGGTGTGCGGGAATAGTCTACACACTACATCCTCATGTTCCCCAGCCTCCAGACCTTCTATTGCGAAGTAGAAACTCTGTAGGTGGTCATCCACTAGGATTTTCTCATTTGGATCAAATTTGGGCAGTAGCTTATCAAAGGCTTGAGGTAGGTCATGCAAAGGTGGGGTCAGATTTAGAGGTGATCTGGCTTTCCAAGCTAGCGGTGGATTTGGTGGATTCGGTGGATTTGCATTAACGCTGGCCATAAGTTGAGGTGGAGAGTGAGGGGGTGAACCAACAGGAGAGTGAGGACATGAACCAACCGGGGTGTGAACAGGAGAACTGTAAGGAGTGTTTGGGCCCACTTGGTTTAAAGGCAATTCAACCTCCTGTATGGCAGTTTCCACAAGTTCTTCCCAGTCTCCAACCAACACTGAATCTTCAATTAGAGGATGATCTTTCTTCTTGTACTCTCTTCTAGGCAATTCGTGGATAACAGGCAACCCTCCAATCTTCTTTACATAAGCCCGGGTATGTCTTCTCAGATAATTAACAATTTTGTTGCGAACAGGGTATAGATGTTCTCTGTTGTCTTCTTCCGGAATTGGATTACGCGGTCCACTACTTTCAGAACTGTAACCAGTGGAATAATCTCGGGAAAACAGGTTTCCTCGGCCAACCATGCACTGGCAGCCCTCCTTCTAGTGCCAAAACTGTTCGGGCCTGGAAATTCGCAGGCGGCAACAGTAAGGGATTCTCCCTAATCAACGTTCCCAACTAGCCCGTTGACTGTTTGGAATAGGGAATCCGTCTGGTTTGTGGTCCGGCTACCGTAGGTCAAGGAAAAAAACTAAGGCTTTACCAGTTGCGACCCGACCCACCGATTTTTTGCATTTTGACTTAACGAAATGCTATGCAAGTGCCTAACTAAATGCAGGGTGATCAAGCTGTAGGGAGCGGGCACAAAGTGCTGCGTAGGTTCTTACCTCTCGTCTTGCGCTTGCGAGCAACCAAACCAGATACAAAAGAAATAAGCTAACTATCTACACTATCCCTAGGGAGCAAGGTTATCATTTTGGGTGAGCAATACATTTTCACATATATAAAGAAGAATCACAGGTAGCTGATACTTCTTCTAAAGCACATGAACACTTACAGATATTCAAATAACCAGATAGCCGATCATTTTATCACTACATCTATTACTCACAACGAAAATATCCAGAAATTACTGAAGAACATTTAGCAAGAACATAGGTTTAGAATATCGAATACTCTTATAGTAAATGAAACATAGATGAAAATGAAATAGTTCCTCTTCAACATTATTCATTGAGTTTGCATTGATACATTTCGCTTTTCACTCTCTCCGACAGGCAAAAATTGTAGTTCGTAAAACGAAGTAGTTCATCTTACGAGTAAACAGATACAAATTTTTCCAGGGAAAAAGCCCCTTTTCAGTCCTCTCTCCCTCTATTTAAACTACCCTCGCTGCCCCTTGGGCTGCCACCCCAGCGTGTGACTTTTCAGTATCTTCAACGATTCCGCTTCTTGTTCTGGCCGCTGCGTTTTTCCAATCATTCTCTATGAGCGTTTTATCTTCTAACCAGTAACAGATGAGTCCTCCTCTGTCCGTTCCTCCTTTGTTTGCTTGCTTTGTCCTTTTCTGCGTTTTGTCTTCCTTGTGATCGTGCCAGTTCCGGTCCGACCAAGCCACATCTTAGCCCATGGTTGCTTTAGTAGCACCGAATTCCTCCTGCAAACAATCACAATGCATTATTCGCTGCAAAGGGGAGTTTTTTAAACATTTAAACATTATTTGCCCAGCATTGTAAATCCGAAAGAGACTAGCCAGGTTCGCTCGGACAAGGTATCGATTTCAGCTTTGGGTGGGCAAAATCATAAGCGACGGTTGAACAACTTCTGCATCGGATGAGACGAGACTTCAGGAGCCGCAACGGCGGGGGAAAATAGAAACCGGGTGAGTGGAAACATGGACGAAAAAGGGGAATCGGATGTCGGGGGGAAGAGTGCTTCGGGAACCGGGAGGGGTGGCTCATCCGCAACGGTAGACGGAACAATGGCAAGGGATAGGCGACGGGGTGGAAAACTCAGTTCGGGCGGGGGACGACAAGGTCGGACATTGGATGACACTTGAATAGAGAGCTAACTGTCTCCTCCTGGCCACAACGGCGGGCGAGTGGAAGCTTATGGACAAGCGATTTTAAACTAAACGAATCGGGCATCGGACGAAAGAAAGGTCTAGGAGTCGCAACGGCGGAAGGGTCGAAACTTCGCAGCGCTTGATCCAGCAGTAAAAGAGGCCCGCTTGAAGGGAAACTGAGGTATTTGAGCAGTGCTAAGGATCAGCTGTAACCAACCTCGCTTCCTTTTACAGAGGATGCGCTGAAGAACAACAAATTTTCTTCTCTTCGACCACACATTCACGACCCGAACCAAAAAAAATGAACAAGGCATACACAAATTACTGATAGCCACCTTCAAAGACACGGAAGGAAACACGCTCAAGGAGCTTAAAAATTCAATGATCAAGCCACACAAAAATAATCAGGAGGGGCCCAGAAATTAAAACATTAATTTTGGGGGGGGAAACAGTTGCGGCAGCAACAAAGCCCAAAGGGCATTCTTCTGTAAGTGAAATTTCCCCACCTGGTTCTGAATGTTGTTTTCAATCTGTCTTCTTTGGCTACTAATACTTGATTGTATCCTGAAAATCCATCTAATAAGGAAAATAATTCAGAACCTGAAACCATTTGTAGTAGTTGCTCCATGGGCGGAATAGGATAATTGTCTTTATCCGAAGCGCGATTTAAGTTTCTGAAATCCACACATAGCTTGATTTCTCCAGATTTCTTCCTCACTGGTACCAGATTTGAGACCCATTCTCAGTGTCTAACCTTAAAAATGATTCTAGCATCCAATAATTTCTTAACTTCACTCTAGATTAGAGGTTCCAATTTTGGGTGCATTTTCCTTAAAGGCTACTGATAAGGTTTGACTCCAGATTTGATGGGGATAACATGCTGGATGATACTAGTGTCATATGTCTTCAGACCTTCATATGTCCAGGCGAAAACATCTTTATATTGGTTAAAAAGGCTGATGAAATTATTTGTTTCCGATGGTGAATAGCATTTTCCAAGATTCACATATTTATTCTTTGTCTCAGTCCCTAAATTTATCAATTCGAACTGTAGAGATGAGTTGTGAGTCTTCACGTTTGCTGGTCTTCTGAATTTTTCATTTAAATCAAACATTTGTTCTAAGGTTCTAACTCCTTTAAAGATGAAATTATCAAATTTCAGCTCGGCCTGATGTTCTTCATCATCAATAACCGCCCCTTTAAATACCTCGTCATTCGTTAAGCATTCTATAATCTGTTGATCATCGTCGAACACTCGTAGGTTGGTAATCATATCCGGAACCAAGGGCCTGAAAAGCAATTCAACGGAGCACCGATTATTAGAGGGCACAAGCCTAGCAGCTGATGTGGCCAACAAGTTAGCTACTGCATTCTTAAGTCTTGGGATTGATATAATATTAAATGCATTAAAACATTTGAGTAAATCCCATTCCTCATTTTTATAAGATTTTAAGTGAGGAGAAATGTAATGTATTTGATTTCGAATTTGTTTTACAATTATTTTAGAATCTCCAAAAACTTTCAGATTAGTTTCCTTTAATTCAATTGCCTTCCTTAAACCTTGAACCAACGCTTCATATTCAGCTGTGTTATTTGTACATTCAAACTCTAACCTACATGAAAGAAAATATTTGTTCTTCTTGGGGCCTATTAGGACACAGTCGGCTCCTGACCTTTCTAACGTTTTAGATCCATCAAAAAAAAGTGTCCAAAAATTGCTAACTACTATACGGGA
Organism: Pseudotsuga menziesii; assembly: GCA_001517045.1. Lineage (NCBI taxonomy): Eukaryota > Viridiplantae > Streptophyta > Pinopsida > Pinales > Pinaceae > Pseudotsuga > Pseudotsuga menziesii. The sequence continues at coordinate 46,669 of LPNX011128381.1, read as the reverse complement.
ATCTACTTCTACTGTTAGATTTACTATTTTACAATCGATTTCATCAGCCTATGAAAACCAAAGGAGATCAAGCTGAGCATCTAATGTGTCGCTGTCTTCTTCTACTTTCCCAAAACAGAATCCACTGGTTCGTTTTTTTCCTCAAACTAAGTAACGTTGTATTTCATATGGGGCTCCCTCAAAATTTTGATTTCATTTGGGATTCCTTTATACGGAAGCCACAGATGTGACCAACTCGAGGCAAAATATCCATTTAGCTTTGCTGACCAGTCCCTGCTCAGAACAAGCCCATAAGTGTCCGGTATGTCAGCCACCACAATGTCAATAACTTGACACACTTTATCATTTGAAGATAAGCAGACTAGAACATCCTTCATTTCCCCAATCACCTTCGCATTAGTTCTATCCAACTGAACAACCCTCCAGGTGGATGTTTTAGGCTGCCCATTTATCCTTTTGCAGACCGACAGTGGCATAACGTTGACCGATGCCCCTGAGTCTACCAAGCAATTATGCATGTTGTGGTTAAAAATTTCAGAAGTGAGAAGAAACGGTGGATTCTTACTCTTAGGCTTACCTCCTACGCTTGCTTCCCCAATTTCTTCTTCTTCCTTGGGCTGATTGTCGGTGGGTAGCCCCTCCTTTGATGCTTCAAGTGCTTTCAAAATCTTTTCTTTCTGCTGTGGAACCTTGCACATTTCAAATAACGAGATATACGCCCTTACCTTCTTTATATCTTCCACAATGTCGTATCCGATCTTGGGTTCGGTGGGGTTTGGTTTTCCATTATTTATTTTTTCTTCATTGGGCTTGGTGAACACATTAGTCTGTCTAGGATCTTGACTGGTGATGGTAAATTCCAGAGTCTGAAACTTCCTAACATTCCTTTGAAGTCTTTTAATCTTTGGGAGCGTGAGACTGTTTTCTTTAGTCAACCCTTGGCTTCTTGTTGTTACATTCATTTCCATGACGTCCTCGTGCCCCAAATTCCTTTCTTCCTCGGCATCAAATAACGAAACACAGTCCCATAGAACCATGGTCTCATCCTCTTGTTCTTTCGTTGATGTATTACTGTCTTTCCTTTCTTCATCTTAATCTTCTGTTAATTTAGAATCCAACAGCTGACTCATAACCAACGTCATTGAGTTTATCCATTGAGGACAATTCTTTTCAGAGTGAGGTTGTTGGTGGAAAGTGCAAAAATTGTCCATTCCTACCTCTGTTAAATTCATAGATGTCGAATTGTGCAGGGGGGGTTGGGATTGATTGTTATCCTCCTGTTTCTTGTAATAGGGCTTGTAGAACTTTTGGGCTTCCTTTTCCTTTTCCAAGTCTATGTTTCTATTAGAAATCTTCTGCATCATCTTTGCCATTCCTTCAAAATCTAGTGATTGCTCCTCCTTAAGCTTAGTAAACAACAAAGCTTTCCTTCCCACAATTTTCTCTCCTGATTGTTTGGGATAATCTTCGATACTTTCCCTTTCAGCCTCTACTTTCTCCGCCTCCTCATAGGTCTCTGCTAGAGTAGGCTTGGCCTTCATTTTGGCAAACATGGCCAACTCAGGTCCTAAACCTGATGTATAGTATTCAATCAGGACTTTGTCCAAAGGTTTGTCGGCTTCAGAAAAATTCTTAAGATATGCTACGAATCTTTGGGTGAAACTATGTACCTTCTCCTTTATTTCTTTCTTTAAGGAGCATAGTCCTTTCATGAGAGCCACATGAGTTTTTTGGGTCGTATACTTACTTCTAAAAATCCTCTCAAAGGTATCCCAATCAGGGATAGAATTTGCAGGAAAACCAAAGTACCACGATGCTGCAGCTCCTTTGAGGGTGTGTGGGAACAGTCTGCAAACTACATCCTCATATTCCCCAGCCCTTAACCCTTCTATTTCCAAATAGAAACTTCACAAATGGTCGTCTACTAGTATCTTCTCATTTGGGTCAAATTTGGGTAGCATCTTTTCAAAAGATTGAGGCAAATCATGCAAAGGAGGTGTTAGGTTTAAAGGTGATATGGCTTTCCACGCAGCTAGTGGATTCGGTGGGTTGGGTGGTTGATTTGCGTTTACGCCTGCCATGAGCCTGGGTGGAGAGTGAGGGGGTGAGTGAATAGGAGTGTGAATAGGATAACTGTGAGGAGTATCCAGGCCTACCTGATTCAAAGGCAATACAACTTCCTATAAGGTTGTTTCTACAAGTTCTTCCCAATCCCCAACCAGCACTGAGTCTTCCAATATAGGACGATCTTTCCTTTTATATTCTCTTTTGGGAAATTCAGGGATAATCGGAAATCCTCCAATCTTCTTCACGTATGCCCTAGTGTGTCTTCTCAGATCATTAACAACTTTGTTGTCAACATAATACAAATGTTCTCTACCCCCTTCTTTAGGAATTGGATTATGAAACACACTGCTTTCTGAACTATTACCGGTGGAATAGTCTCGGGAAAACGGGTTTCCTCGGCCAGCCATGCACTGGCGGCCCTCCTTCTAGCACCAAAAACTATTGATGCCTGGAAATTCGCAGGCAACAACAGCAAGGTATTCTCCCCAGTCAACATTCCCAATTATCCCGTGATTGTTTGGTGTAGGGAATCCGTCCGGTTTGCGGTCCGGCTACCGTAGGTCAAGTAACAAAAATTAAAAGGTTTTACCGGTTGTGGCTCGGTCCACCGTATATATTTTTGTATTTTTTTATTTAAAGGATGATGTGCAAGTTCTTACTTAACATGCATAGTAATAAAGAATGCAAGGAGTATTCACAATGTGATGCATGGGTTCTTACCTCTCGTCTTAAACTCCCAAGCATCTAAATCACACACATTGCAAGAAAATAAATACTAACTAGGCTATCTCTAGAGAGCTAGATATTAATTCATGAGTAATGCAATATTGTCCACGTGTTATGGCAAATCACAGATAGCTGTTCTTATAACCAAAACATATAAACATGAATAAAAGTATACATGACAAGATAGCTCATCAGCAGTTAAAAAATCCCATTACTCATAGTGGAAAACATCACAGAATATACTAGAGAACATTCAGGCCAGAACATAGGTTCAGAAAGTTAGAATGCTCTCACAGTTAATGAAACACAGTCAAAAACAAAATAGTTCCCATTCAACATCGTTCATTTTATCACATTGAGACATTCCACATAGCACCTTCTCCAACAGGAAAAATTTGCAATTTCTTATTGTAAAACAAAATAATTCCTCTTACAAAAAATAGTTCACAAGTTTTTCCAGGGAAAAAGCCCCTCTAAGTTCTAAATTTCCTATATTTAAACCAAATCAGCTAACCGCTTGAGCTGCCCCAACCGTGTGACCTTTGGGTTCCTCCAAATCGTTTAATATCCCCATTTTTGTCTTTTCTGTGAGTACTCATGATTTACTTCATGCGTTACATTTTTAGAGTACCCAACAAAGTGGGATCCGCTTGGTAACTGACAGATCTTTCCAGGCCTAGGATTTTGTCGCAATTGATTGCCTTGTCTTTCGTTTGCTCTCCTTGAGATCCCGTTGGTTTCGGTATGAACTCTGCCTAACACTGTCCAGCCGTTTTTTTGCTACTTCGTCTCCCCGCTATGCCTTCTCGTAGTAGTAATTTATAAAAATCTCTTGAGTTCATTTGCAATTAAATGACATGTATCATTAATCAGGACTGCATTTTCAATAAAACCAAACTATATCAACAAACAACTAGTCATAAAAAAAGGCCCTATGTTGTTATGAAAACCTTAACAAGCGCCAAGACCACTGTCTTGTTCACAAGGGTTTAAAACTGACGAAACGACGGGGAGAGAAAACTTATCAGTGGCCTAAGATACTAAAACATTGGCCACAGTGGTCTTACTCACAGCCACGTCGGCGGATCTCCAATAGGCAACGGGGTCTGTGAGACCGTTAAGTTTATCGGAGTCGGAAAAGCTAGACTCAAATTCTAGGTGAAAAAGTCCCAGTCGGCGAGCAGAAGGACATCAACGTCAGACACTCAGTGCATTACACAGCCGCAAGGGCGGAGGAGGAAAGACTGTAGCCTCTGATCCAACACAAAGTGACAAAGACCTGACAAGCATCGGCGGGCGGAGCGGTTGTATGTCGGATACTTAGTTTATTTGGGAGCCATAAGGGTGGAAGATAAACAGACTAACTCCTCCGATAATATAAACAAGTAAAATGATACGAAGTGGCCGTGGAGGAGTCATGATTCTTCTGTAGAATAATCATTGCTTAATTTTTGCAACGGAGGCTTCCCAAGGAAACATGGCTCTGATATGTTGTTAAATTGGCCTTTGGAACAGAGGTTAACATGGGAAATAAGTTCTCGAGAGGAAATCGCAACTCGAAAGGTAAGAAAACAAACTCTAAACTCTGCAACCCACAACAGTTTCAAACATAAGCAATTTTTTGAAAACGGGAAGAGAGTTAACCCCAACATAGTCCAAAATTAAAGCACGAAAAAAGATTTCATGGATCCAAACGATTCAAGGCAATGCTAAAATTAATAAGGGGGTCCAAAATTTGAAAATTTGGGGAAAACAGTTGCAGCTGCAATAGCTTGTTTATCAAATCAAGGAAAATTTAGGATGATTTCAATCATAATTTCTAGAACGCTTGGTGGAGACATTAGTGAAGCAATTTTGAGAATGATTTCATGATAAACTTGGTCCCTAAAGCAATAGATTGGTACTTCAGATCCATGGGATCCGCTTGTTGGATTCAAACCCTGCTTGGGATAGAGATTTAGTTTCGCAGAAGAGCTTGTCACAGAATTTGGTACTGTGTCGAATTATCAATATGGTTTGGCCAAAGCTTTGAAAAGGAAATATGAAGGAGGAAAAAGCTATTATAATTCAGGGAGTACATTTAGATCCTAGTATTTTGACTTATGCAAATTCATCTTCTTTGGAGGACAGTTCACTTGATCATGAGATAAAAGCAAAGGAAGAAAACACTTCAATGGATGCCCTGGTCACTGAAGCCTCTCATGCTCTAGAATCTAAGGTTACAACCATAATGGCCATAGGACGTTGCAACATAAAGACACCTAAAGTTTCAATGAAACAATGATGAGCAACACACCCATTGATGTTAAGGAATGTCAAATGATTCCTACTGTCCTGAAGATGGTTGATTTTGATCAGAAAGGTCTTCTAGAGCTATGTTGTGTGGGATCGCACCCCACCCCCTCGCTCCAGCTCCTAAAGCTCACTTCCTTCGGAAGTGAGCTCCTAGTTTTGGGAGCATGATCTCGAGGCACTCCCTTCCTTTCCTATACTAAAATCTCCTATACTAGGTTGATCGTTTGATGACAATGTCATGGTACCTCCCTTCTTTGTCAAACTCCTACAAAGGTTTTTATGGTTGAACAATTGATGATAATGTTATAATTTGTAACTACTAGATGATTGATGTTACATGGTTTAATCCATGCATTCTATATCTAATTCAACATCCTACATGTTTTTAGATAAAATCCATCAAAATATATTAAAATATATACTATACAAAAAACACTCCCAAAACGGGAGCTTTTGAAAATTTCACTTTTTGCTCCCCTCCCGCTCCTCGCTCCCAGCAGCATAGTTCTAGAAGAATGGGTGTCTAGCATATCCATTAACAGTAAATTTCCAACTAATGATCAGAAAGAGTTTAATAATCAATTTGAAGACACCTCAAGATTACTTTTTCTCATTTGAATCACAAAGAAAGATAGTAGTAAATATCTCTGCCACAAGTTTTCCTCAAAGAATTGTCTGGTTACACAATCTTTTACAATGCACTCAGCAGGGTAACTCAATCAAATACAGGGTGTAATTCATGTAGTAGATGTCTAATAAGTAATATGCAGGGCCCAGTTTCTCTAGTGGATCTCTGGCACTTCAAGGTGTAGTTCTTGCAGCATATTTTGCCTTAAGTTGAATCATACACTTGCAAAAGGGGCACCTTATAGTTGGTGGTTGTATGTCAGCAAGTCACGTGCAAATCCCCTTTAAATATGGGATCTGGATTAGTCAAAATAGTGAATTTTTAACATATGCATGCTAATGTCATAAAATTAGGGAAATATAGTGATTAAGGCTAGGCAATATTGCCACTTACACAACAGTTAGGGAGCACATGCATGGAGAAAATATGATGTTTGTTATAGTCAACATGCAGGGCGCCTTTACGTGCCATGATTACAATCATTTACGTGCCACTATGATAAAACAAGATCCAAAAGTACTATCACATAAATCATGATCATTGACATTGAAATTGATATATCTAACGTTATGTCGTACGTTTTGCGAACGCAATTCCTAGCTCTAAACCTAGTGCAATTCCTAACGTAGTTCCTTTCGAAATTTCTGACATTATTCCTGGCACTATACCTGGATCTATACCTAGAATTATGCTAGATGTTTTCTAGGAACAATTCCTGGCTCTTTACTTGGTGCTATGTTGGATGTTTTTCCTATCGAAATTCATGGCACAATTCATGTCGCTAACCCTAGATTAATATATGGTGTATGCTATTAAATACATTGTTTTGGAGGATATTCTTAGCGTTATATGGATGTTTTTTGGACGCTAATTGGGACGTTAACTTATATGATAATTGGGATGATAATTGTGATGCTGATTGGGACTCTAATTGGGACATTAATTGGGATGCTAATTAGCATCCAAAATAGCGTCAACTTTTAAAACTAGACGCTAATTGGGATGCTAATTGGGACGCTAATTGGGATGATAATTGGGATGTTATTTGGAACGCTGATTGGGACGCTAATTGGGATACTAATTAGCATCCAAAATAGCTTTGAATTTTAAAAATGGATGCAAATAATTCCATTAAAAGCACCATCCCGTGGATAAGTGTCCACTTTGTCCAAAAAATGATGAAAAATACACTAAAAGTGATAGTGGATGCTAAAAAGGAAGCTAAAAGAGACGCTAATCACATGGTTTTGTTATAGCATTGTCACTTCAGTATAGAATGTTTCAATTCATATAGTACAAAAGGCAGAGGGAGAATGATGCTCCGCTTCAGAGAGAGTGACTGCAGAAGATCCTGAGGTTCAACATGATATAACGGGATGGACAACTTACTGATGGTTCTAGGCTTTACTGAGAGTAAAGTGGATTCCAACCTTTGCTTAAGGTTGAAGGCAGAAGACCAATGATGCTCCTATTATATGTCGATGAATTGTTCCTAACAGGAAAAGGGGAACTCATTAAAATTGCAAGAAGAGGAAGCTTGCTAGGCATGGAGGTGTGGCAGAATGCAAATGGAATCTCCCTGGGACAAGGGAAGTATGCAGTAGAGATCCTGAAGAGGTTTTGGATGATGGACTATAAGGCCATGACCACACCTATGGCATCGAACCTGAATCTATTGAGTGTTGCTTCATCGAAGTCGGTTGATGCTATGATGTATCGTCAGATGATTGGGTCCTTGATGTACCTAATGAATACGAGACCAAATATTTGCTTTGTTGTGAACACATTGAGACAGTTCCTGATTGATCTAAGACATGTTCACCTGATGGTTGCAAAGCATGCAGTGAGGTGCCTAAATGGTACAGTTGATTATAGGGTCAAGTATGAAGCGAATCAGAAGATTAACCTAGAGGGTTAAGTGGATTCGGATTGGGCAGGCAATGCCATTGATAGGAAGATCACTTTGGGGTGTTGCTTTAGTATGACATCAAGTGTGATCTCTTGGTTTAGAAGGAAGCATTCCTGCATGGCCTTGAGTACAGCCGAGGCAAAATATGTTGCCACTTTCTCGGCTATTTGGAAGGTAGTATGTTTTATTTTGAAAACTACGATTTGATTTTATTGATCTGACTTGCATTTTTTTGTATGATGCAGAGACAAGCATTGAAGCTCCAGTATGTGATCTAGATAGAGATCTCTCAAAAGAGGGAGTTCTAGCATAGCCAGTGAGACAGGTTTACTGAGCATAAAATCCTAGCGAAGATCATAGGTTGCTCAGACGTAATAAGTCCTGTAGGTTGTCCTCGGATGTAATCAATCTTGGTGAAGCTCGCAGGTTATCCTTGGACGTAATCAGCCCTAATGTGATTCTATGATAGAAATGGTCAGAGTGAAGTTTGAGTACTTCAGGGAGAATCTTGGTGTTCTCCAGATTGAGGTTCCTTCCAAGGGGAAGTGATGAGTCTGTGTGCCTTTCTAACATGGTTGTAGGATTGGCTCCTTCCAAGGGGAAGTGATGAGTCTGTGTGCCTTTCTAACATGGTTGTAGGATTGGTTCCTCCCATGGTCAAATGTAAGTGTAGATCCATTCTGACATGGTGGAAGGCTAGGCCTCCTATGGTCAGATGTAAGTGCAGAGCCTTTCTGACATGGTGTCAAGTTGGCCTCCCATGGTCAGATGTAAATGCAGATCCTTTCTGACATGGTGGTAGGCTGGGCCTCCCATGCTCAGATGTAAGTACAAATCCTTTCTAACGTGGTGGCAGGCTAGGCCTCCCATGGTCAGATGTAAGTGCAGATCCTTTTGTACATGGTGGCAGGTTGGCCTCCCATGGTCAGATATAAGTTTTGATCCTTTTTGACATGGTGGCAGGCGGGCCTCCCATGGTCGAACATAAATTCTAATCATTTTCGACATGGTGGCAGGTCGAACCTCCCATGTTCAAATGTGAGCATTGGGCCTTTCTGACATGGTGGCAGGTTGGGCCTCCCATGGTCGAATATAAGTGCTGGATGAGCCTTTCTGACATGGTGGCAGGCTGGGCCTCCCATGGTCAGATATGAGTGCTGGGCCTTTCTGACATGGTGGCATTCTGGGCCTCCCATGGTCAGATTTGAGTGTTGAGTGTGCCATTTTGACATGGATGTTGGATGTGTTCTTCCCGTGGTCATATATAAGTGATGGGTGGGCCTTTTTGACATGGTGGCAGGGTGGTCCTCCCATGGTCGGATATAAGCACTGAAGAAGATGAAGACCTACATGGAGGCTAGGCCTATAAACAGCATGAAAAAGGGTTGGCTCTATAGAACTTCCTATGACGAGTAGAATTGAGATAGCACCATTTGATCGAGATAGCAGAAGCAGTGATGATGATCCAGCTTTGATGATGATCCATCTTTGACGATGATCCAGCTTTGATGATGATCCATCTTTGACGATGATCCAGCTTTGATGATGATCTAGTGATGATGATCCAGTGATGATCCAGACTTGATCCAGTGACAAAGACTTGTGTTGATGAATTGTGTCAAGAGAATACCTTCCTAGTTAAGAGGGAGTGTTGATGTATTTGTAACTTCAGAATGTATTCACTTGTATATCTTATATTTTACCTCGATGTTCCTATCAGGATAATCATTTGTATTTCATTGTACCCCGATGTTCCTATTGGGAGAGTCATTAATATAATAAATTCATGTAAATTCATTGAGGTTAACCCTCTGTTGTAAGTCAGGGCAATAGTCCCCACAATTGATTTGAGTTTAACCCTCCTTGTTGATCGGGGGGGGAAGTCCCCACAGTTCTAGGGCACTAGGGTTATTAGACTCTCTTAGAGAAGTCAGCCCCGATAACTGTCAAGTCAAAAATTAGTATAAATAGAGAGTGAGCCTCTCTATTTTTTACACACATTCACCCAACTATAGCGCATAGGTGAGAGAGGAGGAGCTCACACAAGTGAGAGAGAGAACAACTGTTGTATATCATCTTTCTATCTTTGGGTTTTACTGCTACCATTGGTGCTCATTCTATATTTGAGGAAGTTGTGAGGTTTTCTCCTTTATGTTTTCCCCAAGGAAAATCTTTTTGTCTATTGTCTCTTGTGATTGATTGTTGTGCATGTTATTCTCTCAGATAAGATCCTAAGATCATATTTCTTAAATGATAAAAATCTAACAGTTTTGGTTACTTGTCACCCTCTGATTTTGATGTTGTTTATGGACACCAAAAGGAATACATATGAGAAATTATTTAGTAGGAAATAAAGTAAACAAGTACATATAGAATATTAGGTAGGTTCTTGAGAAGAGTTAGCATAAGTATCAACTCAAGTATTATTAGAATAGAATATATCATAAAATTTGAGTTGGGAACAAAGTGTGGCTTTATCTAAACAAAGAACACATCCAAGGGGAAACAAAGAGTTTAGTCTATGAGATATGGACCTTTTGACATTAGTATGAAATTAAATCATAGCTATTTTAAACTAAACCTACCTCGTATATTTGAATGTGAATTTAGTTATCAATGTGGAGAACTAGAGATTTATTGAACCATATTTGTTGAATGGGGAAGAACAAGAGCATTTTCTTAAAATAGTGGAATTATTTTCATTGACTACACTTAAATAATTGGAGGAAACAATTTTTTATAAGAAGGATTGAGCGATTCAAAGAGGACAACAATTTTTTTAGAAAATTGGGTTCAAAGGAGAAATCCTAACGAAATTTAAGTGGTATTAGAGAAACCAAATTGTGTACTTCATCTTTCCTTCAAATATTTTGGGGACTAAAGACCTCCCATTGGAGAGGTGTGGTATCAAAGGGTCCTTGCAGAATCTACATGGCTATGTGATTATTTCTCTTCTTGAGTTTGATGTCAAGAAAACTTGATTTATCATGATTAAAGCATGTGTTACAATTCTTGTGGAAATATGGTATGTGTTATAGTGTGATTTCCCACACCTGATACATCATGCTTTGATGGCCTATCCATGTCCCTATGCAAACTAGTTTTTATCCCATTTTCTAACCATTACGCTGATGTTCCAATGGAACCTCTTAAAAAACATTTTTGTATATATACGTGGGTAACAAGTCTACAACCCATGTATAAGTAGCCTGCACCACTGTCACCCACATACATCAGGAATTATGCTCAAAAAATAAAAATATTTCGATTTTTCCCCATGAAGTAACGAATGACTTGATCCTTGGCCTTCCATATGTTGAGAAATGCTTTGATTCGACCCTTCACTTCCCATTGAGGGGCTATATATTGAGATACTATGAAGCATTAGAGGAGGAGAACTTTCGAGAGCAAAGATATTATAGTGAAATTGTGCCACATTTTTATATGCTTGGGTATGCATCTCTTTGTCCTTAAAGCAACCATTACATTAGAGGATATTTCAATTTATAATGGGTCTTTCAAAAATAATAAAAATTCCATGTCATCATGTATTAGCCAATAAAAATGATTTAAAATTAAAAAAGGGAGCACCTATTAAACAATTTTTAATATAAATTTGGGGATAGGTATCATAAAAAAACTAATTTTTTGGTTCGTATTTTCGACATATCTCCCTGTGCTTTTACTCAAATTTTGATCACGAGAGCTCATTGGATGTGGAATTAAATTACGCATCCAATGAGTACCCACTAAACATAGTTTTTATGGGCCCCACTACCCCAAAAACAAGAAATAGTTGAAAAATGTGATGATGACATCATCATAACATTGTTTCATGTATTTCTTATTTTTGGGGTAGCAGGGCCCATAAAAACTATGCCGAGTGGCTACTCGTTGGATACGAAATTTAATTCTGCATCCAAAAATATCTCTCGATCAAAATTTGAGTTAAAAAACAAGGAGATATGTCTAAAATACGAACATAAAAGAAATTTTTTCTTTTCTTCCTCCAAAATTAATAAATATTATTTTATTCTTTTAACTATTATTTTATTAATTTTCCTTACGAGGCCCATTTTGAATTGAAATTTCCTCTAATGGTGTTATTTACCAAGCTTGCATTTATCTTTGTGATCTTGCCTTTGTATGGAGGATTGAAGTGGTGGAATCCCAAGTGGAGGGAATCGGTTTCTCTATTTCGATGAGGTGCAGATAGAGGTTGTCATTTGTATCTTTGCATATATTATTAGAAATATCCATTTCTCTTCCATTACATGTGTAATTATGAATATTTGTATCCATTTATTTAATTACTCTATTTATGTGTTGGAATTCAATATGCTATATTAGATTCTAACACTATTATATATCATGCTTGTATATCTTGTTGTTGTTGAAGACAATGTGTAGCGACAAGTTTGATCGAAAGCTCAACGTAGATCTACTTCGAACGTCTGGAATAAGGTACACTTCTTATCACTTAGTGTTAGTTTCATTTATATTTTTAACATGCTTTCAAATGGGTTTATATCTGGTTTCATCCTATCTATTGTGGCCCACTCCAAGCCATAGGAACCTTTCTCCATAACAAAATTGGTGACTCTGCTAGGGATTTTTTTTTGTTGGGGTTTGGGTGCATGATTTTCTTGATTTTATATTTGATTATATGTGTTTTTGTGTTGAGTTCATTAGTTTTTTAATTCATTGGCAATCCCTTGAAGTGATTTGAAACTTACCTTACTTTTTACCACTCTTTCCTTTGTATATGCGGGTCATAGAAATCACAGTTGTGTATATACGTTGGTTGTAGTACATACAACCATGTACATACGTTGTTTTTCTTTGAACAGTCATATACATATCCTTCTTTGTTTGGGATTTTTATGTGTGAAGGTTTTAGTTGGGTTGTGAGTGTGGTTGGGTCTTGTTGGGTTCCTATGTTTCCTGTTAACTGCTTCTGTTGTGACCAGAGACCTCATTTTCAATTATTTTTTCTTTGGAATTGATTATTTATCTCATTTTTGTTTTATTATTAGTTCATTTTCCTTCTTAGTCTCAATGTCTTTCTTGGCTTGCTTGCTACTTGCTACAGGGTCTCAGAGTTGGTAGGGTCCTTTTATTGCATTTATAGCGAAAATACAAAAATATTTTTATATTTGCATGTTTATCGCATTATGAAAATGAATTGATTTGGTACTTGCATTAGGTTTTCTTAGAATAATTAGTGATCATGATTTCATATAAGAAGGATTGCATTTTAATTTGGAAAAGAATGGAATTTTGTGCATTACATCTAGTGGGATACCACTTTTTCACGATTAAAAAAAAAATTGCACTTGCCATTGTTTTTTAGGTGTGCATATTTACTTCATTGTTGAGTCATAACATCACTAGGTGTATGTTCATTACCCTTGAGTAATTACAAACATCAAAATTAATGCTTAAATTAAAATTGATTCCACTATTTTATTTGATAGAGGTGCACCAACAAGCTTAGGATTGTAGAGTCTTGGAATAGGGTGTTGTGAGTAAATCTTTCCAATACTATGAAACAAAACAACAAGGTGTATGTCCAGGTGATAAGTTGGATCCTTGGTATAATTAGTGTTCTTAGGAGGATCCTCTTACATGGGAGTTAAGCATGAGGTAGTGCACATGTTAATGGTGGGGATACTGCCCTACTAATTTTTATTGAGGGTTGGAAATATTTCCTGGGTCTTATTCTTATCTAAGGGATTCTGAGGTACCTTTGGTTTTTGATATTCGGGATTTTCTACCCTTCCCATACGGTATATCTCTCTTGTGATTGTCCACCTGAGAATTGGTTATAATGGGGTGACCTTAGTTTCCTTACCTAGGTATCGCAGGGGGTACTTTTATAGGTTATTTTGTGAGTGTCCTATCCAAGTAGGGGTCGGATTGCAAAGTCACTATATGTATTGAATCTTAGGGACACTATAATTGGTTACACACCTCCACTTGTAGTGTATGGAGTATGAGGCCTCTACTAGAAGAGACATACCTGCTACATTTGGGAGCTCACTTATCCTCCCTCTCTGCTTGTTCGCATTTGACCTAGTTTTATTCAAGTGTATGCTCTTTGTGAGCTAGTTGGTTGTAGGGACCATAATTAGTTGAATATTTGTTATTTTTTGGAGTGATTATGGATCTATTTTAGACACCTCACCAATATCAATGCTTAGCAGGATTATTTCCTTGTGACCCTCTTTCTCCTCCTTGTTGGAAGAGAACCAGGCATTCTAGCCAACGTTTGTCACATTATGATTCTCACATGGTTCTCACCATGATTACTACATCTGAGAACCTAGAGTTCCCTCCTTCTCCATAGTCTAGAATAGGGAGAGGAACCATATGGATACCTATAACTCCAGTTTATACCGACACTCATGGGGATGGTACTTCCCATACTACATGACCCCAGTTGTTAGATTTTATAGTTGTCCATAGGAATTTTTCCTCAGAGAGGTCGAGTGTTGAGACTCATCCTACTCCCTCTAGTAGAGGTCCTTTCATGTTTTTCATGCCAAATATCACTACTACTATCCAATCACCCGCCACTAGTCCTAGTGCAGACCCTAGAGTTGGACTAGGTGGAACCACATCCCCTTATCTTGCTCATAGAATTGTGAATGTTCATATTCCACCCTCTACTCCATTTGTGGAAGGGTTTTCACTCCCCTCATTCGGTATCATTACCATTGTTCACTCTTATGGGGTGATAGTGGTTATGTGAACATTGGGGATACATCCTACATTCCATATTACGTCCCATTGTCCATCGCACTTGTTGGGCTCTAATACACTAGTGTAAATTAGACCTTAAGTTTGTGTCAATCTGGAGTTTGTAGACTTAGAGGCATATCCCAATTATAGAGACTCAAAGCTAGACCTAACTGGAAATTTAGTTTACCTATGAAACAAATCTATTGAATGCTAGAATGCTGTGACTTTGAAATGCAAAACCTCCCTTACAGAAGCAACTTGATTTGATCTCTGAGTTTAAACAGCAATTCATATGTGAAATATTATGAGATAAAAAACAAATTGAACCTAAATCCTAAAAATAGATCACAATACACTACCTATGATCTCACTGTTGAAAGCAGTCAATCATTGATTTCCTTTACAAGAAGACATTCACAATGTATAACTATCCTCAGCAATTCGATATTGAATAAGCAATGCACAACAATTTGAATAAGCAGTCTAAATCATTCCTACAGCGTTTAAACATTTAAATAACAGAGCTCATAACCCTATTCATACAATCTAACTCGTTCTGCAATGTATGAGTAATTAAAATGAAGAAAATCGACTTCTACAGGATTTAATAAAACATACCACATGCAATGATGTAAAAAGAGGTGTGCAGACTTGGCAAAGGGGGCCCTCTAGTGCTTCATTCACACACGCAAAGAAAATCACAGAGCTCTAAAACTCAATTGCATTCACCATATAGAATTGGGCATACACAGTAATTTACCAAATCCACAGTCTTTATTTCAAAACCATACGTTTATGATCCAACGGGTTTCTATCCTCTGTAAAATCAAATATTTATACAATTTTTAAAAAAAACTAGAAATGCTACAAATATGGAGGACTCATAATGATATGCGACCCTTGAGATCCTCCATCAAATCCATCAAAATAGACAAAATTGAAACTATCATGTTTTTATGCTAAGTGGTAGCACAGGTGGTCGTCTTTGACCGGCATTGACTCGACACCTGTGAAAACCATATCATCTATTCGTTAGAAGTTTAACCATCCTTGGACATCGAGGATATTCCTCCCATCTCTCAGTTTGTGCCTAGCTGGCCTGCAAGTATCCAACCTAGGAGAAATTATGGGAATTTAGCACATTCTCTAATTTTGAATAAAAACTTAATTTAAATACCTTAAAAATCTCATAATTAAATTTGTTAAGAAGCAAAAACATTTATACTTTTGACCAAAGTTTTGTGGATGAAATTAAGGTTTTATGGATCAAGTATGAAGGTTTATGGAGAAAACTGGAAGGTATTTAGATGGCAAAATAGGTAAAAATGGTGCCCAACATCTCCCCCAAGAGGATGCTATTGCATGTCCTCATGCACAAAAAGTATATCAAAAATTTGACCCTGCTTATATCATGACCAAAATTTTGTTGCTCACCCTCTGCTTTTAATCTCCTATCTGAGATGATGCATCTGTAGAAGTTCAAGATGCATAAAGGACTTTCAGTTTCACATACTTGGTTTTGTACGTCTTCTTATGTTTATACCATCTATATGAATGCTTGGAGATTCGTGCCCTTTGAACTTTAAGCTTCTTGTTCCTTTCTTTTAACTTTTCATTCCTCAGTTCTAATTCCCTTACTTCCAGTTTAAATTTCTTAATCTTTTTACTATTTTTGGAAATTTTCTTCTTTTCAATCTTCATTGGAGGCTGTACAGAATTAGTGTCCATCCCTAATTCTTCATTCTCTTGTACTGAATCTCCCTTCTTTTCTTTTTCCATAGTTTGTTTCTCTAAGAAAGGAGAAGCTGGATCATTTAATATTTCCTATCTTGGATGATTTTTCTCTTCTTTTTCTTGTTGCTTTAAGAAGAGATTGATTTTTTTAGTCTGCTTTATCACTTCATCTAAAATATTTTCAGTTTCTTAGGTATCTTTTTCTTCATGGACTTGCCCTATCTCACCTGTCAGACTTTCTTCTTGACTTTCCAAGGATTGTATGTATTCATACTATTTATGCTGCCTTTCATCATCCTCTTCTAATGCTGACTTATTTCGAGCTTGCTAATGCTTCCTTGGCTTTTTCTTATAAGTGGTGAAAATTTTATCTTACTTTTGGAACTATCTTTCTTCCTTCATCACACTCCTGGTTCATATCCTTCTCTGAGGATGTTTTGAGCTTACTGCCTCAGAGTTGTCTTCATCATCTGTGATCATCAACACCTCTCTTTATTTCTTTTTCCCCTTAAGCAGTTTTGAGCTTGTTGCTTCAGGGTTTTGTTCTCCATCCTTGGGGTATGTTATCATCAACAATTTGTCTTCTTTCAAACCTTCTTCAGGCATCTTTTCTTGTTCTTCAAACTAATTATGAATTAGAAATTCTTTCCATGTCAGGTTTTGTTTTTGTAACTCATATGTGATGATTATTTTAATGAGCCCACAGTGGAAAAGGCTTGTTAATTTATCTTCTGCATGCTTTTGAATGGCCTTAGCCATCTTGGAAAGACTCTGTAATAAAAAATGGGGCATGTTAATCTCACAATCACCCCTTAGATGATGCAATAGATTGATATGATAAAGATATACAATACTAAATTGGCCTTCACAGGTGATGAATCTTTGAATGATATAGACTATTTCATCCCAGGGATGAACCAACCAGCTCCTTGGTATTTCCTTCTTCCAGTTCACTGATCCTGCCCTTAACCTGAACAGAAAGGGTATCCATGCCTTCTCCTTAAATTGTTTGGTTTTAAAGAATCTCTCTCCTCGCTATGGTAAGCCAACGATATGTGCCAAAATGTCTTCAGATAGTCTAAAATTCAAATTTCCCACTGTAGCCCTTTCTCCATCAAATGAGTCAGCAAAGGCTAGGCTAACATTATCATTGTTCCCATCAAACTTTTCAAAAAAAGTCACCCACTGTTTGTTTTCAAAAATTTCCATACATTTCTCATGAATATCAATGGAATTGAATTTCTCTGGTTCCAGTCTAGATACCATTTTGCAATTTTAACAGGAAAAGAAATATGCAGCGGAAAACCCCAGCTTTGCAACTTTTAACTCTGTAAACATTTTCCTATTTCACAATGATACTCTGAAACTAGAATTGCTATTGATCTAGCAAATTCTTTTGGCAAAAGATTCAAATTTTACCTCTCCTCTGGCGTTATTGCTTCAAAATTTCTCTTGCGCGTATGCATTCTTCAGAAAGCTAGTGCCTAGATTCTTCCTCTATGATACACGCCTTCTTTTCACTATGAAATATTATCCTTATATGCCTTTGCATTATACAACAATTGGGTCTACAGATGGAAGAGTGAAGTTTGGGAATATGATCAAAATGAAATGACCATTCTGATATGCAATCCCAATGTCATGCGATTTTCTAGGCACATATATATTTTCGTGGGAGCATACAACTGTGATTCCCGTGTCTTTTACAATCATCATCTGAACATGCCATTTTTTTTATCTAATCACTAGTTCGGGTACAAATTTCTCAAGGAAAAAGATTGAAGGAAAAGTTAAAACCATTCCATCTCTATACAATGCGCTCCAATTCCCTTGCATACCCCAGTGTTTGATTAATGAGTTGTAAGGAAGGGATTTCTTTACTTGGAGTGGACTCTTTTCACCTTTTGGAAATACACACAGCTATTCCTTCTATCAAATGTTTTGTATTCCATATATATTTTTAACTTAATGCATAATGCACTAATATCTGTAGTATATAAATGAAAATATAAAAACATTTGAATGCCATTGTTGTGTTTTTTTTTTTTAACATTTCTCTTCTTGTTGAGAGGAAAACCCTGCCTATAGAATGCAGTCTAGGTTTTGAAAATTTGAAATTTGCTTCTGGGATTGATTCTGACCACCATTTTGACACCTAGGGTAGGATAATGAGAAGTGAATGGAATGTTGGCATGGATTGTGAAGGTGATAGAGTAGATAGTTAGGCTTATGAGGATAGGTAGATATGTCATTACTTAAAAACAAAGAATCATGCAACTTTTAAAACATAAAAATTAAATTCCTTACAAACTTTGCTTGATATCCCTTTATACTGAGCTTGATGCATGATGTAGCTGGTTTGCAATTTGTTTCTAATTCACATATGTCCTTCTGATGTCTACTTTTAAAAATGTCTTCCATCTCAGGTCCCTTCTGCTAAGCTAGAAGTCAAGTCCCTCTGCATTTGAAAAAGAGCTTGGAACTATCTCAGATTCCTTCTGCTAAACTGGAATTCAAGTCCCTCTGCATAGAAAAAGGCTTGGAACTATCTCAGATTCCTTCTACTAAACTGGAAGTCAGGTCCCTCTACATAGAAAAAGGCTTAGAGGGTTCCAAGAAAGAAGAAAAATAGAAAGCATGAAATGCTTATCCCCCTCACAGGCCTATTTATTGACTTGTTCTCAAGTCAAAAAAGATCTTTATTAGGCAAAAAAAACTACCTATGAGGCATGAAATTTCTAATGCCAAAAAGTGAAAATATTTTTGTGAATTTTAAATGGCCAAGCAAACCTGGTTTTCCAAGGAAAATTCGAGTTTATGTTGTGCCAGTTGCCTGGTTTTCACAACTAAACTCCCTTTTTTTTTCTTTTTTTTTTTCTTTTTTTTTTTTTTTTTGGTTTTTTATTTTTATTTTATCAAATCAGAAAAATGACTAAGAAGAAAGTGAAGGAGAAACACCATTGTGTTTATCTAGCACTTCCATCTCCCATTGCTGTGAAATCTACTGTATGAAATCTTCTTTGTTGATAGGCTTGGTGTAGAGTTTGAGCCGATGGCCATTGACCACAAATGTACGTGATTCATCATCGATTGTTTGGAGTTTGACTGAGCCATTGTCATATACCTCTACAATCTCATATGGACCAAGCCAATGAGTTGTGAACTTGGCCTTGAAGTCTTTGATTTTTTAATCAAACAAT
This sequence comes from Pseudotsuga menziesii, assembly GCA_001517045.1. Classification (NCBI taxonomy): domain Eukaryota; kingdom Viridiplantae; phylum Streptophyta; class Pinopsida; order Pinales; family Pinaceae; genus Pseudotsuga; species Pseudotsuga menziesii. The sequence continues at coordinate 27,366 of LPNX011128381.1, read as the reverse complement.
AGTGCCCAGTCATCGATGTGAAATTGTTTCTTTTTTATAAACTTGTCATGCCATTGGGCTCTCTGTTGTTGTATCAAAATATTATGTTCTATTGCAGCCTGTCTCATCTCATCTAGTTGATTCAATTGTAGTATCCTTTCTTGTTGTGCTTCAGAAAGATTCATCCCCAAATCTGCTGCTAACTTGAAGGTATGAATTTGAAATTCTATCGACAAGAGGACTTACTTACCATAAATGAGCTGATAAGGAGAAAAACCAGTACTATTTTTCCAAGTAATTCGGTATGCCCATAAAGCTTCAATAAGCTTAGCTAACCAATCCTTCCTATGCATCTGGATAGTTTTGGTGATGATTCCTTCCAAAGTCTTGTTTGTATATTCCACCTAGCCATTAGCTTGTGGATGGTAAGGTGTAGATTTTCTGTGCTTAATCTTGTACTTTCCTGCTATCTCCTGCACTAGTTTAGAAGTAAACCGTGCACCCTGATCAGTGACAATCTCTCTAGGAACCCCAAATATGACAAATATCTCTTCAAAAAGAAAGTTTACCACTTTTTGTTCTGTGGCTCTTGGTAATGGTTTGGCTTCCACCCACTTTGTAATATAGTCAGTACATACTAAAATGTACTTCTTTCCTTGTGATGGTGGATGAATCGAACCAATGAAATCAAGAGCCCACTTTTCAAATGGTTTTATTAGGATTTGTGGTTGGAGTGGCATTTCATTAGATCATACTGGCCGTCCCATCCATTGACAAGTATCACAGCTCCTAACATACTTCTTAGAATCCTTGAAAATAGAAGGCCAATAATACCCCAAATTGAGTATCTTGTATGTTGTTCTTTTCTCTGCAAAATGGACACCACATGGTTCATCATGACATGCTTTCAAAATATCTAAAACTTCATTTTTTCATACACATCTCCTAATAATTAGATCATATCCTGTGTAAAAGAGATCACCATTGACCCATATATGTCTAGCACTTTGTTTAATAATTTTTTTTTTCTTTAGATGGCATAGATGGAGGTAGCTATCCTGATGATAAATAGTTGGCAATATCAGCATACCAAGGAGTGATAACAGAAATTGCAAACAAGTGTTCATCAGGAAAACTATCTGAAACAGGAACAACCTCACCAGTATTGTGTAAGCAAGACAGGAAATCTACCACTTGATTTTCTCGTCCAAGCCGATCTAAAATGGTGATATTGAATTCTTGCATTAATAGTAACCATCTGGTTATCTGACCATTAGTAATAGAATTATTCATCAAATATCGTAAAGTGAAATGATCTGTGTAGACAAAAATGTCATAGCCAGTAATGTAATGACGGAATTTATTCACAGCATGAACTACTACCAACATCTCCTTTTTAGTGACCGTATAATTCAATTCTACAGGTGTTATATTTTTGCTAATAAAATAAATAGCATAAGTCATGGTATGCTCTTTTTGTCCCAAAGAGGCCCCTATTGCAGTATCAAATGCATCAGTAGAAATATGGAAGGGCAATGTTCAATTTGGTCCCCTTAAAATGGGAGCAGTTGAGAGCTTCTCTTTAAGTGTCTAAAATGCAGATTGACAGTTAGTATCCCATTTGAAATGTACATCCTTTGAAAGTAATTTAAACAATGGCAGAGCTATCTTACTGAAATTTGCAATAAATCTATGATAATAGCCTACATGCCCTAAAAAGCTTCTTATATCTGTTTGAGTTGTTGGTTCAGATAGATTTACAATGATTTGAATTTTAGCAGGATCTACTTTTATTCCAAATGAAGAAATGCGATGTCCTAAAACTATCCCTTCAGTCATCATCATAAAACACTTTTCGTTGCTAAGGGAAAGATTTGAGTCAACACACCTTTTTAAAATTTTCTCCAAGTTTGCTAAGGAATTCTCAAAGGCACTTCCATGCACAGAAAATTCGTCCATATAGAATTCAACACATTCATGAATTAGATCTGCAAAAATGGCCAAGAATGCTCTCTGAAAGGTAGCTGGGGCATTACATACGCCAAAAGGTAAAACCTTGTAGGCATATGGTCCCCAGGGACATGTAAAGGTAGTTTTGTCCTGGTCCTCTTTTGCAATGCTAATTTGATTATATCCGCTGAAACCATCTAGAAATGAAAAATATTCTTTCCCAGCTAACGCATATAACACTTGATCAATAAAGGGCAATGGCAAATAATCTTTTAGTGTTGCCTTGTTTAACTCCTTGTAATCTACACATATCCAGAATTTACTATTTTTCTTAGGAACAACAACCAAGGGAGAAACCCATTGGTTGTTAGAGATAGGGTAGATAAATCCTACCTTTAATAACTTCTGCAATTCCTCCTTAACTATCTCTTTTAGTATGGGGTTCATTCTACGTTGCGGTTGTCTGAGAGGTCTAATTTTATCATCTATGTAAATGTGGTGAGTGCATGTTTCATGATGAATGCCTGGCATGTCAGTGTATTCCCAAGCAAATGTATGGGAATATTTATTCAGTAAGGCAATCAACTGTTCTTCCTGTGATGTAGTAAGATGTGCATTGATATTCAAATGTTTTCCTGGACTGATTTCAACTGTTTTGCTTTGGAAATCAGTGATTGAATAAACATTTAAAATATCATGAAGTGCCAATGCTAGAGAATGTACTGTGCAATTTTTTTGAAAATTCTGTCCCAAAGCTTGATCTTCTATAGCATACTACATGTCTCTTAATTATTCAGAAATATCAGGTTCAGCAATGAAGTAATCTAGCAAATCTTCGTTGTTTTCTTCTTGAAAATCAAAGAACTGATTGATACTTAGGACATCCTAAATCACTTCTTCTTCCTGATCTTTGGTCTCATTAATCCATGATAACTAATCTAATACAGAAGGTTGCTGGGCAGAAGGATAAAGTGTAATTTGTTTTCTCTCTGTCCCATGTGAAATGAGCATACTTCCTGATCTACACCCTATGAAATCATCAGCTATTTCCAACCAAGGTCTACCTAGAATCAATGGATGCCATCCTAGATTAGACTTTGGTTGCAGCACTATAAAATATACAGGATACTCCTAGGAATCTAAAGAAACAATGATATCTTCTAAGATCCATTCAGGTGTGATTTTAGATTTGTCAGCTAGTTCCAAAACTGTAGTGGTTGGTATGAGATTTTTCAAGTGAAGGTATTCCATTGTCTCTAGTGTCATGACATTAATGGGAGCACCTAAATCAATCAGTGTTTTTGGAATTGAAAAATTGTTGACAGTAATTGTGACCGTTGGGATTCTAGTATCTACATACTTTTCAATAAAAACAGTGTTAGACATTAATCCTGCTAATTTCCCTACCACATGAATTTTTTATGGATCCTTCCTTCTTTTATTAAGACATAATTCCCTAAATACTTTCGTATAGATTGGAATATCCTTTATAGCCTGTAGTAGGGGAATTTTGACACACACATTGGTTAACTCATTCAAAACATCAAAATCAGGTTGGGAGATTGAAAGTTTTTCCTTGACCAACCTTTCTGGAAAGGGAGGTATTTAAGGTGCTAATGTTTTCCCTTTTTTACTATGATTTTCTAAGTGTGACTTTTCTATAATTAATTTTTCTGGAGTTTTCTCATTTTCTGCTTGTTCTTCTAAAATAACAGGAGATTCTTTTTGTAAATTTTTTCCAGATCTTAAGTTGATATTTTGAATTGGGAGGATTGAGTAGGGGAGTGCCATTCCATCATCAACATTATACATGGGTTTATCCATTTTATTATTCAGATTTGGGATTGGCTGGGCTAGAAATTGTGTTGGTCGAGGTGGAGGCTTATTGGGTGGAAATTGAAGCTGTTGAGGTTGTTGGCCTAGTTAGGGAGCAAGATTGGATTGTTGGAAAAATGGGGCTTGATTCTGCTAGTATTGGGGATATGCAGAAGGTTGTTGATAGGGCTATAGATAGCCCTATTGATATGTCTGGTTACCATGAGTATACCCTCGCCAATTTGGAGCAGATTGGGCTAATTGAGGAGACCAAGTTTACCAGGGCATGAGTGCACTCCATGAATTTTGAACAGGATTTTCATAATTTGAATGAAACTGTTGCATAGGATCTTGAGACATACCTAAAAATCATGGCTGCCAAGGCCTTCATTGTCCCATAAAATAGAGAGACTCCATGCTTTGATTCTCCTCCATTCGTCCTGCTTGCAATTCTTTCAATCTGGGGCAATCATCAGTTTTGTGATTTGTAGTACATAAGCCACAAATTTGAACGGTATTTAAAGGACATTCTTTTAATGGGTGTTTCTTTCTACATTTAGGGCAAAAAATAGGCAGGGCTTGATCTTGTTGATCTTGTTGTTCTTGTATTTTCTTGGTTCTTGATGTTTCGACCTGTGTGCCTAAGGTACTCAATAGATCAGTCTTAAAATATTCCAACATATTCCCAAGCTCAGCTCTGGATATGCCACTAGTTGCAGATTTAGTTACTTTGGAAGTTACATCCCTTTTCCCATTTCTAGCCTTTCCTCTTAAATACTTCTGACATAAGTCTTGTATCTCATCAAAGGGTAAGTAGGAGATGTCACCTTTTCCCATAACATTCAAAATATCAAGTTATTCTTCTCTTATTCCTTTTAAAAAAATTGACTGATTAATCTCAGGTGTCAAGGAATTGTATTTGGATTTCTGCAAGTTGTATGAGAATCTTTCTAGATACTCTTCCAAGCTTTCATCTTCCTGTTGAGACACCCTAAAAATGTCATATTTTAAATCCTTTGATCTACAATATGCCTAATATTTTCTAAGAAAATTTTTTCTCATCTCATCCCAGCTAGTTATAGAATGCTCTCCTAATCCCATGAACCATTTCAAGGTAGCTTCTTTAAGAGTACCAGGGAAAAGATGAATTTTGTGGGTGTCATCAGTATATCCATAGGTTCGACACAAGATATCAAATTTGAATAGGAAAGAATCCGGATCTTCAGAAGTCATACCATAGAAATTTGGTAGGAAAAATGGTGGAATATTTTTCATATTTACCTCTTACCCTAGGATTATTCTAGTGTCCAAGATGGGGAATTTAAAGGTGGATTCCTAATCTTCTTCTGCTCTTTCATCCCTTTCATGTCTCCTCTCTTCTTCCCTATCATGTCTCCTCTATTCTTCCCTTCTCTCTTGTCTTAGTTTATTTTCCATTTCTAACCTTCTCTCATACTCCCTTCTCTGTTCTGCAGTTGGCCCTTTTGATGTTTCTTCCTCGGGCATTTTAAAAGTATCATCTGTTGTAATAAATCCTTTTTTATCAGATAAAGAAGTTCATGTTACTTCTATTTTTGGGGGGTTTTTGATAAATATTCCTTTCTCATCTCTTTGTCTTGACATAAAACTAAAATCTACTTTGTGTTTTTGAAATTTTCTTTTTATAAGAGAACTAAAGTTTAAGTCTGCTTCTAAAATGCCTCCCCGGCAACGGCGCCAAATGTTGGGCTCTAATCCACTAGTGTAAATTAGACCTTAAGTTTATGTCAATCCCAAGTTTGTAGACTTAGAGGCATATCCCAATTATAAATACTCAAAGCTAGACCTAACTGGAAATTTAGTTTACCTATGAAACAAATCTATTGAATGCTAGAATGCTGTGACTTTGAAATGCAAAACCTCCCTTACAAAAGCAACTTCATTTGATCTCTGAGTTTAAATAGAAATTCATATGTGAAATACTCTGAGATAAAAAAAAATTGAACCTAAATCCTAAAAATAGATCACAATACACTACCTATGATCTCACCGTTGAAAGCAGTCAATCATTGATTTCCTTTACAAGAAGACATTCGCAATGTATAACTATCCTCAACAATTCGATATTGAATAAGCAATGCACAGAAATTTGAATAAGAAATCTAAATCATTCCTATAGCGTTTAAACATTTAAATAATAGAGCTCATAACCTTGTTCATACAATCTAACTCGTTCTGCAATGTATGAGTAATTAAAATGAAGAAAATCAACTTCTACAGGATTTAATAAAACATGCCACATGCAACGATGTAAAAAGAGGTGTGCAAACTTGGCAAAGGGGTTCCTCCAATGCTTTTTTCACACACACAAAGAAAATCACAGAGCTCTAAAACTCAATCGCATTCACCATATAGAATTGGACATACACAGTAATTTATCAAATCCACGGTATTTATTTCAAAACCATACGTTTATGATCCAGCGGGTTTCTATCCTCTGTAAAATCAAATACTTATACAATTTAAAAAAAAAACTAGAAATGCTAGAAATATGGAGGACTCATAATGATATGCGACCCTAGAGATCCTCCATCAGATCCATTAAAATAGACAAAATTGAAACTATCCTATTTTTATGCTAAGTGGTAGCACAGGTGGTTGTCTTTGACCGGCATTGACTTGACACCTGTGAAAACCATATCATCTGTTCATTAGAAGTTTAACCATCCTTGGACATCGAGTATCTTCCTCCCATCTCTCATTTTGTGCCTAGTTGTCCTGCAAGTATCCAACCTAAGAGAAATTACGGGAAGTTAGCACATTCTGTAATTTTGAATAAAACCTTAATTTAAATACCTTAAAAATCTCATAATTCAATTTGTTAAAAAGCAACAACATTTATACCTTTGACCAAAGTTTTGTGGATGAAATTAAGTTTTTATGGATCAAGTATGAAGGTTTATGGAGAAAACTGGAAGGTATTTAGATGGAAAAATAGGTAAAAATGGTGCCCAACAGCACTTATCCCTTCAAATTATTTTATCCTGTCAAACCATCCTTATATCCCTCATGATCCCTTGGGAAGTGGTTCTCCATTTAGTTATGTTGTCCCCTCATCAGCTGGTGTTGTTTTCTATAGAGGTTATGTACCTCCCCAGATGTATAGGGGTAAACTGACCTATCAGTATTATAACTATGGTTATATGGTGTATCCTTGTCATGGAATACCTCATTACTGTATCCTCATGCAACCTTATGCAGGCCATATGGGAGGTGGTTATTATCTGACTTGTTAATGTCGTGACCTTTATCAGAATCAACCCTATATGAACCAATCCTTTCAGGGGGAATGGAATCTGATGGCACAACCTAGGTTCCCTTTTTTGGATACCCTAAATCTGCATGTCCTTTCAAAGTATACCAACAATCTAGTATCTCATTATTCGATGTGGCTGACTATTCCCACCAAGCTTCCTTCGAACATTTCAAAGTTCAAAGGTCTGAGAATGGTGAGAGACTTGGAGAGCCTGTGACTACTTTCCACCTTTGGTGTTCTTCGAATTCTTTCAACCATGAATCTATTCATTTACAACTTTTTCAACGCACCCTAACGATCCCTACCACAAAATGGTATATAGAATTTCCTAGGGGAACATATTGAACATTTAATGATTTAGCCTTAACCTTTCTCAACCACTTTCAACTACTGATACATTACGATTCTAGAACGAATATCTTGTTGAAATTTTAGTAAGATAAATCCATGCATATTTCTAATGAATTATTAGCAAAAAAATGTATGGTTTCAAATTTGTGACATAGTTAATTCAATTTGGGAAAAACTATGAACTTGACATTATAGTTGTATGAATTTATTATACTTAAAATGTGTGACATAGCATTAGGGAAACCAAGTTACTACAGACTTAATAATGATAGCAACTTGATGTAAGGGAATCAGGACCTAAGACATCGAGTCAAAGGTAAAAGGATGATTTCATAAGGAGGAGATTCAATGGCTTCTAGACAATACCAGGGAAGTTGGGCCCATGTAGTCAAGCGAAAGACTAATCAAAAGATTGGTTGAAATTGTAGAGAAGGTCAACATTAGGGAATCAGGCTGGGAATTGACAATGGTTCAAGGAGATAGATGCAAAACCAGTGAGAGAGACAACCAAGTATCAGTTGAATAAAGGTAAGGTTTAGACTTGATTCAAAGATAGAGAAATTTAGAGATGTGGTTAATGGAAAAGGTTCCCATCGGTTTGGTCAGACCACAATGAAATAGAATGAAAGGAGGATATTGAGACAACATTCGATGATTTTTATGATGACTAAAGAGGTTGAGAAGGAAACAAAATTAAATAGTCCAAGTGCTAGGGAAATAAAGGATGTTGAGCTAGTAGTTGGGGTAGTTATTGCAGGAGCTATGGTGGTTGTTAGGTACACCATATGGAATGCTATGTTGAGAAGGCTGTAGGTGAAACATTGAATGTTCATAACTGAAGAAGAGAAGCACCTAGAGGATTCTAGAAGAATATTGTGAAGTAATTTGAGTCGATGAAGGATGATATAAATATACAAATCAAGGAAAGAGAAAGGGGGTTGTTATTGTTGATCTGAGTGGTGGAAATTTTCTCTTGTGAAGAACAATTAATTAGAGGCCGACTAAACAAAACATTGAATATGAATTTGTAATCAATCTATGTAAATTTGATTCATACATTAATAGAAGGAACATTATTAGTGTTACAATTCCTATTATGTGGGTTTCCTATGTGCTCATTTGTGCATCTGTTGTGCATATTGATCCATGTACTTCCTTTAGAAGGTCATGATTGCATAAGTTGGTATGAGAGAATGAGCATCCTATATGAAGAAACAAACAAACTCCAGTTGAAATTGGGTATAATTGCAAGGTGTAGTTAAGAATCTAGTTATGATTTGATAGAGTAATATAGTCAATTGAATGAAAGAGAAATGGCTCAGGGAGTCCTGACCATCTAAGGTAGAGTACTAAGGCTATGCACAAGGGTGAGCATTGACTATGAAAAATTTGAGTAATGTGTTTGTGCCATGAGAATTCTGAAGAATGAATTATTTGTTGTGAGAGAATCCTAGATGGGATTCATTTCTAAAACCATTGACCATAGTGATGAATAATGTTAGTACTCAGAATATAACCCCAGTTTTGAAAGGATAATACCAAGGTAACCACAAAACCACCCTTTAGGAGGAAATTTGGATTCTTTCCTTCCAGAGAGGGATATCTCAATAAATAAACTGAAACTTAGGAAATGTTTGAAAATAAATAAAATCTAATTGTAGCAGTGGTTGAAACTGGTGCTCATTGGGAATGGAGTCATATATCATGAAAACAAGTAATGACAGTTCTTTTGCAATGGAATTTTAAATAGATGTGGGGTAGATACTCCTTTATAGTCAAAATGTTGATTGTCTCATGATAAGAAAGATTAAGAAATATTCCATTAATATGGGAATCTTAGGATGATTCCAATATTAACTTTAATGGAAAATATTTGTGAATACTTGAAAGAAAAGGATCAGAGCATATGATTATGAATTATAACCCAATATACACTCATTCGAGCATGAAAAGATAAAAGAAAATGGAAAGGTAAACAAGAAACACATGCACATGAGGAGAGAAAGTACATGCTCTTAAGTATGATAACAAAAAAATATCTGCAAAAAACCTGCTTGGCCTTTAAATATTTATTGAGCTTTCAAAGTCTCGTACAATAATCAATTTTTCTCATGGGTTCCAACCCTCAATACATTGCAAAGTGTTTCTTAAATACATAAAAATGCTCCTTGAGCTGATAATTGTTTCTAAGCTAAAAATAGGCAAAAATAATTGTCTTTATTACACTTGTCATGTAACTCTTAACAAACTAACTACTTAGAAATATATTACATTATTTAAAATAAAATTAGTCTTCAAAATTCCTCAAATTTATTTATTGATGCAGCTTATACTTTGTGCTTCCAAACTTCTCTATTGTCTTCCACTAGTCCACAGTTGGCATCTCTAAATTATCCATTTCTTTCACTATTACCCTTATTTCCACATTATCCACATATGAAGTGGGTGGAAATTGGGAACAAACTGCACTGAAATTATTTATTATTTAAAATCCACTATCAATTTGTACACCACATATTTTCCTGACAAGGAATGGTTCATATCTTCAAATTTCTTATGATCCAACCTACATTTGACCACCAAATCCTAATATTCTACTTGAGAGAAGAGTCTACCATATAATTCCCAAAAGGAAGGAAAACCATTTTGAAAAAGTGACACAAATGAACCTTTAAAAATTTTGACTTGATGTTGCATTATGTCAATCTTTTCCTGCACAGTGTCTATGTGTTGATGCTTTCCCACAACCTTTCTAGCCCAATTGATCAATGTGATTTTTTTTTAATTCCTAGTGTCCTCAAATATTCCTCTAATAAATCATTTAGGAAATTAATTGTATTCTTGGTTGTATCCAGAGGATTCTTATTTAAGGTTTCCTCTATAGCAATACAACTATATTTGGAAACCTTTATAACCATATCTTTGTCTAAAATATTGTTTAAATAAGTTTTAAGCTTAAGAGAATTAGCAATAATCATATCCCAAATGAGGTGTCTTTCTCCTTGCATTGGAAATTTCCCAAACAATTGTTTTACTAGTTTATCATTTTTATCCAGCAATTATTTATATTTATTTTTAAGTGCTTTTCTTTCTTCTTCCTTCTTTAAAACTACATCAGCCAAATTTTTATCGTGTCTTTTCAGACCAACAATTTCCAAGTCCTTCAAACTTATATGGGACATAGCCTCCATAAGAGATTTTGTATTTGTTTGTGCAATAGGATGAAATATCTGTACCTCATCTTCTTTACTTTTATCCTCTTTCTCTTTTTCTAAAACAGATTATTTTTCTCTTAGAACATTAATTTTTTCAACTGAAAGAGATTTCTCTTTTTCCCATTCTTTCTTTTCGTCAGCAATCTTCAATAGTTTTCTTTACTGTCACTCAGCTCATTAGCTAGTATCTCTTTTTCTTTCTCCATCCCAGTCGATTCTGAATCTTGAATTAGTTGTATAGCAGGGATATTTTGTGTAACTTCTCCTTTATTAGCCTCATTATCAATGGCTAGCAAATATCCTTGAATTTTCTTGATCTGTTGCTGGTGTACCTTATTCTCCACTTTTTCCTAACTTAGCTAATTTTCTATCTTGGTTTTTGTGGATTGTAATTTGGATACCTTCAAGGTGGATTTCATCAAATCACTATAAATTAACTCCCTAGTCTTCTTTTCCAAATATTGCATCATGCCGGGCACTGGGATGTCTTGTAATTTCAGCCTCACCTCTATTATCATATTCTTAGTGGAAACTGCTTAGTTCAAAGTATTATTAGGATGATCCTTGAAACTTACCAAAGAGACCTCTTTGTTGGATATCTTCTTGACATCTACATATAACTTTAAATATTTATTTAAAGATGTCTCCATATCATCCTTGTATTTATCATATAAATTAGCTCTAGATTTAAATTTATCAGTTGATGTTTCTGTGAAATAATATGGTGGGGATCATAATTCACTACAAAAGTTGTCTTAAAACCCATTTCCTGTAGTAAACTTTCCACTATAGGAAGTGTAACTTTATTCTTTATAATAAAAGATCCAATTAGCCACGAAAAATTTATTTCTAAATATTTCTTGAAACTGAAGAAATGTTCATTTTCTACTATCAATTTATGTCTTACCATCTCCAAAGAAAACACTCTACGAGTGAGTAAAGCTAGTAAAATATAAGGTTCATTAGTGATCCATAAACCATGATGATAGTATGTTCTTATAATAGGAACCAGTCTCCTATCCTCCTATCTAGAGAAAATTGAAAATATTCTTGCATCTGTGGAAGCACTCTAGGAAATTTGTTCCGAAAGAAAACTTTGTAGATCTATTCCATCAACAGGTTCATATACTCGAAGAAATAAATGCTAATTTCTGTTGTAAGCACCATTTCTGGGAGATGGACATTTTCTTCATTGAAAAATAAACACATTCTAACCAAATATGATTGGAATATGAAATGCCTCGTACTGTGGAAATTCACTAGCTTAGAATGAATGCTTTCAACTAGGAATTCATCAAATTTAAGGCATGGAGGTGGAATATACTGAGACTCGGACTGACTCATACTGATTCTGAACAAAAGACTCATTAAAAACTCATAAACATATATGTCTGTGTCTAAACCTAAAAAATGACCAACACTGAAACAATAAAATTTGTTTCTTTGTTGAAAAGGTTGACATCTAAGGGAAAAGGTTGGTTGTCAAGGGATATATCTGACCTAAAACACTTGGAGAAAAAAGGGCTGGTTTTTCTTAATAGTTTCTTATCTAAAGGATTGAATTAGGTCTTATTCACTAAAATTTTCTTGGTTTTGAGTGAAAATAGGAGGGATGACAATAGATTCTCGGGAAACAAGTGCATTAACAGGACATACAATCATCATTTCAGATGAATCCATTATTATCCTCTCAGACAAGGAATAATTTCATGGACACTTGTCAATGAAATTTGGAAAGTTAAGGGTTTGGTCTGGACAAAAAAAATACAAATGAGACTAAAAAATGTTGTGTAAATCAGTACCCTGGTCTTTAAAAGCATCCATCTTTGCTTTTAACTGGTGAATAGGGCCGAAAGATAGAATGGTATCAAAAATCCCTCCATATCTATCCTTAAATACTTCATCTATATTCTAAAATTATAGAGCCTAAGCCTCAACTTCTCCTCCACAATCCATGTTTAAATATTAGTGGGTGGGTAAAACGTGGCCTACTTGGTAAACTGGCGACTAGAGGGGTATTTGTTTGACCTAGATTTGTCCACGCAAAAAAAATGATTCCTTCACCCAATGCATAAAGAAAAATAGTCCTTGGACATGTGCCTTTTCCCTTTATAATATTCTTCAAAGTGGTTGTAGATATAAGGAAGCACTTTTATTTTCCACAAGTAGAATTCTATGTTAATTTCCATACACATCTCAAACAGTTATCCTTCTCTGCTAATAGATTCAATCTACATTTCTTCTAAACTGTTGATCTTAATTACCCATTAACCTCATCCTTCCCTTATTCTGCTACATAAATTATGCTCTATCCTCCTTGCACATTCATATAGCAGACCTCCTAATCACCGTCGATCTAGAATATCTTCACTTACCATTGTTAATCTCTGTCACCATTTAATCCTCATCTTATTTTTCGATGCTCATATGATTTGCAAAATAGTATGCATCTTCTATCAGTAGATCACCTTCCAGTCACTAATATCTGTTATATTTTCTTAAGATATAATTAGCTTATCTAGGATCTTTATTTGAAAGAATAACAAGTACAAAAAAATGCATAGGATGTAAAAGGTGCACAAGTCAAATATTTTCATCGGAGAAACCATAGAGGAGAAAACCCCACAAACTTCTTCAGAATAGTAAGACGATCAAAAGAAGTAATAAGAAATGTTCAACAACTATGTTTCTCTCCTCCTATGACTGTCTCTCTCTCTCCAATGCCTTAGAGAGTGTGTGAGGTGTGTATAAATGAGGGAGAGATCCTCCCTATTTATACCCTTTCAAGTCACTAACCAAATATAAGACCCAATCCTACATGTCATCTCACATGGGGCCCATTTCTTTTAGAGAGACCACAATTACATATTTCATGATGTTACACTAGGGACTATTTCCCTAACTTACAATGGAGGTTGTACCTCAAGGTCTAGACACAATTTAGACATCCCATAAAGGGGTAACACACATCCCCAATGAGGGTACAACACTATACAATGATAATATACAACATAATAGCTTCCGAAGTTACAAATACATCAACACTCCCTCTTAACTAGGAAGGTATTCTCTCTCTACAGAGTCATCAACACATCTGGCTAGGTCTTCAATGCATCATCATCATCACGAAGTCATAGAGTCTTCAATATAGGTTCTTCCATCATATTCTTATAATTTTATCATCATCCCATACTATCTGTCCTCAAAATTTTCTACAGTTCTAGCCCTTTTTCATGCTAGAAGTAGGCCTAGTCCTCTACCAAGTATTCATCTACAGTGCTAGCCCATTTTCATGCTGGATGTAGACCTAGCCCTCTGTGAGTTCTTCATCATCTCTGCAAGCAAGAAATCAAGTAGATACATCTCAGGATTTACTATATGCCTCTTGTAAAATCTACAAGATCTCCTAGGACTGATTATATGCCACTACAAAACATGAAGGAGCATCCCAGGATTGATTACATGCCTTGAAATACCTGTGTACCCTACTATTACCTCATCATATTTAGATCATCTCATCATCACTCGGAGCATAGCCCAGATACACATAACATGGCACTTACATCAATGACCATGGGAGGCCTAGCCTGCCACCATGTAGGAAAGGCTCTCTACACTTACATCATAACCATGGGAAGCCCAGTCTGCCACCATGTTAGAAATTATCTTCACTTACATCCGACCATGGGAGGCCCATCCTACCACCATGTCGGAAAGGAACTACACTTACATCCGACCATGGGAGGCCCATCCTACCACCATGTCGAAAAGGCTCTGCACTTATATCCAACCATGGGAGGTCCATCCTGCCACCATGTCGAAAAGGATCTACACTTACATCCAACCATGGGAGGAACATCCTACCACCATGTTAGAAAGGCTCTGCCCTTACATCCGACCATGGGAGGCCCATCCTGCCACCATGTCAGAAAGGCTCTGCATTTACATCCAACAATGGGAGGCCTAGCCTACCACCATGTTGAAAAGGTTCATGTGTATCTACGTCTTCCAGACTCATCACTTCCCTTTGGAGGGAGCCTCGAGCTGAAGAACACCAAGATTCTATTTGAAGTACTCAAACTTTACTTTGGCCATTTATAGCATAGAATCGCATTGGAGATGATTACGTCCAAGGATAAATTGGGAGCTTCACTAGGACTTTATGCTCAAATAACCTATCTCACTAGCTCTGCTAGAACTCATCACTCCCTCTTTTGATAGATCTCGATCTGGATCACATACTAGAGCTTCATTGCTCCTCTTTGCATCATACAAAAAATGCAATTCAGATCAATCAAATCAAATCGTATCTTTCAAAAGAAACATACTACCTCATAAATAGTTGAGAAATTGGCAACATAATTTGCCTCGGTTGTACTTAGCGCCATGCAAGACTACATCCTGCCAAACCAGTATCCCATACTGGATCTCAAACTAAAGAAGAAACCCAAGGTGTTCTTCTTCTCAATGGTGCTACCAATTTAAATCAACATAACCATGCAGATTAGTCTTCTGATTCATATCATACTTGATCCCATACTCAACAATACCCTTTAGGTACCTCATTGCATGCTTTGCAACCAGGTGAGCATGTGTAGGATCCATCAGGAAATGGCTCAAGTCGTTCACAGCAAATCTTGTTTCTAGTCGTGTATTCATCAGGCACATCAATGAACAAATCATCTAATGATACATTGTGGAATCAACCATCTCTGATGAAGAATCACTCAATACCTTTAGGTTCGATTCCATAGGTGTGTCCATGGCCTTTCAGTCCATCATCTTGAACCTCTTGAGGATATCCACTTCATACTTCCCTTGTCCAAGGGATATTCCATCCACACTCTACCACACCTCCATTCCTAGAAATTAGTGCATCATACCCAAGTTCTTTATCTCAAACTTGGCAGCAAGTCTCCTTCTTGCAGCTTTAATGAGTTAGGGACAGGTCATCGACATATAACAGGAGAATCATTGGTCTTCCACCTTCAACCTTGAAGTAAAGGTTGGAATCTTCTTTACTCTCTATAAATCCTAGATCCATCAGTGAGTTTTCCATTCTGTAGTACCATGTCGAACCTCAGGATCTTCTGCAGTCACTCCCTCTGAAGCGAAGCATCATTCTCCCTCTTCCTTTCATACTCTTTGTATTGAATCATTCTGTAATGCAGTGACAAGTATATTCCTCTGCTGCTAATATTCTATGTATCCATCTAGGGTCACTAGATATGAAAATCCTCTATCTTGAACTTTGTTGAAAAGTTCTTCTCGCACCCATCTGTGATCTTGTACAATGCCTTCTTTAATTTACACACATAAGTTTGCATGTCATGTGTCTCAACTCCTAGAGGCTGATCTATGTATACTTCCTTCTTGACTACATCATTCAAGAATGTTATCTTGATTTCAGATAATGTATATCCCATCTCATACCTATACATATGGATATAATAGAAGTGTACCGGGTCACTGGTGCAAATGTCTCTTCATAGTCTTTGCCTTCTGTATGTGAGAATCTTCGTGCTACAAATATTTCCTTGTATCCCATGATGTTTCCATCTACTACAATCTGGATCTTGTAGAACCATATGGAAGACACTACGGAATTCCCTTCAGGCCTCGACACTGTATCCTAGACATCATTCTTCTTGAACTGGTACTCTTTGATCATAGTCTCCTCCCCTTTCTTCTTGTCTACTTCTTCATGGCTAGAAGGCTCAACATCAATGATGTCGCTCAACAGTGTCACATCACTAGAGTGTTTCTAAGGCCTATTTATTTCTTTGGAAGTATCATCATACTATTCTTCATCTTGGATTATTTCTCATTCCCAAGGTGGTCTTCATCTCTCGAGGTGGATCTACCATTCTCATTATATTCTTCTGAAGCTCTTTCTTTCACTATGGCGTCTTTGACCCGGGAAGCTTCAAGTTCATCTTCTGAACTGTCATTACTTGTTCTTTGGAATGATCTACAATTCAAGTTCATTTTCATGATTAGAAACATATCATAATTTTCAAAAACATATTAATAGTGACAAATATATGTCACATAGTCATGCGACTATTTTAGCCAATGCTACAACATTCATCCATATCATGTATACATACAATAAATTATAGAATCATTATACCCTAATGTTATTAGCAGTGTGTACTACTCCTAATATAACAACAAATAGGTTTCAATATAGATAAAAGTAGTAATGGAATGGTGTACAACATCATTGAATTCTTACCTATCATGTGCAATTCAGTAGTATAAATGCAAATACTCAGACATGCATAACACATCAACTGAATATAAACAAATGAATAACAAAACGATATCATGAAATGAAAATTGAAAAATTATCTTTATGTGTTTCATGGGTAGAATCCTTCTTGAGCCTTCATCTTCATCATCTTCTTCATTCATAACAACATCATTTCTTATCCAAATGCTAAGATGGATAAGAGGTTCTTCAAGAATTGAGTCCTTCATATTCCTCATCGCTTGAGGGATATTCTTTGAATCATGAGATATTGATCTTCTGTTTCTCCCATATTCTCTTCTATTATTATGAGTCGAGCTTCTTCTTGTGCACACTCTTCCAAAGTATGTTGAAGCTAATCACTTCCCTCTGGCACACATTCCTTGAATAAATTAATCCCATGATATTGGGAGGCCATTCAAGGTGGTTATAACAATATCTCATTCTTCTTCGAGTACTAATTGAAAACTTCCTTTTGGTGTCTTCAAGGATGACACATGAGGGATGAGATGATCTTTAATAGAATCTAGAATGATTCTCTTGGCTCTAGCCTTAGCCTCATCTCCCTCTGGCTCTTAGAACTTCCTTACTAAAATACTAGACTAAGTCAATTTCTTCAAGGATCACAGAGTTCCTATACTTCCATACTTGGAAGTTGTCATCTTAACCAAGCTTTTCATAAAGCTAGTGTGATTCATCATTTTGAAATGCGAACCTCAAATGTAAATCGAAAATTTATATCTTGCCTATTTTAGATGTTCGTCCTGGTTCCGGAGTTGGCTAATCTAGGGTTTGTCAAAAAAACTATAGTTTTCAAAACTTGTAATTTCAAAATTATGATTGGAAATAAATATGGTCCTCTTCAAGGAAGTTTTTCCAATGTACTCCTTTTTCTGAAAATAGTGGAGGGAAGCTCCCGGAACAGGAATCCCTAGTTGTCCAATTTCTTCTACAAAAATGACTGATATTGCTTCTTCTTTATATCTGAAGTTTTGGATCCTTAAGGTATAAAAATTCACATTGTGATATCCTAATACGTATTCTCTCCCAATTCATAGGTTATAGAAGAAATGGATTCTCCAAGTGGGACTTATTTGTATTTTCCCAAAGTGACTATTTTGGGAACTGTTCAACATAGAAAAATTGTACGGATGGCCACATGTCACTATTTCACATTCTGGGTCTGAAAAACGTACCATAGAAACTACAGTATGTTCCCTACCTGGAACATCTTGCAAAATTTCTTCTAGACCTTCCTATCCTGAGATATATAAAATATCCCTAGGTCACATGTTTATGACGGTATTCTGGAGGAGGTTGGAACCTTGATTTGTAGGAACCATATCTCCTAAAGTATAGCGAATATGAGGCTGAAACTTTTACACAGTGTACATCACAAATATCTATTCGTCCTCTAAAATTTGAAGCTTTTGAGCCTTCTCCAATATTGCTTTATAGTGAAAGTGATAGAATGACAAAATTCAGTATTATAGGGTTTTTAGGAATGAAACCCTAATTTCTATTAGTTTCCATTGTAGTTGTAGTTCAGTTGTGCAGTGAAAATTATCTAATTCAAAAACTTCTACCACCGACAGATGCACCCTAGTGAGGCAATTTATCCTATCCCTCCTTTCTTGATGATATGTGGAGAGAGAACCTTCAACTAGGAATCCCTAGTTCCCACAGCTGCACAATGCCTTCTTTCAGAGAGGCTCTAATACCATGTTATATTTTCTTAATATCTGACTAGATTATCTAGGATATTTATCTGAAATAATAACAAGTACAAAAAAATACATAAGATGTAAAATAGGCACAAGACACAAAGATTTTCATCGGGGAAACCATAAAGGAGAAAACCCTACAAACTTCTTTAGAATAGTAAGATGATCAAAAGAAATAATAAGAAATGTTTAGCAGCTATATTTCTCTCCTCCTATGATTGTCTCTCTCTCTCTCTAATTCCTTAGAGAGTGTGTGAGGTGTGTATAAATTAGGGAGAGCACCTACCTATTTATACCCTTTCAAGTCACTGACCAAATAGAAGACCCGAACCTACATGTCATGTCACATGGGGCCCACTTCTCCTAGAGAGACCATAATTACATATTTCATGTTGTTACACTGGGGACTATTTCCACGACTTACAATGGAGGTTGTACCTCAAGGTCTAGACACAATTTAGGCATCTCATAAGGGCATAACACACATCCCCAATGGGGGTACAACAACATACAATGATAATATACATCAAAATATCTTCCAAAGTTATAAATACATCAAAAATATCAACCTATTATAATCATGACCATTGATCAATGATACCCTTTAATAATTTTGTCGATCTCCAGATGATCATCTCGAGTGCATGTTCTCCTAGTGAACCCCATCTATGCCACTGATCTTCTCGGTCATCAATCTCCACTGTTGATCAATGCCAAGTTTTAAACATTCCTCTCACTCTTTATCTATCACTCCTCGTACATCTTCCCACAGCATATTTTATCTTCACTATAAATCCTTTCTCCCTCAATCCTTCGCCATAGATTTAAGTGGGCCATAAGCCTTTCTGTTGATCATAAGAAATTTTGTTTCAGCACAACTTTCATCAGCAGATCCATCACCCACCGTAGATCTTATTTCCTATAGATATAAACTATTGAACCCTTCAGCATATACCATAGGCACATTTTTCCATTTTTAGCTCCTTATAAACCTTAACCTATGGTTTTATGAAAATATTAAAGACCCTACTCTCTAATCTAGTATTTTTCAAATGCCTTTAGGTCACAATTATCCAAATTATTCATATCATACCCCTATTTATCCTCAATCCTTCTCATCCCACTGCTAACCAAAATAGTGCTAACATATGGCTCCAACTGGGGATGATATCCTCCCTCTGAGATAGCAAATAACTTGTAGACCAGTGCCAATTTATTTTCTGTACAAAACCTCTTCAAAAACTCAACAATTCAAATTTATTTTTTCCTTTTTTCTCTATAAATAAATAAATAAAATGAAAAATATTAAATATCTTAGGTCCTTCTCTCTGGGCTTCAAATCCTTCAGTTTGTCATCTGTACTGATCTTTCAATTAAATAAATATATACAACTAATATACAGATTTACCTTCCACCTCAAGACAAGTAATTATTCATAAATATTCCATTAACAGGGCCCCTTTTAAGCTGAACCCCATTTTGATGTTGCGGAATAAAAGAATTGTCTCCTGTAAAAGCAGCAATGATGTATGGCCCCTTCCATAAATGATCAAAATTTCCATGTTTTTCTTCCTTCCTTGCATCCCATTTTAAAACTAGATCATCAACCTAAAATTGTTCTTCTTTAACCCTCCTGTAAAACGACTTCTTCATTTTCTCCTGATGTGCCTGCACTCTATCATAAGTTTTTTCCCTTACCTCATTCAATTCACTTATCTAATTTATCCTCCTCTGCATATGATTTGGTTCCTCCTCCTATTATTGTAGCAGCTTCATTAGAGGAAAACCTAAAGATACGAGAAACAGTGGCATATGCTCCATATACCAATTGAAAGGGTGACATCCCAATAGCTCTTTTAGTGCTTATTCTATATTCCCATAAACAATACTTCAATTTAGTGTGTTAGACTCTCTTGTTCTCCTCCAATAACTTCTTGATTATCCTTATTAAACTTTTTTTAGAATATTTTGCAAGCTCATTCCCTTGAGGATAATTCAAACGGATATGATATTTATGACAAAATCTGATCATTTTCTTAGATTTGAAAGCTAGTGCATTATCAGTCATAAGTCTCCTAGGACATCCAAACCTGAACAGAATATTATTTTCCAAAAACTCCATGATAACAACATCAGTATCCCTTCTAGTAGGTATGGCTTCAATCCACTTGGTAAATTAATCAGTTGTAGTCAGGATCCATCTATGTTGGCTAAAATAATTTGGGTTGATTTTTCCAATGAAATCTAACCCCCACTATTGAAAAGGTGCTTCTACTGAAATGGGATTAAGTGGTAATTGCATTAACTTCCTCTTCCCATCAAATATTTGACACTGATGGAAGGTTGTGATCTATTTATAAACATCAAAAAACCTAGTAGCTCAATAGAAACCAACCCTCAATATTTTGTTTACAGTCACTTTCCAAGAGTAATTCCCTCCACGGACTCCCTGGTGAAACTCCTTCGTAATCTGTTGGGATTCATTTTCTAGTAAACAATTCAGCAAGATACCCCCCGAGTATTTCCAATATAAATATTGGTTCATAATGAAAAAATTTGCTGCTTTTAACTTCACTGATCTAGCTCTAGTTTTACTAATCCTGAAGGTGCTTGTAAGTTCTGCAAAACATACACAATGTAACTATACCAAGGAGATAAAGTGAAATATATGACCACCTGTAATCTTGAATACAACTAATTTGAATGATTAGACAAAAAAATCAATTGCAAGGATTCACAATTTGAATCAGTCATCAACTTTGCTAGTCCCTGTCCTTTCACCAAATTTGCAGGTCTAATCTCCAAATCATACTTTAGCAATATTGCTATCCATTTTGCTCTTTTTTCCTCTGGATCAAGCTGGGTAAGAATATTTTTCACCACATTGCTAGGAACATAAGAAATAATGTGAGAATGTAAAATATACACCCTAAAATCCTTTTAAATACTTGACCAATGCACAGGCCTCATTTTCATGATGTCATATTTTAATTCTCCATCTCTCAATACCTTGCTAAAGGCAACAATGGGCTACTCTACACTATGTTGATACTTCTCCAACAATACCTTAGCTATTGTATGTTCAAAATCAAAAGAGAAAACCATAAAGTATTTAGAAAAATATGGGCTAACTAGAACATGGGATTCTATTATTTCTTTCTTGATGTCATTAAAATATTGATTAGCTTCTATGGTCCACTTGATCTCACAATCCTTTCTTAGCGTATTTGTAACATTCCTTAAAATTTCTACAAAACTCAGAATAAACCTCCTCAAAAAAATCATTTGACCAATGAACAACTGAATATCCCTCTTATTCCTTGGTACTTCTACCTTCAAAATAGCTTTCACTATGTCTAGATCAATTCTGATCCCATATTTTGAAATTATATGACCCAACAGTTTCCCCTCCTTCATAGAAAAATTAGATTTTCTAGGATTGAGGGAAATACCATACCTCCTGCATTTCAAGAATACCTTTTCCACATGCTTTATGTGATCCCTATCATATTTTGAGTAGAATTTAATATAATCCATATATATCACAACAAACTTATCTTTTTCTTCAGCTAAATATATATCCATTTCCCTTTGGAAATTTGCTCCTGCGTTCATCAACCCAAATGGAAATTTTGCATACATAAAGGTTCCCCATGGTGTGTTGAATGTTGTTTTTTCCTGATCTTTGAGAAGAACCTTTACTTGGTTGTACCCAAAAAAACCATCCATTGTAGAAATTATCTCAACACCAACAACTTTCTATAGTATATGATCCATTTTAGGCAATGGATAGTTATCTTTCAATGAAACTCTATTAAGTTTTCTGAAGTCTACACACAATATAATTTCTCCATTTGTCTTTTTGACAGGAACCAGATTAGCTACCCACCTAGAAAATATGATTGTTATATTAATCTATGCGTTGAATAACTTTATTACCTCTTTCTCAATTAAAGGAAACAATATTGGGTTTATTCTTCTAAGCTTCTTTCTGAAAATTTTTTCTCCAGGTATAATGGGAATGGTGGGATGTACAATTGAGGTATCATACTCTTTCAGATCTCCATAGCTCCAAGCAAAAACATCAGTGTAATTTTTCATCAAATCCATATATCTCTTCTTCTCTTCTACAGGTAGGTTTTTTGAAAGCTTCACTATCTTTGGAGAATCTCCAGTTCCAATATTTTGATCCTGAATATCAACTTCGTTAGGATTCACCTTAGGATCTTTGGGTACATCATTATGGTCAAAAAAAATTTCTATAGGTGTAAGGCCTTTGGGAATGTAATTACCTTTCAACTGAATAATGTCATTACCTCCAATCACATTTTTCAAATCTTTTTTCTCAACATTCTTATCTGCACTTTCTTCTTCATCTTGAAAATTTTCTGAATTTTGATTTTCTATATCAATATTTGTATTTACAAACTCATTTGACAATTCCAAGAATCTATTTATCTATAAATCATCTTCAAACACTTTCCAATAGTTAGATTTGTCCAAGATAGAATGTCTATTCACAACCTCAATTTTATACTTTTTCTTAGAATAGATAGGAACTTTAAATTTCCCAGCAGTAGTGGCCGGAGAATTAGCTACCTGATTTTGCATTCTTGAAATTACCCTAACTTTTTGTTTAGTAAAGAAATTTCCCATCATATCCCACACTTCATTCATATAATCTCTCATTATAAAATGTTTTTGTGTATAGCTATCATTCACTTGATCTACCACTAACTCATAATCTTCAAAGACATCTTTTTTTTTTGCTTTTAAATCCTTTAATGCATTTAATCCTAGTAACAAAGCCTCATACTCTGCTACATTACTGGTACATTCAAATTTCAATTTAAAAGAATATACTTTAAAGTCTCTATTTGGAGAAATGATCCAAATACTTGCACTAGCTCTTTCCTTGCTAATTGATACATCAAAGTACATTGTCCATAATCCTTCCTCATTTTGTTTATGTTCCAATGTTTCTTTCCTCTTAGCAAATTCTTTGCCTTATTTCAGTTCATCTACTACTGGAAAGTCTTGTTCAACATGAGCATCATTGAAAAATATAAAATACCCTAGGTCAGTATCCACAACATATATAGCATCTATTTATCTTGAATTCTAACCACATATGCCAATCTATTTTCCCTATATAATCTTCTATGTTATCCGAACAAAGGAATTGTTGCATAGGACATGTCCATATGCAAAGTCCCTTTGAGTTTTGAAGATCAATATCTTGATAACAACATACCAAATTTTGGAGGAATATCAGCTGTTAGATTTTTATCATTCAAGCTAGCATTATGATCTTAGGATCTTTAACTAAGAGAATAACATGCACAGCAATAAACACAAGAGACAAGAGACACAAAGAATTTTCCTCGGGGAAACCATAAAGGAGAAAACCCCACAACTTCCTCAAAGATAGAATCAGCACCAAAAGTAAAACCCAAAAACATAAATATGATCTCCCGACAGCAGTAGTCTCTCTCTCTGATCCCAGTGTCTTCTCTATCACTCATGTGCCCCAATGAGTGAGTGAGTGTATGATAAATAGAGAGGCTCACTCTCTATTTATATTCTTTCATTCACTTTAAACCCACTCCAACATGTCGGCCTCACTGAACAATTACTTACTAGAGCCGACATCTCTAGGAGTGTCTAATAACCCTAGTGCCCCACAACTTGTGGGGACTTTGCCTCCTCCAACAAACAAGGAGGGTTATCCTTAACATAATGGTGGGGACTATTGCCCTGACTTATAATGAATCACCTAGGGTTGACTTCTCTAGGATGTTCTAATAACCCTAGGGCCCCACAACTGTGGGGAATTTAACCCTTGAACAATAGGAGGGTTACCCACAATGACTTGACATGACTTGTCTACATTATAGAACCTCCCAATAGGAACATCGGGGCATGACATGACTTAAATAAATTACAGACACATCCTGGAATAAACATCAAGATATAATACATAAGATATACGGATGAATACATTCTGAAGTTACAAATATATTAACACTCCCTCCTAACTAGGAAGGTATTCTCTCGACACAATTTATCAGCACAATTCTTCTTCTTTGTATCATCTGAATCATCGTCATGTTCTTGTCATCTTCATCTTCAAGTCATCTTCATCTTTAAGTCATATTCATATGGATATAGATCAACACTCGATCTGGATCATCATCACTGGATCTAGATCATCACTCGATCTGGATCATCATCACTGGATCTAGATCATCACTCGATCTAGATCATCATCACTAGATCTAGATCATCACTCGATCTGGATCATCATCATTGGATCTGGATAATCACTGGATCTAGATCATCATCACTAGATCTGGATCATCACTTGATCTAGATCATCACTACTAGATCATCACTGGTGCTATCTCATGATTCTTCTTGTCACAGGAAGTTCTACAAAGCTAGCCATTTTTCATGATGGGTGTAGGCCTAGCCTCCATGTAGGTATTTCTCAGTGCTTATATCTAACCCTAAGTCATAATGGCCCATCCAGCACTTACATCTGACCTTGACTTATCAGAAAGGCATTCCTAACACTCACATCTGACCATGAGAGGAACTTAATCCCCTCACCATGTCAGAATGGCCCAACACTTACATCTGACCATGGAAGGAACCTCATCCTCTCACCATGTCAAAATGGCCCAGCCCTTACATCTGACCTACTCATCATAATGGCATAGACCTTACATCTGACCTACACATCAAAATGGCCCAGCCCTTACATCTAACCTACTCGTCAGAATGGCCCAGCCCTTACATCTTACCTACTCATCAGAATAGCCTAGCCCTTACATCTTACCTACTTGTCATAATGGACCTGCACTCACGTCTGACCTACTCGTCAAAATGGCCTTGCACTCACATTTGATCATGTGAGAACACATCCCACAGTCATATCAGAATGGCCCCCAGTCCCAGACTGAGCTTTCCTAGTAACTGACCAGGTACCTCCATTCTCCCAGAGAATGGCATCAGCCCTTATATCTGATCAAGTGGGAACCAATCCCTCAATCGCATCAGAATGGCCATGCACTCACATCTGATCATGTAAGACTACATCTTATAGTCGTATTAGAAAGGCCTGTTAGTTTTTCAACATTTAAGCTAGCATTATGACAAGATCTTTTCACTGAGAGAATAACAAGCACAGCAATCACATAAGCACATCACAAGAGACAAGAGACACAAATATTTTAGGAGGGGAAACCATAAATGGAGAAAACCCCTCAACTTCCTCCAAGATAGTATCACCACAAGATGTGAACCCAAAACAGTAAGATGACCTCCCTTCACAACAGCAGCCTTCTGTCTTCTGTCAAGCCCAAGAATTTCCTTCTCCAAAAGTGCACCACACTTGAGAGAGCAAGAGAGCTAAGTCACAAGTGATAAATAGAGAGACTCTCACTCTCTATTTATATTCTTCCGTTGACTTGAAGTGCACTCAACCTAATAATTACTACTCGAGCCTACACCTTAATTAGTGTATAATAACTCAAGTGCCCCTAAACAGTGGGGACTTACCCAATGACTTGATATGATTTGTTTACATTATAATCCTCCCGATCGGAACATCGGGGCATGACCACATGACTCAAATACATAATAGAAACATTCCGGAATAAACATCGGGTTACAATAATATAAAATACATAGAAGAATACATTCCGAAGTTACATATACATCAACACTCCCTCTTAACTAGGAAGGTATTCTTTCGACACAATTTTTCAGCACTGGTCTTCTTCTCTGCATCAACTGGATCATCTTCGTCTTCAAGTCATCTTCATCTTCAATTCATGTTCATCTTCAAGTCATCTGGATCTGGATCATCTCTCAATCTGGATCATCATCAAATGGCATCACAGGGTCTATATCATCACTCGATCTAGATCAACATCACTGGACTGGATCTGGATCGTCACTCGATCTGGATCATCTCTCTGGACTGGATTTGGATCATCTCTCGATCTGGATCATCTCTTTGGACAGGATCTGGATCATCTCTCAATCTGGATCATCACTGCTGGATCTGGATCATCTCTCGATCTGGATCTCTCGGAGTCATCATAACTGGATCTGGATCATCACTCGATCTGGATCTCCTCTAGTCATCATCAAGTGTGTACTATCTCATCATAGGAAGTTCTACAGAGCCAGCCCTTTTTCATGCTGGATGTAGGCCTACCCTCATGTAGGTCTTCGCCCAGCACTTACATCTGACCTGATCGTCAGAAAGGCACGCCCAGCACTTATATCTGATCATGCAGTAAACTACAATCCCATCAGAAGGGCCCAGCACTCACATTCACTAGCATGGTAGGCACAATCAACTACCATCTGTGAAATGGCTCAGCACTTACATCTGACCTACTCATCATAAATTCCCTTCCATCCAGACAAGAACACATCCTATCACAGTGATGGAAGACTCCCACCCAGACAAGAACCAATCCTATCACAGTGGTGGAAGATTTCAGTGCTTACATCTAACCTACTCATCAGAAAGGCCCATCCATCCAGACAAGAACACATCCTATCACAGTGATGGAAGACTCCCACCTAGATAAGAACCAATCCTATCACAGTGGTGGAAGATTTCCTGCACTTACATCCATCCAGACAAGAACACATCCTATCACAGTAATGGAAAGGCTTGCACTCACATCTGATCCTACGAGAACACATCTCCGTAGTCATATCAGAATGGCCCCCAGTCCTCCTCGACTGAGCTACATGGTAACT